>JAJEJO010000184.1:452620-538736 GCA_020662805.1 Glaucomys volans
ATTATTTTCCCTCTTTTTTTTTTTACAGCTATTGTTTTTCTGGTTGTACAGAAAGGAGAGTCACCCCATCTGTGCATTCATACATGTACACTGGGCAATGATGTCTGTCACACATACTGTTATTATTCTTACCCCCCACCCCGACCCTACCCCTCCCTTCCCTCTATGCTCTCTATCCTTCCTCCATTCTTGCCATCCTTCCACCCCACATTATGCATCATCATTCACGTATCAGAGAGACCATTCAGCCTTTGGATTTTGGGGATTGGCTAATCTCACTTAGCATAATAGTCTCCAACATCATCCATTTACCTACAAATGCCATAATTTTATTCTTCTTTATGGCTGAGTAATATTCCATTGTGTATATATAACACAGTTTGAGAAATGCAAATCAAAACCACCTTAAGATTTCATCTTACCCCAATTAGAATGTCTTTTATTAAGAATACAGGCAACAACAGGTGTTGGCGAGGATGTGGGGAAAAGGGTACACTCATACATTACTGGTGGGAGTGCAAGTTGGTGCAGCCACTCTGGAAAGCAGTGTGGAGATTCCTTAGAAAACTTGGAATGGATCCACCATTTGACCCAGCTATCCCACTCCTTGGCCTATACCCAAAGGACTTAAAATCAGATTACTACAGTGATGCAGCCACATCAATGTTCATAGCTGCTCAATAGCTAGATTATGGAACCAACCTAGATGCCCTTCAATAGATAATTGAACTATCTTTTTATTGTCTACACAGTGCAACAGAAAAAAGAACTCATTGTTTCCAACTAATTCTCTTAGTGATCTAATATTTGAATGCAGATATATGGGCCACATTGTAAATGGTTTAGATATCTAAATGCCAAAATGCCTTTCAAGAATATTTACTTAGGGCTGGGGATATAGCTCAGTTGGTAGAGTACCTGCCTTGCAAGCATAAGGCCCTGGGTTCAATCCCCAGCTCCCCCTCCAAAAAAAAAAAAAAAAAAATTTACTTTTCAAATACATGCCACAAGAACAACAGCTTTTTCACTGATACTAAAAATCCTATACAGAAGAATATTTCATATGATTTTTCTTTTTTCTATACAATTCCAGTTAAAATTTGAATTTTACTACTTAGAGCAAGCTATTAATATCCAAGAATTATTACAGTATTTTATAATACTACAATGGAATTCTAGAACCAAAAGAGATCTTAGAGAGATTTTGTCTATTCTCTCTCCCACTTCATACATAAGACTAGTCCAAAGAGAAAAATGACTTCCCTAATGTTCCATGGTCCTCTGACGATGGATTGTAACCAAAATCTGGGTTTTGCTATTTCAGATTCAATGCGATGTTTATCATATCACTTGGAAACCATTTTTCTGAATTCATTAAAATGTACTATAAGATTCATCAGGTTGGTCTGTCCCTTTGATATTCTTTGTAATAGGAATCTACATTAATATAGTTTTTGAGGCCCTTCTACATTAAATTAAATCAACAGAGTCTAATTTTCATTCTACAAATAGAGCACTGTGAATAATAAATTCAATACCTACCTGTCAAAGGAATGAAACTGCATAGGAAGAATTGTTTGCGCTTCTCTCTTTAATGCTGGGTCTGGGTATGGGATAGGTTCAGGGCCACATTCTGCAATTTCAACTGGGGCAGCCACAAGACTTTTCAGTATTTCCTTGACATTGATCCCTTTGGTCTGACTAATGCTAGATATGGATGGTGCAGGCTTCAACATTTCATTGGGATTTTCAGTTAAGCTCTCTTGTGATTTCTTCACCTCTGAAGACAAAGTGGATAAGAGTTCACTCATGGCATCAGGGCCTGTAGTCGTCTCTAATTCTGCCCCATTCAAGATGCTAGCCACTTGCTCCTCTCCAATTCCTGAATCCGTATGAGGAATTGAACTTTCTAGTTGAATATCTTCACCAGGGGTTGGTGTTTCTTTTTCCTTTATAGTGTCTGGAAATGCAGCAGGTGTTTCTGTAATGAAAGAATTTAATTTTAAAAGTTTCACAAATGAAAACTTTGTGTTATTAATTAAATCCTCTTGCTGTGGAATAAAGAAAATAAAGTGTAAGAAACAAAAAATTTGCACAATCATAATTGTGCATAATACCACAACTCTATTACAAGACATCATCCATAAACACCTGTTGTTTTGTTCAGCAAACATCAAAAAACCCTGTTTCTTTCAAAAATCATTCGAAATTTCAAAACTAATGCCTTTAACAGCATCATGAAATTGTTTTCACAACAATTTCTTGAAGTATTTTATTAATTATTATATGAATTTCCCTTTTTATCTTTTCACTGTCAGGTACCAATCATATTATTTTAAGAAACACAAAGTCATTTTTATACCTTCTTTGGTACTTCAATAACCAATAATAAAATGTCTGAAATATTTAAACTAGTTAAACACATTATTTTAAAATTACATAAGTAACATAAAATTCCAAAAAAATATGTAAAATGTGAACTAGTTCAAAAATAAATTATAGAATAATGATCAAGAATTTGTACGTGCCTTTATAATCATATTCTTTGTGAATAAATATAAACTTCAATTTGTAAAAAATGAATCAGAAACATGTACATATCTATATAGGTAAGAAATACATATGCTACTAATTAAAACAGATGGAAGATATCTTTAAAAATATCCAATTCCTATCAAATTTAATTATATCAAAGTTTACAATATAAAGTTCTCCACATAGCAAAATGTTACCAAAATCTGCCTTAATAATTATCTGATCTATGTAAAGTGGAAATATGCAAGTATAACAGTCTTTAACTTAGTCATATTGAAGAAAATAAGCTATCATTAAGAGATGATATATAAATTATTTGCATTCCCTACATAATGTAGATAAATCATTATATGCTATTTGTATTTCTTGTATTTAAGTATATCCTTTGTTAAATAAGAAAGGAAGACTAATTTATAAGATCTCCTCAAAATTTCAAATCTGTAAGTTCTATAAAACTTCTATTTTTTTTTGTTTTTCTTTGTTTCTTTGTAAAAGAGTATTTGGACAAGAAATCAGGGGACTGCCCAACAGGGTAACAGGCAATCTCAAGTCCAGCAAGATGCCCTGCAAACCTTTTGTGAGATCCCTAGTGAGAACTCAGAGAAATGTTATTTTGATGATACTGTTGTTGGGAGGGATAAAAACGTGTTGAAAGATTTGTACCCACATACTAAGGGACTGAAGATAATGTGCTGGTATGTCTTTAGAAACAGGCTCAAATCTTTGGCCCTGTTGCTTAGACAGTTTTGTTAATCTCTTGAATGTAGATTAGTGGCATAAACATTCAAATTTACTGAAGTTGTGAATTTATTACTTTTTCCAGAATAATTTGAGAATAAATCTGCCAAGTTTCAAAAGCAAGAAGACTTTTATTCCCCTATTTTTTTATGTGAATGCTATTACAGATAGATTGATTGGTTTAGGATAAAATAAAATCTTCATTTTATTTAATCTATCCACTGCCCAATACTCATTTCCATTGACTAAAACTATACACCTCTCATAATAGAATGTTATGTTGCAGCTTTCCTTGTATTTATTAAATAGGTTTTAGTTTTGTTTGTTTGCTTTTTAGTTTGATCAAAGGAAAGAAGAAAAGATTAATCTGGGAAACATGGTAATATTCAAATATTGAATGATCAATGTGAAAAAGAGAGTAGGTGTATTCTTTATTGTTTCCAGTATCAAAAATTAAAATCATTGCAATAATGTTTTAAAAACAATTTTAACAATAGTTGGCAAAGCACTAGAGAAAAGACCAGGTAAGAGGTAAAGATAATAAACTGGCTTTTTAAAATGAAAACTTATGAGAGAAGATTAAGATTTGATATAACAGCATTAGGAATGAGGAGGGAGGAGGAGGAAAAGAGAATTTTCTATAATATATAACCTAAGAGAAAATGGTAATATGCCATTGAGAAAGGAGGATAAATAGGAGGAATGTTTAGGAGAAAAATTAATTATATTTTGAATCAGTGCAGTCTGCAGAGTCTGAGACATGTATATCTGTAAACCAAAAGAAAAATAGTCATACACTTTAGAATCAAACTAAGGTGACAGTAGACACTTCGGAAGCTGATGAAATAACCAAAGAATATAGAATGAGAAGATAAGATGTCTGAGGTGTTTTGTTCCACTACTAGTTACCTGAATTTATTTTGATGCACCTTTACACACATAGATTGTACAATCCTGAGAAAAAAAACTATGGAAAAATACCAAGAGAGTTGAACAGCAGTGGTGACATTTTCTATGACAACGGGACTGAGAATGGAAGGGCAGAGATATAAGTCTAATTAGAAAAATAACAAAAAGACAGTGTCATGGTTCTAGCACAGGCTAATCTTTCTTACAGTGTTTAATTATCAAAAGATATAGGGCATATAATCTTGTCTAGTTCTAAGTCAATTTAGCTGACTTACAGATTTGGTCTAGAGTTTTGACTTTACACTAATGTGATATCTAAAGATTATTATTTATTGTGTGTTTTACATTAAGAGCTACACAAAAACTTTAAACTTTTCAAGTCAGGTTAGACTGAAATGTAAGTATTTCACTAGTCAAATATATGAGAAAATAGAATCTTTGATTTGGTGTTCACAAGCAACCACATCCGAAGTTTTTGCCACCAACTATACAAATTTTTGCTTATCTGCTCAACTAACTGTCAAAGAGCATTAAAATCTGTAACATACTAATGAGATATTTGGAATTGCAATATAAACATTGGTCTCCCAATTGTAAACACAATTGGAAGTTTACAAATACATTATTTACCATCATCCTACATAGAGAACTCCTATAAAAAAACTAAATTGAATAACAAAAACACCATTATGGTAACTTTACACCCATGTTAATTTTGTTGAAATAGTCACAAAATTCAAAACTTGGACCTTAATGGGTTAATATTAGAATGTTTTCAAATAGTTCGTCAAAATATTTACACAGCACCAAAAAAATCTTAATTTTATTTGTACTGAAACAATGTTCTTGAAAAGCAGTAATTTTTATATTTCAATAAGGATTCTATCAAATAAAAGTTTTGTAAAGCACACCCTGTGATTGTGTTCCATAGAAATAAAAATAAAAGTCAGTAGAAAATGTTAGAATAGTAACTGCAAACAAAAAAGATAAGCAGTCAAGAAACCCACCTTAATTGCTCATTATGCATTAACAGCGTTTACAGTCATGCTCTCACCTGATTCCATAAACTTCAGCTTAGATAACTTACCTTTCCAGAATGCATCCCTGTGACACTAAAGTACACTAAACAATAGAAAGTTTGGCATAAGCAGCAGAGAAAGAAAAAATGATTGCACCTGTGCAGTTTATATTAATGACAGTGGGCTTGTGAGTTTTTAATAGTTCTCATTGGTTTTTGTAGCAATAGCCCATGTCAGAAACATTACCAGCCTGAGTGATCTTAACCTTTTCAGATTTTTTCCAGGCAGTTGAATGCCACATGCCTCTTTTTCTTAGTACATTTCATTGAATGAATTCACCTAATACATTTTGGAAAAAAATATATGGGGTTAAGTTGAGCAACTTCTATGATGTTTACATGCTGACCTCATTTATTGCAGTCTTTCATCCAAAATTCCTGTTCTACCGTGATTTATAAAGTGTTTCAATATGTTTTACATGTAAAATACTAAACTTACTGATTTCCAAACTCTCTAAATAGGGAGAAACATGAAAGAAACATATAGCTGCTTGTTAGCACCACAGTAAAAATTATAATTAGTATTTGCTCAAATATTAAGCAATATTGGTAATATTAAGAAAACTAAATTACATTAATTTAAAAGAAAACAAAGTGTATGTATGTAATTAAATTGTACATTTTATTTACATTAAATCCTTAAATGCAAGATTAAAGTTCATTTTATTTTATTTTTTTAAGTTCGTTTTACATATACACAAAAAGATTACAGTGCATTGAGTATTTGTAGAATTTACATAAAGGTTCTCTAGCTTCCTTTATTAAATGTATGAAAAATACAACTTCAGAAATTCAATATTATTACTGAAATATATACCCAAAATAGAAAAAACAATAATCGAGAAGATATAATTAAGAAACAATAACAAAAAAGTCTTCCAATTCATGTCTTGACTCTACTGTATGTAGGTGTGGGTCTCTTTGAATTTACCACTTTAGAAGTACTCTGAATTCTTTGGATATACATATTAATAATTTTTATCAAATTGGGGGGTTTTTGATGCCAATATTTTTTAAAATAGTCTTCCTGTCCCAGTCGTTGTTTCCTTTCCTCAAGTTCTTGCAGTATGTGTACGTTTGTTCATTTACTGGTGTCTCAGGTTTGTGAAACACTATTTTTTTTTTAATTTCTTCCATTCCTCAGGCCAGGATAACTATAATTAACCTATCTTCGAGTATGCTGATCCTTTTCTCTACCAACTCAAAATTACTGCCGAATTCCTCTAGTAAATTTTTTATTTACTTTAATTTTGACTACAGGATTTCTATTTTGTTCTAATTTTTTTTAACTTCTATCTCATTTTTTATATTCTCTATTTAGTGAGACAACATCCTCATACTTTCAAGTTTCCAGGAAAGCTTTCCTTTAATTATTTGGGCATATCTGTAATAACTGGTTTAAAGTGTCTGCCCAATACCTGGGCCACCTCAGGGTATTTTCCACCAACTACATCCTCCTTCTCATGTCACCAATATATTGACTATACTTTCCTATTTCTATGCTTGGCTTAAAATTTTTTTGTTGTAGTGGACATTTTAAATAATATAATGTGGCATTCCTGGAACTCAGACCCCTCCGTTATTGTTTATTGGCTTTCCCAAACTAATTATGTAATACTCTTTTCTACCACCTTAAGCCATAGATCTCTGCTCAGTTCCCCAGGTGGTCAGCTAATGATCTGAGAGACATTGCCTTAAATGTACTAAACCAATCTCCCACTCTGTGCTAGAGGCTCCCAGTGGGAGGAGGCATGCTTACAATGCTCCTATAGTTTAAAACAGCCTTAAACTGTACTTGTTTGTTCAGGGCCTCAAGGTCAACAAAGATGAAGGACTGGGGCCTTCTAAGGTCTTCCCTAGGCTGAGTACAGTCCCAGGAATATGGAAATCTCCTTCTCAGACTTACTAAGATCAGAAGCAAGATTCTTCCTTACCTCAACTGGCCCTATCACTTCAGGTAGTTATAATGTTAAGAAAATGACTGATGATGATTTTTTTTCAACAAATGTCTGAGAGCTAGGGTTTGTATCCATCAAGTGAACTCTGGATCAGGACAAATAATAACAAACCCAGTAAATGAGATTTTCAGGGAACTTTTCTCAAATGCTTTAATGCTCCAGGGATGGAACTTTCCAAGGAACTCCAAACTGGTCTATTCCTCTTCAATGTCTGCTAGCTGCTAGTTTTCACAGCTACTATGGTTGTCTGCTTTTGGTTTTCAAGCTACCACACAGCTGAGGAGAGTGAACAGCAGTATGGTGAGTTAAGTCACTATGAAGCTTCCTGATCTTGGAAAGGTTGTACAGTTTTTCTAGAATTGACATTGTTTGGAATTTGTTTACTTTCCAGAGAACTGAAAAAGTTGATTTTGACAGTTTCTGCCAGTTTTTTTTTGAGAAGCAGTACTTTGATGGTCCCTATTTCACATATTCCTATAAGTCCTACCTCCAAATTAAGCAAATTTTAATGTAGCTTTAATTTTCACATTTTGAATGAATTATCAATAAGAAGTTATAAAATATTCATACATAAATATTTTATTTTTCTCTTGCCCTAGCCTATGTTTTTTCTCTCATTCTTTTCAAAGAATAAAACCTACAACTGCTTTAGAAATATATCATGCATTTCGGAATGTAATGTGGAGGCAACCATTAACACCCATCATAAAGTGTCAACATATGGTCCTAGGACTTTTCTTGAATTGCAGACAAACATATAAAACCAAATACAGTATAACTCTGATGGCATCAGTTTGATGAGCCACAATTTGGCAAATAATGGTTAGGTGTTATGTTTTAAAATTCAGACCACTTGAATTTCACTCAAGACTTATCATTTATTAGCTTTGTGACACAGAATGAATTATTTAATGTTCCTCAGCCTTATTCCTTTATCTGTAAAATGGGAATATAATCATAAGAGGCAACTATAGTTAAAATAAAAGAACATAAATGAATAGTGTATAGCATTAAGTACTTCTCACTATAAATTTTTGTGCTTGCTGGTGCCATCAGTTTTAATGATTATCATCATTGTCATCATTACAAATACCAGCATACCCTATTACAAAATACAGAGCTAAGGACTTCATCAGTTATTCCTTAATCTATAATCCCTTTTCCTCTATCCCCTAGCACTGGTCCCTTTATCTACAGACCAACATCTTCTATTGCAAAACAGTAAGTCCTCACTCTCATGTTCCCTTAATGTTCCCAGCCCCCAAGGCACTCTGGATATTTCTCCCCCCTTTTTTTTCTTTTTGAAGTAATCATAATATAGGGCTATAGGACCTATAGGACTGCAAGATAATAAATTTTTGTCATTAAATCTGTGATAACTTTGATAAAGCAACAGAAAACTAATACAACTCTCTGCATATTTTAAGAGCAGATCCTTCATGATTTGGCTACATGATTTCATTCTTTCTTACCTACCTAACTCATGGAATGCACCTCTTTCCTTTATTATATTCTACCAACACGTTCCTGAAATGCACCAAGCAATGTTTCTGAACCTGTGGTTCTTTTCAGGAATTTGCTTCCACTCACTGTCCCTGTTCTTTTCCCCAAACTAATTTAATTCATCCTTTGGTTCTCAGCATAAATGTCAACTCTATGAGAGGAATTCCCAACAACCAAACTAAATTATATTTCCTATTTTATACTTTCTTATAATAACCTGAAAATTTATTACTTAGGATATAGTATATTTTTCAAATACATATTTAAATGTGTCATTTATAAAAGTGTATCTCCCTTGCTAGACTATTAGCTTTGTGGGAATACAGACATTTTGTTCACTATTACATATCCTTAGTACCTAGCATATAGCAGGAAACCATTAATTTATTCAGAAGACGTAAACTAAAGGAATTATTAACTGAATTAAAAGTCAACAGATTCTTCTATTTTACTAATAATGAAAACATATTTATAACATTTTAAGTATTCAAAGTTTTTAAAAAATAATTGCTAGGAAAAGTGGCATGATTTTTAGACTTTAAATAACTGAAATATATATACAACATCAGTACTCAGTAAGAGTTCTACAAAATTTTCCTGATAACAATGTACTAAAGTACTTATAAATTGTAATGTATCCATAGAATGGATTATTATTTACAACTTAAAAATTATTCTAAAAGCAGGAGATTAAAAATTTGCAATGCCAAAAGGCTTCATATAAATATAAACAATTTAATAAATATTAATCGTATTTCAAATTATACAATAAATTAAAACTGGGTGGTTAAAAAGTTTGTTTTAAAAATACTGATACATCCTTGTTTCCTTAACAAGCAATTCTAAAAGAAAAAGTACAGAAAAAGGTTTGTCAACATTTTTATGCCATGTATAGTGTACATATTCACATCCTCACCCTTCAACAGTCTGTCCAGTCTGGCATAATATGACATATTTTTGTTTTGATAATTAATCTACTTGATTTTTTCTTTGTTCCTACTGTACCATGTCTTTCTGTACTTCCTGTACCTTTTGTTAGCTACATATTTGATTTTCTTCTACATTTCCCCATTACTATTATATATTCTTTTAATTGATATGTAAGAGCTCTGTACTCATTAAGCCTGTTAACTTTTGGCATGTAAACATTTTTTTTCCTGTTTGCATTTGCCTTTTAATTTTATTAATTTAGCCATGTAGTGCCTTACATAAAGCCATATAGACATGGAAAACTTTTAGTCATATCTTTTCTTTTTTAATTAATTAATTAATTTATTTTATTTATTTTCTTTTTTTTATTTACTTATTGATTCATTGAACACAAATGGAGTACAGATATTGTTTCACTGGTTGTACACAAAGTAGAGTCACACCATCTGTGCATTCATACATGTACACAGGGCAATGGTATCTGTCACACATTCTGTTATTATTTTTACCCCCCGCCCCACCCCCACCCCTCCCTTCCCTCTATGCTATCTATCCTTCCTCCATTCTTGCCACCCTTCCTCCCCCCCATTATGCATCATCATTCATTTATCAGTGAGACCATTCGGCCTTTGGATTTTTGGGATTGGCTGATCTCACTTAACATAACAGTCTCCAACATCATCCATTTACCTACAAATGCCATAATTTTATTCTTCTTTATGGCTGAGTAATATTCCATTGTGTATATATACCACAGTTTCTTTATCCATTCATCTACTGAAGGGCATCTAGGTTGATTCCATAATCTAGCTATTGTGAATTGAGCAGCTATGAACATTGATGTGGCTGCATCACTGTAGTAATCTAATTTTAAGTCCTTTGGGTATAGGCCAAGGAGTGGGATAGCGGGGTCAAATGGTGGATCCATTCCAAGTTTGGAATGGCCAAGGAGTGGGATAGCGGGGTCAAATGGTGGATCCATTCTAAGGAATCTCCACACTGCTTTCCAGAGTGGCTGCACCAACTTGCACTCCCACCAGCAATGTATGAGTGTACCCTTTTCCCCACATCCTCGCCAACACCTGTTGTTGCCTGTATTCTTAATAAGAGACATTCTAATTGGGGTAAGATGAAATCTTAAGGTGGTTTAGTCATATCTTTTACTTAACAGTTTCAGCCTTTGGTTTTAATGATTTAAAATGATGTTTCCAATAATATATAAGTATTCATTTTAATTGTCTATAATTATGTTCACAGTTTAATTCTTACCTTTAAATTTTAACACACAGAATTTATGTCACACAACATATGAGATAACAATGTTATTTTAATTAATTCTTTTTACAAAGGGTTATGCCACTTGGTAACCCTTTGCCAAATGATACTTCCTCTTCCATTTGATCAGAAAAGCTATATTTATAATATATGGAATGCTTACATATTACCATATGGGATGCCATAATCTATTTGTTGACTTCCTATGCCATATGTCTATTCTTATATCAGTACATTATCTTAATTGTTTCTTGTCTTAATTTGGTCCTAATTCATTTAAATTCTTTTCATAAATTAGATCTACTCATATTTCCTACATATCATAAGATAATAGGACATTTATTTGCAATTTCATCTATATATTAATTTTATTCTTAATAAACTAACAAAAAGGTTTCATAACTTTGAGGACTAGTTACCGTAAATTCCTTGTCTCCATTTCAGCATGATTATTATTAAACATATTTTCAGGCTACCATGAATACTCACCTTTACAAAATTTGCTTAGTTCTCCCACTCGCTTAATCATTTACTTGAGAGATATTTTACTATAATGGCTTCTAAGCACCATGCAAGGACTAGAGATACAATGGTGAAAAAAGAGGTTCTATTCAACATAGTACTGAAGTCTGAGTTGCAGCAATTAAGCCAAAAAAACCCCAAACAAAAAACCCCCCAAAAACGAAACAAACAAACAAAAAGGCATCCGAGTTGGAAAGGAAGAAGTTAAATTATCTCTGATTACAGATGGCTTGTTTTTATATATAAAAACCCTAAAGCACTTGTGCCATACAACACCTTAATCACAAAAGAGAAATCCATCACATCCACCATCCCAGGAATTTTGTAGAGTGTGTACAAAGGAAAAACTTCAGATTTTCACAGACCATCACAGACAATCTTCAGACCATCACAGATTTCTGCCTATTACAATTCTTTGTTCCACAGTCACTAAAGTCTTGCTAATAGTACTCATTTGAAAGGCATTCATATTTTTCATCTTCGAAACTTCAATTTAGTTCTTCTACTTTACATCATTTAGATCTACCCTCATTATGCTCACTTTTCCTTTTAAATTGAAAATCATCCTGAACATATGTAGAAGGGCTGTTTTAATGTCTTTCTCTGATAATTCTACCATTTTTGTTGTTTCTGAATCTGCTCCTGTTGGTTGGAAAGTTTTTCTGTTTATCCACCCCTTTTCCCAACCTCTTTACATTGCTTAGTAATGTTTGTTTGGATGCTTAGTATTTAATTTATGTTTTCTGGTGCAGAATTGTTTGGATTTCTTTAAAGAGTAATGGAATTTTGGTCTGACTGAAAGCTAAATAACTTATACATCAGTGTGATGTTTCAAGTCTTGTTTTTAAGCTTTTTTCTAGTGAGTCCAGAGTAGCCTTCAATGTAGGCTAATTTAAGTCACACTACAGTGGGACTCTTCTGCAATATATAGTATATTACACCATTGTGCATATTAATATACCTAAAATTACATATCCTCAATTTGCAGAAAGAAAATATAAAGAAATATAATGGAATACAAGTACAAACACTACATCACTTTGTTCTCAATTGCCAGGTATAAATACAACATATCATATCTCCATGAAACCTGAGGTGTATACTTATTCATAAACAATGACATCAGGAATAATTATTTTATAACCACTCATGAAATAAGAATACCAAACAGGTCAGGAGATGAGGTCAGTATTACCTTTGTAAAATGAGTGGGCAAAGCTCTGCTCAGGAATTAACTTGGCAAGGAATCCATGGTTCAAACTTGGATGAGGGATAGATGGTATGACCACAACTGTGGAGAAAATCATGGAATCAAATTTGAGGCAGCATGTAACAACCTGGAACATGGTCCACTGAAGATCTGTGACAATTCTATATTACTGCAACATGCAAACAGTACTAGGGATAAAGAATGTACCTCTGAAGAGAAGAGAGAGGTTAAGAGAGTCATATACTCACTATGAGCAATTTCAACAACACACAGAGACATACAAATACACAAGAAAAACAGAACCAGAAGGTTCAGGATACTATCCCTCATTTTATACAGATATGACAGATATGAACACATTAAAAATGAAGAAAAATGTTAAGATGATAAAGTCTTAGTGTCTTAAATTGTGAAAAGATATAAACTAGAATGGGAGGATGATGTTCAATTGGTAGAATAAAATTAAAAGTAAAACTGTATTACAATGAAATAATCTCATTTATATGTTAAAAGTAAACATAACATACAAAAGCAAAATAGTATGACTAAAATATAATCCTTATCTCCACAATAGCAATGAAAGGTAAATAAGATCTAATATGCTTATGGAAAACAAGATGCAGAGATTTGACCACTAATTTCTACTCACTTTATAAAAATATTCTTTTAATTCATAGATCATATGTAATTATAAGGAAAGGGAATTTCAACTAAAAATTAATCTCATGACACATGAAATAACCACTGAGTTATCAAGACTTAGTGCAAACAACAGAGAAATAACTTTGATATAAATGCCTGGTGGGAAATGCAAATAACGGAAAGTACCCCATGGAATTAAAATATTAGTTGCCAGAAAATGTGGCTATTGTTTTCAAGAATAGGCAAAGCTGATAATGTAAGAACTTCTGTAAAATGAGTTTGTTTTGCAAATGAGTAAGACAACATGACCCAAGATGGTTCATTATTGCCTAAGATGTTCTTTCTCCACAATTCTTTGATTTTAGTTGAGGCCACTTTGTAAAAATTTTGTACAACTTGTACAAAATTTAAAAATGTATGTTTGCATATTATGAATGTCAGATAGACTATTTAGATACTAAAATAATTGTATACAGCAAGAAGAAAGCAAGATAGAGAAGAAAGAAGGGAGGGAAGTTATTTTTGGAACTTGGCTATAAAGATTTATATTTTGGCTTATCCTTGGTCTTGAACAACTTTATAAGGACCTCTTATTTTGTGTTTCTAAAAATTAAAGAAGAAATGTTTTTAAAAGTATGTCACATGCATATTAAATAGTGATATAACTAAATGATTTTATTATCAATAAATGGGAAACAGTAGAACCAAAACTGCACTAATACAATAAATATTACAAAAGTATCATTCATACATTTTATGGAATTAAAATATTAAATTGGCATTTATATACCAATTATTTACAATTATTTAAGATGATTAAGAATAAGTCCAGTTCAAATATGGATGTAAAAGTGAAAAAAAGGGAAATAAATGATGGTGAAAAATTAAAGAAAAAAATATTAAGTACCTGTACTTGTTGGTGAATTTATTTCTTGTCTGATGTTTCTACCTGGTTGGCTTCCAGTTCTTGCAGTCTCTCTCTGGGGTTCTAATATGTCACGATACTTAGATACCATCAGAACCGAAATGAAGTAAACAACAGCCAGAGCTAAGAACTGTGCCTGCTTGCTGTCATCCTGTGTAGAATGAAAAGGCATTGGATACTCAAAATTTTTACAGTGTTAAGTTCTTAAAATATAAGCAACTACTATTTTATTTTCTTTATGGACACAAATGATATTTAACTTATTTTGAAACCTGCTGAGTATATATTGTTTGTTATTATTAAGTAAACATAAATTCCAAAAATGTATCACCTGAGTTATAGGTTAAAATGTAATTTTAAAAAGTGTCTAAAATGTATATTTTTTGCATTACCATGCTGATGGGATCAACATAGAAGGAACAAAATCAAAGACTTAAGCAGTAGTTACTACATAGGAGAATGAAATGCAATCAGACTGATAACAGATACCATCAAGAATGATTTCCCACACAGTTCAACTTGTAATAGATACTATTTTGCACAAACTTCTATTTCCACACCAGGAAACTCAGCACCAGGCAGTAGAAGGCATTCAACAAATGTGTGTGAAATGAATTAATTAATTTATTTCAACAGTGAAGTTGTAGAGTTGTAAATAAACTGTGAACTATGGTAGCAGTCAGGCTAAAACTCTCCCTCCTGGTATTAAGAACATTTCTTTTTAAATTCAGGTCTTTAGGCCAAATTGTGCTGTTCATTCATACTTCTGTCTTTAAAAATGAAGCCTAATTAACACAGAAGCTAAACATTGGGAAAATGACTAAATTTTTATAAAAATTAGCTCACTAGCTTAGGTATTTTATGAAGATGAAAACTCTTATGTTTTTCCCCCTACTTTAATAAATGAATCTCTCTTGATCAGTCAGGGTGGGCCACACCAGTAATCCCAGTGATTCTGGAAGCTGAAGTAGGAGAATGTTAAGTCTGAGGGCCTCCTCTGCTACTTGAGTCCGGGCAACTTGGTGAGACCCTGTCTCAGAAACTTTTTGTAACATGCCTCTTTCACGGTTTTCTTTCTTGTTGCACTCAAATTTTATGGTCTTTTAGTGTCAAATAATATTCTAGTCATATACCAGTTGGGTAGCATGTGGTTTATTTCTAGATGTGGGCTATTTTGAATAAGGCTGCCAGGAACATGGTATGCAAGTTTCTTTTGTGCAAAGTTATGTTTCATTTCTTGTGGGTGTTTTCCTAAGAATGAAAATGTTAGGTCATATGATGATTACACATATGACCTGTTGAGGAACTGTCAAACTGTTTTCTTGAGTGGAAGCCCTATTTGTGTTCCTGCTAGCAATGTTTGAGAGTTCCAATTTTTGCATATCATTGCTATCACTCATTATTTTCTGTTATGATTCTGGAATGTGTTGTGGTAGTTAACTGTGGCTTTGGTCTGCCTCTTTTTTTATTAAAAGAGAAATATTTTATTCTGTGACTGACACAAATATCTTTTTAAAAATTTTTATTTGTTCTTTTTAGTTCTACATGAATCTATTTTGATATATTTCTACAAACATGGAATATATCTTATTATAATTAGGATCCCAGTCTTGTGGCTGTCGACTATGTTGAGATTCACTGTGTTGTTCAAAGATAGCCTCATCAATTTAGCAAATCCCTAAGCAACTTATCAGGACCCTGTCTCAAAATAAAAAAAAAAAGGGCTGGGGATGTTGCTGAAAGGTTGAGTGTGCCTGTATTCAATCCCCATACCACAACAAACAAACAAAAAGCAAGAAGAGGAATTCTCTGTTATGGTTTAGATATGAGACTTAACCCAAAAGCTCCTGTATGAGACAACACTAGAACATTCAGAGGTGAAGTGACCGAATTATGAGAGAGAGCCTTAATTTAATCAGTGTACCAATCTATTGATAGGAATTAATAGGGGTAACTACAGGAAAATGGGTTACGAGAGGCTTGTCTTTGGTGTATATATTTTGTTCCAGGTGAGGAACTCTCTCTCTATGCTTCCTGTCATATTCTGAGCTATTTTCCTGGACCACACTCTTCTGCCATTGATGTTCTGCCTTACCTCAGGCCTAGAGTAATGGGAGTCGGTTATCTGTGGACTAAGACCTCTGAAACATGAGCCCCAAATAAACTTCTCCTTTTCCAAAACAGTTCTTGTTCAGGTCTTTTGGTCACAGTGGCAAAAAAAGCTGACTAAAACACTGATACTTTCTCATTTTCCTTCTGTCATATTGTCAGCACCAATAATACTCAGAAGTCTTAAAATCATGATAATCCTTTATTTCTAAATTTAAATGTCTGTATGTGCATATGTGTAACCTTAGGAAAACCATACATTTGAAAATTAAATAGCTGGAAAAACTCAAGGGAAAAAAACACTAAAGTTCTCCAAACTAAGATTATACTATACCACTTAGTTACTTGATCTATGAAGATATGCACACATAACTCCTAAAAACCTAATAATTTTGAATCTCCTTTGTTTTAGAAATTAAGGCAATTAAAAATAACTGGGGGTTTAAAAAAATTTCAAAAATAAAAAATAAAATAGCATTCCTAGAATAATCTTTACAATTGATCTCAAATACTATCAATTTTAAAACACTCCCAAATGTCATGAATTATTTAAATGTAAAAAAAAGATATCTGGAATCTAAGAGGTATATCAATTGATGAAAAATAATGTTTTGGAACAATCTGGTTGGATTCTGATTCTACCTAATACCGGCTGTCTCATCTTAATATTGCTGAATTTTAACTTTCTCCTAGTTCTCAACTGGAAGCTTAGGATAATATAAATTCAGTGCCTGATGCATAGTGTATATTCCAGGAACATTAGTCTTATCTTGATGATGTTTGGAAGGTACATCCTGATAACACTTAATGCAATTCCTTTTCTTCAGGAAAGAAGCTAAACACCATTGCTGAGATACCCAGTCTATTTACAAAACATCTATGAATCTGAGAGAAATGGTCATAATCTCTTATAATAACCTGATTCAAATTTATGAACAATTTAAACACTATCACACCCTTAACAATTTTTCTATTTCTATGTTAGCTCTGACAATATCTTTTGCAGATGAAGATCTGCTCCATGTTAGTGGTTTCTGATAAACATATTAATGATTTTTATCAATATTGAGTCTGCTGTGAAACACTGTATACATTTCTATAAAATTTATGAAAAGGTCAATCTTTTTATTTTTAGTGCACTGTAGTTATACATAATGGTAGGGATCATTTTGACATATTCATAAATGCATATAACATAGTTTTCTCCAGTACAATCCCCTTGTTTTTCTTCCTCCCTGACCCATTAATCTTTTTATTACCCTGAGCAGGTGAACATGAACCTTCTCCCTAATTATGTTTTTCTTTAAACTTTATTAAACTATATTTCTAATTCAAATTCCCATAGATATCTATATTTTTAAAATGCATATTCTTCTTTAAAAAATAACCCACTTGAAAAAGTAATTGTCACTAACACCTAGTAAGCTAATCCTTTCATCCATAACATCAGGAACAGTGACAATAACTAAATATTCAATATCTGCAGATGGAGCAAAGAATACTAAAAGAAAGTGATGCAAGATAAAGTGAATTGTAGTTGTTCAGGCTATCTCCCTATCCTTAAAATACCAAGAAAAATCATATAAAAATTGTGCACATGTGCTCCTTTGTGCTTGCGCGCACACTTGCGCTCTCTCTCTCTCTCTCTCTCTCTCTCTCTCTCTCAGGGCTGGGGATCGAGCTTTCAGAGAAAGCTAAGGTTCAAACATTCTATAAGCAGAACTATGATAAACCCAAGCATTAGGGCATTTAGTTTTAATATGCAGATTCCTTATAAAGTTTGTGCTATTTTACGCAAATGATATTGCAAAGTTTTTACAGGAAAATCCGGCAGACACAACTTACCACATCCCGAAAGACAACGGCACGCAGGCGATTAATATCAACATCCTGAAGAAGTCTATCAGGATCCTTGATAGGAGAAAGGTTACCTGGAACATTTTCTAAGGGAGTCTTAAAAACAAAAAAGTATTGTAAAGAAGTAACATATTCCAAAAAAATTACACAGAAGTATCACTTCTACTATCTTTAACCTAGGCTGAACTGTCAACATTTTTCACATCCTCCTCACAGAGCTAAAGTCTATTAACAAACACCCATTTTCTGTTCTCTGCTCATGTCATGGTTTCTGTTTTAAGAATTCTTGCTCTTTATCAATATTGTTATCATTATGGACCCATAAAGGTAGGTAATACTAGTAGGAAAAGACTGATCTTGAACTTCTCAACATCTGGGCTCAAGTCTCTGCTGTGTGACCTTGTGCTTACTGTTAAAATTTCTTTTAAGCCTCACTTTCCCTGTTTCTAAAAATTGTCTGAATCTCTGGGCTCATTTAGTTATGATACATTTATAAAATGTGAAATTATTATATTACTCTGTGAGATTTTATATATGTAACCATTTCATACTCTATAAAAAGTGAGACAAGGTAAGTTCTAAAAAACGTTTTAGTCACAGCCCATTAAAGCTGAAAGAGTATTAATACTAAAACATTTTTTTATGATTGAAGAAATAAAAATATACAAATTTAGGTAATATGACCTCACAGTAAACTACAAGTGAGCCAAGTTCCCTAAAACTCAATCTAGTATTTCTACAATGCATTAAGAATTATATGGATCAAATCTGATAATATATGTAAAGTGTCAAATATAACTCCTGGACCTAACAGGTTGTTGCTCTAAAAAAAAAAAAATACATAAGCCAACTTTTAACTTTTACTTCTCTATAGGCATTAATGACCATATTTAACTCCTAAATCAAAATGTTTGATTCCTTTGCAGCAGGATAGTAAAAACAGTTCAGTATGTGTAGATTGATATTATTTGGTTTCTGTTACAATTTCAAAGCTTACCAGTTCTAGGACTTTAGGTGAGATCTTAATCTCTAAAAAACTCATGTCATTGTAAATAACAAGCTAATAATATTTATCATACTACTCTTAAAGAAAGTAACACAATTTCTAACCATTGATGAATTCACAGCATAAATGGAAAAAAAAGTAGGAATATTTTAATTTGTATACCATTTCACATTTTCAAATATGACCCTAATATAACTTGATCCTTATAAAGACTAAATGATAGAAAAAGCTTGGATTATGGTTCCTTTTTAAAATAGCAAAAAAATGAAGCCCTGTGAAAGTCTGTGATTCATCTACTCCACACATATTAGTAGCAGGGAACTTTTCCTATCATACTAAAAAAATCAACTATGGTTTACTTACAAAAGTGTCACATTAAACAACAACAACAACAACAACAACAACAAAATAAGAACAGGGAGGGAAAACAAAGAACAAACACAAAACCCTACCACCTAGGTCTTTTACTCCCTGTCTTGAAATGTGTTCTGTTAACAAGTCAAATTTTCCTAGTATTCCTACCTCTACCACTTAATCATTTTCACTGCCAAATGAAAGTAAATCACTACAAATTTCCTTTTCACTGGGCTTTCTGTCCATATTCTATAATAAGGGCAATATTTGCCTTGAAAATCTTGTAAGATTCCCTATTACCTACTGAACAAAGTATACACACCTTGTGGATCTAAGTTTTCCAAAATACTAATTCTTTTATTCATTTCCTAAGTATATACCGACTTTAACTTCAGGAAATCAGTATTAACAAAATGTTCACTACTTGCCAGTTCTTTAATACATTACTGCTTTTTATTTAACTGATATAAACACCCTATTAATTGATTTGCATTCACAAACTTAAGGAATTTGTCTCAGGTCAGGAAACCAGTAAGTGGTGGAGTCAGAATACTAACTCAGGATTGTATCTTTTTACAAAGTATGCACAGTGCCCTTAAATGCTCCAGAATTACAAAGTTGTATAAGATATGGGCACTGTCCTCTAATAACTAACAGTCTACTATGTCACACAAGAAATATGACTCAGATCATTGACACATTAATATTTAATTTCCAAGCAATGGAGAGCCTGATGGAGTCTTGTGATAATTTGTGGTCAAATTATCTATTCTGTGAATATTTCCCTGATGATAGTGAAAAAGAAAAGAGGCTGCAATACTGCAAATAACCAATAGACATGATTACTATGTGGTTGGTCTGTTTGAAAATTACAGAAGTTTAAAGCCATAATCTGTAAATTATTTCAGTTCCTATTTCCTATTTTCATTTATTGAGCAAAAATTTACTATGCCAATATTAAACATCTAATTACAAGTATAGGGAGTGATAAAGAGACATATGAGTTTTATGGAAACATCAGAGAAATTTGTTTTAGACTTGGATGGTAGTCAAGGTATCAGAAACATTTCTCTGTAGCTTTTTCTTTTCTTCTCATTGAGACAGGATCTTGCTATTCTGCTCAGGCTTGCATTGAAGTTGTGATCTCAAGTGATACTCCCTCCTTAGCCCTCAAAGCAGATGGGACTAAAGACATACACCACCATACACAGCTTGTGAGAATAATATTTAAGCTAAACCTAAGAGCTGAACAGATTTTAGCTGGCTGAAAAATAAGAAGGAAGATCTAAAGTAAAGGCAACCAGGTAAAAGTCTAAGAAGTTAAAAAAATTCTTTTGATGAACTAAATGAAATCTATGGTATAACTAAAAAAACAAACTGCAGCTGGTGACATAAGTGAAGACCAATCATGCAGGTCCTTGAAAATCATGCTAATAAAATGGGATGTAATGCCAATGTCAGCAAAATATTTGATAGAGAGAATTCAGAATGAGAATTACTAATACATTCCCAAAAACATTTTATACTGTTCAAGTATTTGGTGGCCATTAAATATATATTTGATTACCATGTCTATCAGCAAAAAAAGCACATCCATTTAAAAAGTGCATTTCTCATATACTGAACTCTGAAAATACATGTAAATGCTTAAAAATAGAAAACAACTGAAAAATTTTAGTGCTATATGCTAATATGATTCTCATAAGAACCCTATGAAGTAGAAATTATTAGCAGATTCTTCAATAACCCACAAAATGCAAATTTCAGACAGGTTAATTAATCTTGCTAACATAGTTATGAAGCAGAGAAGCTGGCACCAGAGCCTAAAGCTATCTGATTACAAATACCATGTCGCTTTGTTCTCATGAACCAAAACAAATTTTTTCCCAGTAAATTATATTTAACATAGAAAATGACTGATTACCTTTGATGCTGTTGTGGCAGTCACACTTTGGGAAACTTCCTGAGGTTTACTGCTTCCAAGGGAAGATTTGTTTCCCCTGTCTCTTTGTCTCTGTCGACATTCTAAACAGTTTCTCACAGCTACACAACAAACTATTTAAAAAGTCAAAAGCATATTATTATTGCAAATTGTTGACTTTGATGTATTGAATAAAAGTTGCTGGATTATTTCTTTTTCTACTTTTCTCCTTCCCCTAATCACAATTACTCTTAAAATCAATTATATCAGTGTATTTTTAAATTATGAAATACAGTAATGAAAGCACAATATGTATATTATATTCTTAAAATATACTCTATACTACCAGACAGCTGAAGATACAAAGACTAATACCAGGATCTTTGAAACTCCCAATATATCCTTCCTAATTCTATTGCCACCCTTCTTCACAATGCTGAACTTTGGTAATAAAGTTTTTAACAAAATTCACAAGTGATTTTAAAATTTAAATAATAAGGTATCTGTCCTTAATTTGACTATCTTGGTGACTATGGGGATCATAACTTCCCACTTCAGGAATATTTAAATTCTACATTTACATTTCTTCATGGTAGGTGAGTCTGTGGGCTTTAACAATAGGCATTCAATATATTTATTGAATGAAAGCAATAAAATATAATCAGTTGTACAAATTTTGGACTTAGCTCACCTGAATTTGAATCCTGGCTCTATAATTTATTAGTTTTGTGATTTGAGGTCAATAGTTTAAACACTGTGACTCGATTTCCTCATATGTAAAATGAGAATAAATATAGTAACTCCTTTACAGGACTGTTGTAAAGATTAATTAACACATGTAAAGTGCTTAGAAAAGTAAATAGTACCTTCAAGAGGTGATAAATAAGTGCTTCCTTACTCACTTACACAGGTTTCCTGTCTCATTGTTAGAGTAAAAATGAAATCACTCTTATATTTATAAATAGAAGTTCAGAATAACCAAATTAATATTGACTTCAAGAAACTGAGGCATTTAAAAACATGTGTTCTCACAAAGTTCAATCTGCCACATATCAATGGAAATATTCATGATGACACACAGTAAATTAAGCTATACCTTTTGGTTGCCAGAAAATCCTGTACAGTTAATCCCTCCCTTATGATGAATATGAAATGATTCCTCTAAGCTTGCCTATCTTTTTTATTTCCTAATAAAAATCTGGTATTCAGTTTAAATAAGCCAAACTTTAAGCCAATTGCCACTATTCTTGAAATTCTTTAAAATTACTTTCAGTTCATCAAATAAACATGGGCAGAGAACTCTATCATATTCATTAACTCATTTTTTTTAATTAGAGCTTTAGTTATACATAGTAGTTAGATGTATCCCAACAAACTCATACATGCATGGAAATCGATTTCAGCTCATGATCCCTCCTTTCTCTCCCATCCTCCCTCCCTTCTCCCATTCTCCTTCCTCTACTCTACTACACTGTCTTTCGCTCATCTATTAATTTGCCTTTGATTGATTCTTTATGTTATCCTATCTTTCCCTCCCCATTTTCTTTATTTTACTCTAGCTAACTTCTGCAAATGAGAGAACACATCTGAGCTTTGAGCTAATTCCACTGACCATAATATTTTCTATTTCCATCCACTTATTGAGCTTGCCTGTCTTTTTTCTTTTCTTCTTTAAAAAACGAATTTTAAGTTGTAGATGGACACAATATCTTTATTTTTATGTATTTATTTTTATGTGGTGCTGAGGATTGAACCCAGTGCCCTCACAATGTACTAGGGAAGCACTCTACCACTGAGCTATAACCCAAGCCTGGTGCCTGTTTTTTAAAAATACAAAACAACACAAAAAAAGTAGGTGTCATTTTATCATTTTTAACCTAAGTTCCTGTTTTGTCCTTGAATCAGAAACAACTTCTCTCCTACAACTACACATGGGTGGTTTTCACATATCCTTCCAAAAGTATGGGTAGAAAGGGCACAAATCAGAAACTTCCTATCTCCTGCCTTGTGTCTTTCTGCCCTGCTCATGTTTTAAGGCCGGTATGAAAACAGTAGCTTTCTGATTGCTTTGAAGGTCTTAACAGTATAAAGTTTTCCTCTAAAAAGGATTAAAAGAGGAAGAATGGTTACTATCTAAAGAGCGTATCCAGAATTTACTGAAAGTTTTCAGGGCTTAATTTTCTTTGTAACACAATATAAAAAGTGAATAATATAGGTATAATAATGTTCATTAAGAGTATTTGTTCACTTTGTCAAACAATGAGATTAACATAGTCAATATAATCCTTCAAGTGTTGTGTGCATATCATTTGTTTGCTCACATGTGTGTGGGTCCAGGTCACTAACCTCAGTACTAGTTTATCAAAACAGAATTCATAAATGGATTTGTATCAAAATAATTTCAATGAAATGCTATAGTCTCAATGAGAATTCCAAATATGTTTAACTATATTTAAAGTGATAAATAATTAAAGATTTGCAATTCTAAGAAAACTCCAATGTGAAGAGATAAGATTTTAAAATTTGATAATTCTAAAGAATTACAAGACAATTACTAAATTATGCTATCATCAAGTTACATCAATACTGTGTGTACCCCCATGCTGCAGAAAAATAATCTGTAAGTAATTATAAATGTGCACTGCTCTTCTTAACAGACTTACCTAGTCTCAGGCACTGTCGCATTAAACCTCCAGAAGACATGTTCTTTTCAGCTTCAATCTCACTGAAATTCAGAGAGCTGGCAAACACAAGGACATCAACCATAGCCATCAGTCGACTGAGGAAAGTAACTGCGGTCTCAGCTGACATGCCTTGTGTCACTTCAATATTTTCCAATTCCGTCTTTAAAAAAGTAGAAGAGTTAAGCCTTGTTTAAAATGGGAAATACAGTATAACACACGCTACAGGTGAACATAAGTTTAGTATACATGGGAAACAAAAGTGACAACAAAAACCATATATCAACTATGTCAAATTTAGTCTACTTATCAGTTATCTTTGAATAAAGGAAAGGAACATTTTAAAAATCAATGCTGATTTTAAATATCATTAGTTATAAAAAACTATATTTAAGATCATCTCACAAATATACTTAGAGATAACCATACATATGTACTTACATTAATTTGGTTTTATTTTGTTAATTTACAAAGATATAAAATTGATATTTCTTTCTTAAAATCCTTATTCTCATTAATAAAAAGGTAAGTTTTATCTTTTCTGTATGTGTAATGAATAATGGGAAATAAATACTGTGATTTCATTAGGCAACAAAATGAGATGGCTGTCAAGTTAGAATGTATAATAATTTCTTATACATTTTAGAATAAACTAAAACCACTAGGGTCTTTATATGTCCAATAAAACTCTAGGGTAAAATAATCAAGAGGATCATTAATTCCTCTAGACATTTGTGACCTATAAAAAACTAGCAATAAGAAAAATCAGTAGCTCTAGATTGGAAGTTATACTTTCACTAAAATATTGCCAGATATAAACTCTAATTTCCTCTTTCAGAAGGAAAATTACAAAGTATTCTGTCTCTTAAGATGCATAACTATAGTTTTGTAAGCAATGGCAACATTTTTTATTTATTTACCGCTGTATACTATATAACATTTTAATGATTTTGGTTCTTTATGATTAGGCTTCATTTTCTCAGTACCTGAAGGAATGAAGAACAGTAATGAATACTTTATAAATAAAAATTCTGTTTAAATTTTCTGAAAATGCCCACACTAAGCATACTGATTAACCTATGTCTTAACCAAATGATACCACTATGAGGCAAGCATAGTGATAGATTTCAGCTTATAATTAATGTTCCATTTTGACATTGTTTATACTCATCATTATACCTCAGCTTCTTCATGCTTGGAAGAAGCAAGGACATTAATATGGAAATGTCAAAGAAAAACACTGATTGGGGTAATTAAACTAAAAATTCTTAAACACTTCTATACAAGATGGGTAATCAAGCTAATAAGTGACTATGGCACACACTAAAGAACTTAGAAATTTTAGTGCTAAATGGACTAATCTCAGTTCTAAATGTAATACAAAATATAACAACCGTTCTTCCTTGATTTAACATCAAAACAGGGTTGAAACCATTCTGGCTAAAATGAACTTGTAAATACAAATCTATTGTAATTACTGATTTATAGTAGTTTGCCAATTCAGTATCCATGGCCTAAAAAGGAAATTAATTCATAACTCACATTTTAAAATGCAAATTCCCTATTTATTTATACTTCCTGAATATATAGCATCATTTCATATACAGCATGGATATATGGCATCATGAATTTGAAATCTATGACCACGACAGTTTGTAAGAAAAAACAAGATTTTTAAATCTCTTTTCTGAAAATTCAGTATACTATAATGGAATGGAACATGTGGCCATTGCTTAGGTCTAAGAAATATTCTGAATAACTTCTGAAACATTAGAATTTAGCATATCGAGAGATGTGTTCTCAAAAAAATTCAACATTATGTCAAGATACTGAACTTTATAAGATCGACCTAATTTTTTAACTGTTTGATTTTCCAGTTATTCGGAATTTACGAGTCTAAACTTCAAAATGTGCTTTCATTTGAAATGAGTAAATTATAAACAGAATTATTAAATTGCCCACGTAATTTAACAAAGTATATTTTTGACTAAAACAATAAAATGTTAAAAGTAAAACAATAAAATGTTTCTTAACACAATAAGTTAAAAAATAATTCTTATGTTCTATATAAAAGTAATTTTATAAATATGATGAAATGTTACATGACCATCTTATGATAGGGCTTAAAAATAGGGTTTAAGAATAAAGATTACTTATACACAGCTTGTATAAATCTCAAAATATCTCTCATCCTATTTCCTTTCATCAGAACCAGTTAAAATCATATCATATATGACTGTAACAATACTGCTTTTGATGATAATAGTTTATTTATTACAGTTTATTATAAAACAGTAATTCATCAATAAATTGGGAAAATTATCCTTTCAATAAATCTTTATACAAAGGATATGCCCAATGGTAAAGATGGTATGGAAACTCAAAGTACAACTAAGTCAAAAATTTCATAAATAAGTAAAAATAAAATTTAAAACAGAAAAACCTAGAAATTACTGCAGAAATAATACTAACCTTAGAACCCTGGACATGCATTAGACAAAACAGACAAGAGACCAAAAAAAGTACAAGAAAAGGAAATTATTAAAATTAAATGAAAATATAATGTAAAATTGAAACACAAAGTATTTTAAAATCATATTTATTTTATCAAAAGCAAAATTCTCTGAAGAGATTCATTTTATAAATTACATAAGATTGAAAGTTAAGTATTTTGACTAAAATTTATTTTTTATTTGAGTTACTCTGCCCAAATATATACATATATATGTACGGCTCATGTAGTAGAAATTACGCATACTCTAGTTTAGAAAACAAATATCTTTTCCTACTAGATGATTAATGAAACATTTTAACAAATGAAGTAAATAATTCCTCTGGGAAATAAACTATTTATACTAACTTTCTAGAATTTTATATAAGGAAACAATACTATAATTTGTTTCCTCATTCAGAACCCTTCCTATAAATCCAAACTGAAATATATAAGTGATCAAAACTTAAAAACCACTTTTGCACGCCAGAAAAGAACTCACTGATACACTAAATAAGGCCTGCATATAAGCAAGATAATGATATATATGACATAGGCCAAGTTTCAGAGCTTTAATACGAATAATATTCATATAAAACTTTACAGAGGGGGCTGGGGTTGTAGCTCAGTAGTAGAGCATTTGCCTAGCACATGTGAGGCATGGGTTCAATCCTTAGCACCACGTAAAGATAAATAAAATAAAGGTATTGTGTCCATCTACAACTAAAAGAATTTTTTAAAACAACTCTAGAGAATGAAATTTAATAGTTCATAGTCTCTATTCGTATTCTCTGATTTTTGATAGCAAATCTATGTAGTATACATTTGAAAACATTCTATTTTTAGGGCACATTCACTTGAAAATGAAAGCATTCTGAGAAAATTACAGTATGATCATTAGTATGAGATAAACAGAAGTAAAACCCAAAGTATTACTAGCAATTTTTCAAAATCAACTACATATCCTTATAATTAAAAAATTAAGCTGACTAACATTAGGACTTTGTCATCAATTGTGGCTAGAAAAAAGGAAAAAAATTGATTTTACTTATGATGATGAGATTATAGGAAAACCAGAAATGTCATTCTCTATTATTTTTCTGGGGCAGACAAAACTAAACCATATATGACACCAAATTAAATTCTAAACAGTGTCCTCGATGGTTGACCAAAATGGTCTTCTTAAAATCACAAAAGTGATTATGCAATTTGTGGTTGATCCATGTTCTTTGCTTCTCTTGTTTCCCCTCTGATTCTCTGCTTTCATTCATGAATAACTTGAACAATGTGACAGAGAAAAAAATGAGATGATTCAATTGACTAGTCCTCAAAATAATGCAAAAAAAAGTCAATAACATAAAATTCCTTCCTCAAACCAAGTTTGATCAAATTGCATGTAAATGATCTATTTTTCCAAGTATTAAAAT
The DNA here is from genome assembly GCA_020662805.1 of Glaucomys volans. NCBI lineage: Eukaryota > Metazoa > Chordata > Mammalia > Rodentia > Sciuridae > Glaucomys > Glaucomys volans. Next base: position 480,692 of record JAJEJO010000184.1, read on the forward strand.
TAAGACTATTGTTTTGTTTAGAAATTAAAAACTATTTTTTAATTCATTTTCTATGCCATGTATGATTTTAAATCATCTAGTCAACCTGAAATCCCAAAAAGTGATGCTTACTCAAGAATATTAAGTTCACTATCATATAAATGTGCAATTATATTCTTCTTTACTTAAAGTTTCTATTAAAATATCTCCCTACAAGAAAGATTCACCTAAACAGTTCAAAATTTTCTTCCAGGATGATGATACAGCAACAGTAACACAAATGTTATTCCTACTATACACTGCTGTATTCATCTAAGGTTCCAGGGCAGAAAGCATACCTCTTCTAGGTCAATCCCATGAAATAATAAGCAAAAAGATTATAGTATATTAGTCTTTTGTTATCAAAGCACATCACCCATAATAACTTAGTTTATCTCGAATATTTTGAACTCTGGAGTTCTGAATACAACAGGCTTATTGTATAAATGGGAAGATGATTTTATCATTATAAAAATACATCCAAAAGAAACTACACAGGCACAATGGCACACACCTGTAATCCCAGTGGCTCAGGAGGCTGAGGCAGGAGAATCAAGAGTTCAAAGGCAGCCTCAACAATGGTGAGGTGCTAAGCAACTCAGTGAGACCCTGTCTCTAAATAAAATACAAAACAGGGCTGGGGATGTGGTTGAGTGCCCCTGAGTTCAATCCCCAGTACCCACTCCAAAAAAGAGAAACTAATCAGCTCCAAAAAGAACTCAAGAAATAAAACTTTCATTAAGAGCATTCCCCATCAAACATACTTTTATATGTACCACTGAATTTAATCTTCAAAACCTTCCATGTGGCATAAGTATAATTAATACCATTTAAAAAATAAAAACTCCAAAGTTGAGATCAAATTTCTAGTAAATGGTTGAGCCCAGGAGAAAATACAGGTCTGTCTTATTCTAAAACCCACACACCTTCCCTTAAAACATGATTTCTAAAAACATCACATCTGAGTCTCATTGAGAAACAAGTTTGTTTTCTAAAAAGCAGTCAATTATCTGACATACACACTTTTTCTGAGAAATTAGAAAGACATATTCTTGGGTTGAGCTTTGGGTTGTTCTTTCTTAAATAAGGAACTAAAGAGAATACTTAGCATTTTACTTTTCTTCTCAAAGTTAATATAATTCAATATTTGAAATGTCAAATGACAAAAAATAATTAGTATGGCTGAGTATAAAAGGTTACATTATCGTCTAACAAAATATAATGACCATAACATTGTGACATTATTTTCAAAAATTAAACCTTAACAATTGGTAAGTCAAATTCAAGCTCCTGTTTAATAAGAGAATGAATTTTTCTTAAGTTCTATCTATTGAGTTTTCAATGATTAGTAACAGCTAATAAAATTTAACACTATGTCAATATCCTAAAATGTTCTTTTTTTTAAGTGAAAATGATGCCCTAAAGTGTTCAGCAAACTATGGCCAATAGAATAGATCTTCCCCACTTCCTGTTATATAAAGTGTTCACTTTATTTAAAGATCAAGTTTGTTCAGCACAAATTTAAAATTTCATAAAGTTTTATGAAACACACACATGCCTATTTGTTTATGTACTATGTGCTGCTTTTATACTTCAACAAGCTGAGTAGAGTGACTGGGACAGATGCCATATGGACCACAAATCCTAAAATATTTACTATCTGGCCCCATATAGAAAAAGTTTGCCAACTACTGTCATAGCCATCATTACTCCCATTTGTTCATAAAATGCACATCGGCATACATTATGTGAAAATTCTGAAACTTCTATACTTAAACAATATATTAGAACACTCAAACATTAATTGCGAAAGTTTCTATCTGTGTATATATACCAGTTTCTTTATTCATTTGTCTATTGAAGGGCATCTAGGTTGGTTCCACAATCTAGCTAAAGTGAATCGGGCTGCTATAAACATTGATGTGGCTGCCTCCCTGTAGTATGCTGATTTTAAGTCCTTTGGGTATAAGCCAAGGAGTGGGATAGCTAGGTCAACTGGTGGTTCCATTCTGAGTTTTTTAAGGAAATCTCCCTACTGCTTTCCAGAGTGGCTGCACCAATTTGCAACCCCACCAGCAATGTATGAGTGTGCCTTTTTCCCCATATCCTCACCAACACAAATTGTTGTTTGTATTCTTGATAATAGACATTGTAATTGGGGTGAGATGGTATCTTAGGGTAGTTTTGATTTGCATTTCTCTTATTACTAGAGATGTTGAGGATTTTTTCATATATATGTTGATTGCTTGTAGATCCTCTTCTGTGAAGTGTCTGCTCATTTCCTTAGCCCATTTAGCAGGGGTAGGGGGAGGTAAGGGAAGAATGGAGAAGGGATGAATTGTATAGAGGAAAATGAGGGCTGGGGAGGGGGAAGGAAAGGAAAAATAATAGAATGAGACAAACATCATTACCCTATGTATATGTATGAATATGCAAATTGTATGATTCTACTTTGTGTACAACCAGAAAAAATAGTTGTACTCCATTTGTGTACAACAAACTAAAATAAAAAATTTTTTAAAAAAGTTTCTATCTGTATGCTGCCAGTGTTTCCTTTTTCTCTTATACATTCCAAAATTCATTTTTGTCTTTTAAAATCTAGTTTCAAAAACCCATATTTTCAGTTAAAATTTCCTTCTTTATTCAACCTCCTCTATCTTTTTTCTCTCTAGTACATTCAACTTTTATCAAGAATATAATACAATCTGGTAACACAAAAACAAAAATCAGGAGTCGGGACCCACCAAGGTTCTACCAGATATTAAGTAGGAGAAAGGTTCTGGCTGTTTCTTTTTTTTCTTCTTTTATTTTTGCCATGCTGGGAATTGAATCCAGGGCCTTGTGCTTGTGAGACAAGCACTGTACCAATCCCCTGGCTGTTTCTTTTAAGGAAGCAGTTTATTCAAAAAATGTAAAATTATGTATGTTGGATAGGTATAATCATTTAATGGGTCAAAATGACAGAAATATAGAGACAAAGGCAACTACAAAAAAAAAAAAAAAGAAAGGTTTCTACTGTTGAATGAATTTCCAAATCTGCTGAGAATAGTCCAGAACATAAGTAGTTGTAAATTCCAAACAATAGTGGTCCAAATGGCATAAGTAATAATTTTGGGAGTCAAAGTTTAAAATGTCAGTACCTTTATTGTACATTCATTATAAAATAGGTAGATTTGGGTGATGACATAACATATAAATTGTGTTTATAATTTAATTCACCAATTTAATATTTTCTCCCTGTTAATAATTACTGATAATTTGACTTTAAAATTTGGAAGACTGGTAATGTGAATATTTCAAATCTATACAAAGTCTAATATTTTTGGCTAAATTATTCTATATAAAGATCATTTCTTTTCTACACAAATTTTAAAACATTTAATATTTATTTTAAAGTGAATTTTAATGCAAACTTAAAATCTCTTGATAACAAATTATAAGACACAAAACAAAATTTATTATAATGAAGAAAATTGCCACATGGAAAACAATGGCATATTTATTCTTTAGTATAAAGCACGGAGAAAAAATTCCTATCTCAATTCTGGAATGCTTGTTTAAAATTTTACCAGAATTGGTATAAATAACCAGTAGAAAACAGATATTAAGGAGGAGGGATGGTATGACTTTCAAGATACCTGTCCTTGACACAAATCATCAACCAATCATGTTGTTCTTCATGCTTTCATTTTCATGGTTTAGCTGCTAATTCCATTAAGGACTTAATGAAGACCTGTGGCATTCCCTCCCAAATTAGCTTGTTTGCCTCTGTAGACTTACTGAATAAATTCATTGATGAAATACAGGTGTATGGGCTTGGAGGAAGTATGTGAAGATACAATCTGGTGCTGCTAATATTAAGCTCCAATATTGCTCTGGTGATTGTGGCATTGACAAAAAGATAGTGAGAAAAAGAGTCATGTAAAAAAAAAGCTTGTCAATGATGAAGTCAAGTCAGAGATCAATTTGGAAATATTGTCTCACCAAGCAATATGCATCTAACTAAAAAGATACTTTTGCCAAAATTTCTCTTTGGCAAAAGTACTCTTTCTGGGATTAAAGATAGGTTTCCAATATGACAGCAGGGACACAGGTTATATGGAAAGCATAGTTCTATATTTTTTCCCCTCCCTAAGCAAGTAGCTATAGAGTCCTGTTTTGGTATGAATTGCAGATACTTTTATTTTTTGCAGTGCTGAGGATTGCTATGGAAACACTCCACTGCTAAGCCCTAATAATATACCCTGATAACATACCCCTTTTTGTTTTTGTTTGTTTGGGTGGTTCTGGTGATCAAACCCTAGGCTTTAGAAATGCTAGGCAAGCACTCTACCACTCACTACATACCCAGTCCTGAATCAGATAATTTTAAAATGACTACTAAAATATAAAGTTAACATTGATCTATCATATTTTAAATAATATATCTAATTAACACTAAATGCTTTTCAGGTTTATTTTATTAACAGATTTCAATGTTTTATATAAAAGCAAATAGAGAAGAGGCTAGATTAAAAAATATTTTGACCTAGGAAGTAAAGTCAGATGAAAATGTTACATGGGATTTTAGCAGTTTATCAGCTATGTTTAGTAGATATGAAGAAATATATATAGAAAATAAATCATTTATAGTTATGGCTCTTCCCCAAAAGTACTCATCTGAATCATCTGGGAAATATTTTCATAAACCCACACATCTTAAATCCAACACCAACAAAAATAGTTGGAATATATATTTAAATGGTTAGGAAAGTTCCCTCTGGAGAACTTGTTTTGTTAAAATTTACCTGCTTGCAGTACCAGACTACTGAAAAGCTCAATTCATGTAATTATAAAAAACAACCACTAGATGGAGGCAAAGTACTTACAGTTGGTGATGTAGCTGCAGAGAGCAAAGGTAAAATTCCTCCACAAGCAATGATGATGTTGTCTACCATTTGGGAAATGAGGTGAATTGTGTTATGTACAAAAATAATATTTTCATTGCTATTGACAAAATCCATTACAGACTTTGTTGAATGGCTAGAATATCAGAAAGACAAAACACAAATGAACATTTCCTTGGCTTAAGAATAAGAAGTTGAGATACTTTTAGAATATTTTAAAATAAAATTATAGAATATTAGAGACATTAGACAAATTTAAAATGGAATTATTAGAAAAAACAATTTAAAACTGAGATAACATTACCAAAGTCTAAATATCACCACGGTGTTTCAGTATCCAAGTGTATTAACTCATTTGTCTCTGCTTGATACTAACTAGATTCTAAGACACCTGACTAGGTCAATGGATTCAGCTCAAAGTATTTCTGCCAAATCTGGTTGTTTTGTTTTTAAAAGTAAAACAATAATTAAGGTTTACCTTTTAGGAAGCTTCAGTTTGTCACACTGCCTGTCAGCCCACAGTTTACTAGTCATGTTGAACATATATATTGCAAGTGACATGATAGGAAGTGTGAGTAAACTGGACTTACTGAGTAAAAAGAAGGAAAAGATATCAAAGTAGGTCATCAATGTGTTTTCTCATGCAAAACATGCAATATAGATGCCCAAAGAAATATACTGCTTTAATTTGGTGTCAGTCAGGAATATGAACTGTTCTATCTAATGGGGGATAAAAAAAGATTACCTCACAATCGATTTTAGTTCAATAACTCGTCTTTTTAGGGCTATTAAAAAATTACATTTTGTATTTCAAAAAGTATTCACATCCTAAAAAATAAGTGCTATCTTCTAAAAACATTTAATTACATAAAATTCTGTTTGATTGATGAATTTCTCAAGTGTCTATGAAAGAAAACAAAGACTTACATGCTGATGGAAGGAAAGGTATTACTCACTTTTGAACTACTAATACTGTAATTAGTAAATTACATTATTTATCTCCATATATCAATCCTCATGTTAATAGTAATATATTTCATGGTATTTAATTTTCTTCAGTTATCATCCTTAGGTAACTTAGCTAATAACATTAACAATAAAAATGTATAAGTAGCTTAAGAACTGATCAAATAAAATCAAAAGAAAGAACTTCCTAAGGCAGAATTTAGTTACTGCTTCCACAATAGTCATGACTTCTTCTCTGCTAAAATAGTCTAGATTTTCTTCTGTTATTGAGTTGTGTTGGGTAAAGGAAATGGTAGTCTTACCTGTTACTGGGTAATAACTCAATATTATTGGTCTATACAGACCAATCATTATAATCCCATTCCCTTTTCCTGGTGTCTATTTAGAAATGGACCATAAGGGGGAAATTTCTTGAGGGATTTTTTTCCAGGAGAGAGAGAGAGAAAGAGAGAGAAACTGAAAAGATGAAAAAAGAGGTAAAGAAGTGAAAGTAGGAAGGAAGAGACCCTGCCTTTTAATTTAGACAAGTTTCTTATGTTGAACTGATGCTGGGAGCTAAAGCACCCACCATGAATCCTATAAGAAAACACAGGGAGGAGCAGAGCACCCAGTCTGAACCCTGAGAATGTCATCTAGTTGACCAAGTTGCTGATGGAAATGGTATTTTGCTACTTAAAGCCATCAACTTCCTAATTTACAAACACATATGTGCAAATGATAACACTCTCATAATTCATTCATTTGTTACACACTTACTATTAGAAAATTAAATTGAAAATGAGGAAAGGTAACGATTAATTCATGTAGATTTGTTTCCTTTAATTATATTTAAACTGATATCCACTAACTGCTTAAATAGTAAAGGCTCTAAAAACAAATTTGCAGGAGGTGATTTTAAGTTTTATTTTATCATTAGAAATTATAAATTGTTATCAAGAATAAATATAGTGTATAAATTTTAACAGAAAAAGATAAAAAAATGAAAATATCAACCAAAGTTGATTGTTTACTTAAATTTTTTTTATATGTATCAGGCAATACCAGATTGAATATGTTTGCTTTTTAATTATACTAAGACTAAGTTGTTGCACAACTATTGAGGTAAGCCCCAGGTTTTATAACCTTTATGAAAATATTTGTGTCTATCAAAATTCTAAATGTTTAATTTTTTAATAAATTTAATTAATTTATGATTATTATACAGTAACATAAATCACTTATGAATCAGTCAAAAAATATTCATTTTTCTTAAGTGAAAGTGGTCTTATTTATAAAAGGAAATAGTTCTACCTTCTCCAAACATGTACATCTGTTTCTAATGCAAATAGCAAATCTGTCAGAAGCCGCTGGTGCATTGGAGACCATTTAAACTCTGGAATCCGAAACATTGTAGTCCGGGGTCCTGGACTGAACTGGCGCCTCTGCTCCTCAGTCATGGGCATCCCTCGAAATCCTAAATCAACTCGGAGATCTCGATCTTGTTGGGTGACAGACCTACCCTGAACAGCCTAAAGAAAGAAAAGGTGAACTTTTGTGGAGCACAAAACAAATGCCGGATGTAAAAATGGTAACAGTATATATAATAAAGCGAGTAACCACTTTTACATATGACTTGGATAGGTTAACACATCTTAAAGATATTATTCACCTGTATTTTCCTGCACAGGAACGTTTTTTAGCTAAAAAGATCAGTATTACAGTTTCTATTTTTTTATTTCAGAAAATAGACAAGGCAATCAAATGCCCAAGGTTAACACCAAAGTTCACATTTGAAAATCAAATCCTTTTGCTGCAATATAGATAGGGTCTTTATATTAGGCCATATGGCTTCCTTATGAAAGTGAGCAAGCATGAAATTAAGTATACTGAGTATATATCATCAACTAGTTCTAACTACATGCACATGACTGGAAGAAACATTATTTGAACAGATTCAAGATAACTTTAAAGTTATTTCACTCACAATATTTCAATTCAAAAACAAGTGCATATGATAAAGCTAGAAAACAAACCTGAAAGATGACTCTGAACTCCCAATGAGAAACAGACAAGCCTAGTGTTTATGTTCAATAAACAATGCATCCTGTTTCCTTTATTTTAAATCTGTACCTAATTTGATATTACCATCCCCTGCCAGCTATTGCTGTAGTACAACTGCCACAAAAATGGAAATTGGCAGTTAACAAAGAAAAAATGAAAATACCTTTCCCACACACAGAATTTATTATGAAGGATTCTTATTGGAGTACAAAGATGCCAGGTAAAGCATGGTTTACTATTTGCAATATAACTGTAATGGAAACATGCCAAAGTTATTTTCAATGACTTAAAAGGCAAGTGGGAAACCCAGAAAATAAAAAAACCAAAATCTTTAAGGGTAAAAGTATTATAATTTCTCAAAGACTTAACCACAATAGTATTATTTAGCCCAGAAAATAAGGAAATAGTAATAACTCAAAGTTTGAAAATTAAATCTGAATCAGAAAACATCAGCAGTTTTTACCTTTATTCTGGTGAGGTTACAACTGCAGCACTAACATTTCCTAACTATCAAGATTAAGAGTCTTTAATGTATTCATAACAAATTTTTATCCACATGGTTATAAAGAAAATTCTCACTGCTAATAATTTCAAATTTTCTCAGCCATATTACCTACCTCACAGAGTTGTTGTGAGGATTAAATCTGAAAACATCTATCACAGTGCCTGGAACATAGTAGGCACTTGATAATTAACAGTTCCCTTTTCCCTTTCCCTTCATTTATCAGTTCAATCTGGGCTGCAAGTCCTCTTTTCTATAATCCACAGAACAGGATTGGGCCTGAAGCTTAAAAGGTTAAAATTAATCAATTATTCAGAATGACGATTTTGAGTGTAAAATGAATAAATACAGTCATGGAGTCATAAAATTTAGAAATGATGGAGACCTTAAAGGTCATGTTAATCTAGTACAATGTTTCATACTATATAAGGATCTTAAGCCCAGAATGGTTGAGCAAAGCTCCACAGAAAAACATTAAAGAATTGTAAATATCATTCAGACACTTTTAATTACTCTTAATTTCTTATATATATGCCACCATACTCATTCTATAAACCACTGTCATACCACACATGAATAAAAATATGATGAAACTGGTAAGAAATTACTCTGGGTGCTAATTTTATTTCTAGAACTCACATAAAATAGCTTACTTGTGTCGTAGCAGTGGTCTGAATTTTTCGGATTTCCTTTCCCGATTCTTTGCCATCGTCAGATCTCTCAGTATCTGAAATAATACTTCCTGCGTCAATATTTGGTACAATTTTGGTGCCAGAAGATTCAGTTTCCAGAGTTGTTGCAGTCATTTCAGCATATTCTAACCCCTTAGCTGCGGCTGATAAGTCTCTTTCAGAAATACTGGTCATTCCATCTGATGTTGTATGAATTTTGAACTCTTTTTCTTCTATTATACTTGATGTACAAGTTAAGTCTACACTCCCAGTCATGTGAGCAAGCAGACCAAGATCATCACTCACACCAAGATGTACCTGTGTGTCCTGAATATTTGGAATGATGTGATTGCTGGAAAGTTCAGGAAGGAGTTTCTCCTCCTGTTTGGGTATTTTATCAAAAAGAAATGATGTACTACTATTGGGAAGTTCCTCTTTCTCATCTGCTAATGTTATCAATGGACCATTATCCTTCTCTTCATTTTTTTTAATGATCCCAACACTTCCATGTACATTGTTCTGGAGTTTCTCAACAGCAGCACTGTATACATTATCCAACAAAGATTCAACCTCCACAAGGGCACCATTTTCTCCACCCACTAAAGTCTCTGGTGATAAATCCATATCATCAAGCTTTACTTCTGTTGCTTCCACTTTCTCTGCTTTTATATCAACTAGAAGATCATGCACTTCAACATGTACCCCACTCCCTGGTCTATCTGAATTTCCAAGAATGTCATCTGACACTTTGGTTGACATGAGTAAGTCTCGAGTATCTGTGCTGACAGGATAATCTGTTTCACTTTCTGGGCTCTGGCTTTGAGAGAGATCTTCTATCTCTCGGATTTCCATTCCTCCTTTTGCCCCTGTTGTCTGTGATGAAAGACCAGAAATGGTGCTCACATTCCCTTTCTTTCCCTTTTTAATGTTTTCCTCTTCTTGTCTTTGATATTCTTCATACATTTTGGCAAGGTATTCCTTATGTGCTTCGTAAGTAACCTTGGGAATAAGACAACATTGAGGCATTTTATATATGTCAAGAAGCAAAATATAAACAATGCAAATAAAATTATGAATAGCAAAAATAGTACCAGGAAGTTTAAAAAAAATATTTAAAGTAGCAGATGTTAATCTTAAAAGAAGTGCTTAGGTTTTATTAAGTAAATGGAAATAATCATCAAACAGAAATTTATGATTTATTACATGACTTGCCCAAAGTCACATAAGCAAACTAGCAAAATTAAAAGTTCTTTGTTCAGGTTAGATATTTCACTGTTAACCAACCTAATTTGACAGTTAACTCCTACACATTTACTTAGGCTTAAATGAGGAACTGGCAGCTAGTAATATACAATATCCAAAATACTATTACCATAAAACTAAGAGTTTTTCGCTATCTCTTGCTCCTACATGCATCTATCATAACAACTATTAAAAATAATTCAAACCTATCTATAAATATATGCATTTATAAACTACTAAGTTATAATTTTATCCTTATACAAGCTACTTTGAATTTAATTTTTCACATGGGATTATTTGGGAATAATTAGGATATATATTTTTTGTACAAAGACTTGAAATGTCTTTTTCTTTGTTACTTCTCAACTTTGTTAAAGCAATGATAAATACATAGTGCCAGTACACTGCAAATTTTGTAAATTTATAACAAATTAAAATTCTTCTTAAAAGTTTTTAAATTCAAGATTCTTCCTTACAGACACAGATAATGTTAATTTATATTGAAATAATAGGCTAAAAGAATTTTAGATAGATCTTTCATTAGAGATTATCATGATATAAAAACCCCTTCAATTATATAAGTACCAAATGTGGGAGTTCACAACCTATGACCTAGCCAAGTCTGCCTGTCATCTTTTTTTCCCTATGCTTTTGAATTTTTCCAGCACAGGGAACTGAACCCAGGGGCACTTTCCACTGAGCTACATAGATAGTCCTTTCATTTTTTTTTTTCTTTAATTTTGAGACAGAATCTCCCTAAGTTATGAAGACAGCTAGCCTCACATTTGCTATCTTCTGGCTTCAGCCTCCCAAGTCACTAGCATTACAAAGTGTACTACTGTGCCTATTTGTCACCTGTTTTGATCAGTAAAATTTTATAAAAGACAACCAGGCTCATTCATTTACATAGTCTGTGAAACTGCTTTTAAATACACACAAAGATGAGTAATTTCATCAAAGGCAGTACACATCTTAAATCCTAAAGGAGTTACTATCTACCCTCTCAAAGTAAGTTTGTAACTGCTGCTAAAAAGGACTAAATGAGCTGGGTGTAGTGGCACACACCTATAATCCCAGTGGCTCAGGAGGCTGAAGCAGGAGGATCACAAGTTCAAAGCCAGCCTCAGCAATGGTAAGGCAACTAGCAATTCAGAGGGCTGGGGATGTGGCTCAGTGGTTGAGTGCCCCTGAGTTCAATTCCTTGCACACCCCCACAAAAAGGACTAAATGAATTTACTAAAAATAAAAAGTTCAATAATGACATGACTGGATTAAAAGTCAAACTTCTGGCACCCAGGCTTCTTCGATGACAGTACATAATGAGAAACCCTAAATCTGAATTCCCAGAATCTAATGTGTATATATTTGTATACTTTAATTCACTATTTCGGTTTATGAAAAATAATATTTAAAATACAGATTCTTCTTATTATAAATAAAAGAACAGAATTTAAAATATCTTTAAAAACTAAGTGTATTTATAATTCACTGGGAAATGAACAAAAATTCTGACTTCTTTAAAAATGCCTTATAAAGTATATTTCAGAGACTCATAAAATATAAGAATTATGCAGGTATATTTTACCTAAAAGTGCAATTGGCTCAAATTCAAGTCCAAATCTAATATAAACAGATATAGCACCTAAGAATCCTAATTTATAAACTTGTGGTTTGAATTAAATGATCTAAAGATATTTTCAAGCTCTAACAATATATGAATAGAAGATGGAAAAAAATGGAAAGAGAAAAGTAGGATAAAGGAAGCAGTCATAATCTGCGATGTCCACAAGATGGCACCAGATGAGGGTTTATAGACATGAATTGACTGCTAAAACTTAGTGTAAAATGCTGAATCACTGGTTACCTTGGAATGGGCTATTGAAAGTGTATCCACCCAGACTCTCCAGCCTCCCCATTCATATTTTATTGCATGATACAAAAGAATACGAAAGATATTGTAAACCATCTCAGTAATCTTCTGCTCCTCAGAATTTTTAGGATTAATATAGCCAAGAGAAAACATCCAATCCTGCCACACTGAACACTGCAATAAGCATCTAAGGAGGAAAAAAGATCTCATTAAAAATACCAAAATTAAAGTAGAATTTATTATCTTGTAACTTGGATAAAATAGGGAAAATATGACCTGGCCTATGTAAAGTAAGGTAAGTGATTATTTTGCACATTCTGTATTCTATAGTTTTTCCCCATTTCTCTCCTAGAAAATTCCTAATTACCATTCAAAATCACTTTAACTCTCCCAGTCAAGTTTAGTAGTTGCTTCTCTTCATCCTTAGCATTCACAACGCACTTAATCCATCATAAATGAATCACTGGTTTATGTTTGTCTTGCCCACTGAAGCATCCTAAGAGTGTGCACTAAAACCACCTTGCACAACACAGTATTCCACACACAATGAACAATCAATATTTGCTAAATTAAAGGCTCAGGAAACAACCATAGACAAGAGTTCACAGCCTCAAATTGTACCTCATGTCTTTGTGAACCATCTTTAAAATGCACGACAGCAGTCATAAGACAAAACAGGAGAAAAGTACAGACGAATATGGGCAAGTCCAACATAATTAAAATCAAAAGTACTGTTGGTGATAGACAGGTATCAGAAATAGTTAATTTTAAGGACAGATAAACACACACACATATATAATTAAAATACAAATGGATAACTGAATAATATATAAAAATGAATAAAAGTACACTGAATACAGATTCTATCAAACATAATGCCTTTTCTAATGATTAAGAGTATTTAGCAATATAAGTAAGATTTATACTTTTTTATTTGAAAGAGATTAAAAAGTCAGGAGAATATTAATTGTAGGATAAAAGTTCTGTTGTAACATTCAAATTGTTTACCTTCTATTTTCACGGCTGTTACTGAAAAGTTTTATCATATCAGATAAAAATAAACGGCGAACTTCCATCAGTTCTGCACTTGGCGTAGAGTTTTTTAATAAAGTTGCCACCACCTTAAGAATCACTGTAAACAAAAAAACTTGAATAATGATTTATAACTACATCTCATCTTCAACAAAGATACATATTATATTTGCTAATTTCAAACTAAATACTTAGCATTATGGTGAGTTGCAAAATTGTTATAAATTGGGTAAACATCATACTGATTAAAACAGGAAAAGTCTGATACAGTCTCACGTGTTGCAGTATAACCACCACACAACAGTAAAGAATTGCCATTTGCTCACTTGGATTCTGAATTTTCACTGTAGAATCCGGTTCTGGATGTGGTTTGTGTACAACCTGAGTACACACTTGCTCTGTCAAGATCTGAAAGAAAGAATATGAACTTTATAGAAAAATTTACATTATAACTATAAAATATACATATACAAAATGTGTAAAAATGTCATTTTGGTTCAAATCACAAGAAATGTCTATCCTAAATTGCCTTTCTAAAGAATTATATATTTTTCTAAAATCTTTATGCCTTTATTTCTCAAATTTTATTTATTTTAAATGAGGATATAAAAGATACACATCTGTAGAAGGAACGATTTAGAAAATCCACAAACTTATTGTTTAAAATACTTTCTCAGTGTACATATTTAAATACCTATGATGTAAATTGTATACATTTGATTTTGTGTATCATCAATTATTTTAAAAAATTAGAATTATTTTCAAGAATTATTTGCAAGAAAATAATGTCTGAGCAGGATCCCTACTTCAAAATGAAGTTTGAAAAGGAAAAATTCTTCTTCAAAATGTGGCTTATTGTCATTTAGTGCAATTTTGAAAAATTCTTTCAAGTAATAAAAAAATGGCATGAGTTGACCAAGTAAAGACAAGACATTCTAAACTATTTACTAACTTTTCACTAAAACACAGACTCAACAAGTACAGAATTTATACATCTTGTGTTACATTTCAGGAATTAGCACCAGTGCCTTATGCACATCGGTACTCAACATACATTTGTTAAATGAAAGAATGGATAACTGAATTACATTAACATGTATATAAGTATAATTAAATATACATATAATTATTATATAGAAATATATAAATGACTGTTATATAAATAATAAATTTATATATCTATAAAATAAACATATAATCAGGCCTTAAACCATGGTTATCTCTACTCTTAAATATAAATAAGCCCAAAGAGACTGTATTTAATGAAGACATTAATGCACATCAGTAATTTGATTTCCTATTTAATTTTAGCATGACAAGTTCTGAATGCCCTTTTAAAACAGTTCAACATAAGCCAAATAAAACTGGGGGAAAATAGTACAAATGCTAGTTTAAAGAACAAATGTACACAGCTGTACTCTAAAAACTAGGAACAGAAAAAGTAAATTAAGACACAGGGATGATCCCTTGATCATTCTGATTAGAAAAGGATGATGATCTCCAGAAGTGACACTTTTCTTCTTGTTCTGTTCAGACTAAGAAGAAGACAGAAAATGTAATGGATATCGTAGGAATATAGACCAAAAAGTAATTAACTTGAAAAGAAATCTGGCCTACTATTACTTAAATGATAAATATCGAACATAATTAACTCTGTTCCCTCACTTTCATACTTTTGTTGAAAACTAAACACTTCTTTGTTAAAACTAAATTGTGTCAGAATTTTTCTTAATTGGAGCAGTCCAAACATGCACTACTAATATAATGGAGCTGACATGTGGGACAAAATTTCATTAAAATCCCTATACCAAAGAGCAATGAATTATTAGTTGGCATAAATCTAGAAGAAATTTTCACATCAATTTTCCCAAAAGGCCCTGGTATGTCCCTATAGCCCAGTGGACAATATCCCAGAAAATTCTGGTTACAAATTGAAGATTCACAATAACTCTAGATATGCAGGAAGAAAACCAGGTCAGACTCCTAAATGGAAGAGAATAGTCAAAATTTTCTTCAAAGGAAATTACATCACATAGCACAAGAAACAAAATGCCCTCCTCAGAGCATCACCAGTTTTTATGCTCTTATTATTATTTTCTTATTTTTTCTGTATTTTTAAGTCCCTATTTTATCATCTAACAAGGAGGGTAATAATTGCCTTGTCCATCTAATAAACTTGATAGAAAGATCAAGGCTCTACATGTGAATATGCTTTGAAAACAACATATTCAAATCTAAAAGATTTTTTTAATTATAAAAATATATTTAGAAACTCAATTCAACATGTATTCTTAAGAGTCAGTTGTGTGTCCATACTCTGCTAAATGTTTGGAGATGAAAACTATACATGCTAAGTGGGATTATATTTCTAGGACCAATTTACTTAATTAATGTTCTGGAGGCAGGCATAAATACATGCCCTTATTAATCAATAAGACATGGTAAACTGTCAATAAGAACCTATGTGAGTTTAAAAAGAGAAGAGGGGAATAAAGACATAAATAAAGAGAAATGAACGTAGATATAAACATTTTAATGGAAGCATAAGACTCATGATGGGTCTTGAAATTTGTATGGATTTGATTAAGAGATATATACAGAAATAACCCCTACACCTAACTAAAACAAGATGATACGGAGGGTTCAGAGCTGGATATGGACAGGAAATCCAATGTGCATTTAACACTTTGTAGCATTTCTCAATTCACCACAACCACATTTTGAGTAACAGTCTCATGTGACTAGTGCAATCATATAGAGCAGGGAAATCAAAAGTGAATTTTAGTAAGAAGATAACTTTCCTTATTGTACTTATTGTATTTAATATTTCCTTTTTGTATTATATTTCCTTATTGTATTTATAAACAAACACCTGAGCCCAGCATGATGCATTTAAACATTAATTTAGAAACGAATTTATTTCATAATTCACGTTACAGACATGGCTTAAACAGCAGTTAAGACAGTTTCCTTTCTGACCTATCCATTATCTCGTTGTCTTTGTCGCCCACAACAAAGATGCGATCCCAGGAATGTGTATGCAGCTCTTTATCTTGCGGGCCGTTTCCTCCCTGTTCTTCTTTCCTTTTCCCCCTCAGTGTCTCCGTGTCTCTGTCTATCCGTGTCTCTGCCTATGTGTCTGTGTCTGTGTCTGTCTCTGTCTCTGTCTGTGTCTGTCTCCGACTCCGTCTCTGTCTCTGACTCCTTCTCTGACCGTCCTCTGTCTCTCTCTGTCTCTGTCTCTCTCTTATACCCTCAGTTGACCAATCACAGAACTTCCATGTGAAGCATGCACGGGCAAGCATAGACAAAGGCTCAAAGCATGAACTGGACACACGTGTGGCCAGTTTACAACCAACCGATAGGAATAACTTTCACGAAGATATACCTGTTTACTCCGTGGCAACAACAAAACTGGCATACTGCCAGGCGCCATCTTAGAGCCGGGGGTACCCGGAATACCCCAACAATCCATACTCCCAGTCCTCATCAGAAATAATGCACCTCAGAAAATTAGGAAACCAGGTGTCTTCTTAGTAACATTCTCGCTTTCAGGATCATTAAGATGCATTTTCACATGTTCATTTATATAATTTGTCTGGCAAATCCTGCTAAAAGTCTGGTTTTATGCTTTAATATTTATTATTTATTTTATGCATCTTATCAATCTTAAGAGTTTTAAAGATCACCAAGACTTAGAGACAGAACTTCAAAAGATTTTGCTAAACAACACATAACTGTTTATTTTCTATTATTCATTAGCAGCAGCATAGGTATAACACAGTACTTTATTATTTCTGTACCCAATTTTATATCTTTATAAAGGTGTACTGCTATTTAATAGAAAAACATTGCTGGAGTTAAGGTAGTTCCCCCAAACCAAAGCAAAAAACAAAACAAAACAAAAAAAAGGACAATGAAGAGGGAAAAAATGATTCAAAACTCCAAATTATTGAGCAACTGATTCTTACTAAGAATGCAAAAACAGATTGATGAATTAAATTCAAGCTGCAAGTCTTCGGGCTATTTTATTTGTGAAGTTAAATTACACTTGCTATGTTAATAGATATTTGATGATTATCACAAGTCTAATTTTTTGTAAACAAGTGGCATTATTTAAAATAATACAATCTTTAAACTTTGGAGATCCAGAAATAGTAATCCATTTTCCTATTATTCTCATAATACAATTTGGTTTGTTAATAGCATTAAACTTTAAGTTGAAGACCCTTTTTACTACCACATGAGATCAATGGTGCTAACCAATCATTTATCATCTTTTTTTTTTTTTGTACCAAAAAAACCTTTTTATAATCTACCGTTGAAGGTAGATTTTTACATGGTTCCCTTGGCACATATATTATGGAACCTACATAATTTATGGGCATTTATTAGTGATATGACAAAGTAAACTATTGAACCTGTAAGTCTCAATTTGTCTGTTTTAAGAGACAATAAAAACACCAGGATCAGGACTGTTAAAAGATCTGAGATATTGAATATAAGACTAAGGTAACTGTCCTAAGAAGTGCCCAATAAAAAAAATAGATTACATACTTCCCTTAATGAAATGTAGGGAAAATAATATGTATCTGTATATTCATTTGTGATTTTGAATATTTTTTTCTTCAAAAGTTCTGCAGTGATTCACACCTGTTATCTCTAGACTCAGATGTCCCTGAGAAAAGCTGCAACTCAAGAAACCTAAAGAACTTAACCCTTTGCAAGGATTCCACTAGAGCTCATTCTTATGCAAATCCGTGTTCTCTGCTGAAAGCTGGCCAGATAAGCACATAAAAGAAAACCTTGAGATACTTGCCACTGAAAAGCTCAGCAAAAATGTTTACAAAAAACAAAAGAATAGAACCTCAGAGATGTTCTTATGATTGTAAAGTGTTATGATGACAGGGTATTAAAGAATATCTGATCAGAATGAAAATCAATGCTTGCAAAATTAGATTTGCAAGGTAGAATGTTTATTATATTAAATTTAAACAATGAGCAAAGTCAGAAAAAAAAAAGAAAGTGGATTTCGTGCTTCCTTTTATGACAATAAAATTTATGATTTCAAACAAACAAACAAAAAATAAATAAAGAAATAAAGAAATAAAGAAAAGATAGCTACTATAATTAGGGAAATACAATATCAAAGTCAAGAAAGGAAATCACCTCACCATACTCTGCAAAGTGTAGGCCATTCTATTAGAGCGTTCTCATTTCTGTATTCAAACAACTGGAGCAATATTTTTTTAAAAAACTACTATAATTAAATAGGAATTACTCTAAAAGGTAATATCTATAGATCATGTGATTTAAAGAATAACTGATACGACCTAGGCATATTAAGTTTAAAAACAGTTGGAAGCTAGAAGGTTCTTTATTTATCTAAAGGGCTGCTCCTATTCTTACAGATGAGAGAATTTCAGACAAACAATGAAATAAAATAAGTGAAAACTAATGCTACAGATCAGGGGTCAAAACACTAAGGCCTCTGGGCGAATCTACTGCCTGGTTTTATAATAGTTTGATTGGAACACAGCCCATTTGGTTCATACTGCCTATAACTGCTTCTAAGCTACAAATGTAGATCTGAGTATTTATTACAAATATCATAGAGCCACAAAGTCTAAACTTTTTACCATTTCTTTAAGGGAGAAAGTATGCCCTATCCAGCTATAGATGAGTATTTCATAACAAAAAGATGTTCAATATAATGTTAAGAGGAAAAAGGGCATGATACTATTTTAAGGTGTGTGTATGTGTGTGTGTGTGTGTGTGCATGTGTGTAGAGGAGAAAGAGTTAAGAAAAATTCTTTATACTTTTAAGTATTAATGGAGCTACTATGGGTAAATTTTATCTTGATGCTTTCCTATCCTTTCCAAATTTTAGTAGTGAATGCATATTGATTCTCATATCAAATTAAAATAGTATTTAATAAAAACAACAGGGGGAGTTACACTTCTCTGTGTTGCAGTATTGCAAGGATCAGTAAACTTTTTAGAAATAAGGTCAGATAAGTATTTGAGGATGTATGAACAATATGGTCTCTAAGAACTCACCTCTATAACAGCGAAAAGTCAACCCTTTGATTAAATTAAATGAACTAGCATGCCTAAGTTCCAATACACAGTTATTTATGGACAGTGAAACTTGAAAATGTAAAATTGTCCTGTTTGAAGGCTATGCAAAAAACTGTAATTGAACTGGAAGGCAATGGCTTAGATGAAAAAAATGTAGTACTTGAGATGTTTGAATTTGTCCTGTATTAATTTAAAATTATAAGACAATACCATTCAGAACTACTGAATGAAATCTTTTTCATTCAGCATTTGCCTTCCTCTATGGTGAATATTTCTCCTTGTAATTTTTTGAAGAAATTTTCAATGATGAAATATTCAGTTTTATATTTTCTAAACACTGTTTTTCTACATTAGATATATTAAGCATACCTCGTCCAAAAATGTCAACGAAGGTATTTTTTAGCTTGACATAATGCCTTTGTATAATAAACACAATGCCTTGCCTTCTAAATTGTCACAAAATAATCTACAGTCCACTATATTTTAAAAGTGTGAGATTCAAAACAAATTGTTCCTGTTTTGACATGACAGGTATGTACTGATATTTTAAAAGAAGGCAGGTTTGGCAGTACTCATGGTACATGAAACAATATTGAGTTATTGTATCACTCTTATTCCCAGTGTGTCAAGCTACAGTGCAAAGCCATGAAAGTATGACAAACATTCTTTGTTCCAAGTACTACTCTGTACATGTAGTATAAAAGCAGCTGAAGGCCATACCTGAACAAATCATTGTGGCCATGTTCCAAAAAAACTATTAATGGACATTCAAATTTTCCTTTGCATAAATTACTTTTCTTTTGATTACTTTCAACCACTTAAAAATATAAAAACCATCATTAGTTCAGAGTCACACAAAAATAGTAGTTTGCCAACCTTTATACTTAGAACACTGGGATAGAAAAAGATCGATTACGGGAAAGCAAAATTAAGATTAATATAAGGGAACAGTTCTAATACTTTACTGGCATTTAAAATTAAAATAGCTATTTTTTTGAGGCAATATACACATTTCATAGATAATACTGACCCATACCTGTATGGCTACCTGTCAGAAGTGATGAGAAAAGAATTTCTAAATCTTAATGATGAGATCTAAAGATGTATCTGTAAATCATTTTTACAAATAGTTCTTATCTACATTTTATCTCACATCACCTCTATCATAAGTGGATAATTGCTATATATTAGAAAGGACAAGGGGACTAGAGAAAGGCGAGAATGTGAAAGTTTATCTAATATATTTAATAAAAAATGAGTATAGTTTATGTGAGAAAGATTCTGCAAAGCCAGTCAGACAACCAATGTTCAAAGAAACACCCTTGAACCAACATAAGAACACTGGCAAGTAACTGCACACAGTTTTTCAAATACAATAAAAAATAAGGTATGTGTTAATTTTCATTTTTAATGATTCTTACATTATCTGCCCTTTTTGGACTAACTGATGAACTACTTATCTCAATCACATAGGTTTAGAAAGTTTCCAATGCACATACTTAAGACTTTTCATCACATATTTTTAATTTTACCTCATAAAGTGTGTTGTATGTGGTGACAGTCACAGTGTTTGTATGCAACATCAGTCTTTCTCCAAGAAGAGTGAAAAGACTATGGGTGTGCATAATTTCAACTTTTCTCCTGGAGAGAAGGAAGGAAAAAGTATCATGAATCACATATGATTCTCTAATCACATGACTTTTGGATAAAAAGCACAATTTATAAGTAAATACAAAATCATACAAGTAATTATTCTTATGAATTTCTATCTATAAAAAGAAACAACAGTTTATAACACAGTTATGTTCTAAGGTCCCAAGACTACTATATAAGCACATAAAATATTCACACAAACTAATATATAAGATATATAAACTATATAACATTATATAAATGTTGACAGTAATTCTTTTCAAATTACTGTCAAGAGTAATAACTATTACTAATAATTATTTAGTATTTATTTTTATTAGTTTAAAATTATTAATCCTAACAGGCATATAATTACAAAGTCTATAAAATAGTCTATAACAAACTTCAATATCAAATAATCTAAAATTATGGTTAAAAGTAAGTACTCTAGCTTGATGGTAGAGTCACAAAGCCAAATAATTCTATATCTCATCATTGCTTATATTTGTGTTCTGCCACTGGATTAAAATAAACACCTGTCTAGCCTGGCATGGTAGCACATGCCTGTAATATCAGAAACTCAGGAGGCTGAAGCAGGAGGATTCCAAGTTCAATACCAGCTGGGTAACTTAGTCAGACCCTGTCTCAAAATGAAAATAAAATAAAAGGGCTGGGGATGTAACTCAATCGTGGAGTGCCCCTGGGTTCAATCTCCAGCATCACAAAAAAACAAAAAGATCCCATTCTACTTACCACTGGCTGATTTAACTGTTCCCCTTCCTCACTGATGAGTACAATAGAAGGATCTATCTAGTAAAAGCCTCCTGGAACACTCAGCTCCAGCTTAGGGAATTACTACACATTTCTCAATCATTTCACTTTCTTCAAATGCAAGATCTGAGTCCTTTTGGCTTCCAAATCTCAGTTTTTCATGGTCTGTCTTTGATTTTCTATTACTGGATTTGGCAACTATGACATTCACTGACTATGTAACCATGAAATTCATTTTCCTTTCTTCCAGAGTCCACAGCTATACTACATTTCCATTTTCTCTCACAGGTAGATGTGGTTATTTAAGTTCTAGCAAATGTAAGCAGAGAAGTTGTAGAGCATTCTGGGTAGTGGTTCACAGAAAATGCACTAAAATACACATTTTCTATGCTTTTTCCCCAGGCCCATCAACCCAGGAGTCACATGATGAAGACAAGGTCACCACCAAATGGAAGAAACTGTCTGGGTCTCTTAATTACTGTTTGTAAAATAATCATCTTTGGGGGAATCCCCATTTGGATATTAAGCAGAAAGAAAAGAAACTACTAATTTGATAAGAAAATAAAACTTCCTCATCTGTTATAGCAACTACTGTTACTTTAATCAATATAGAAATCAAATGATGAACTTGTATCTGGGTACCATTCACCTGGAAATCCTCTCTTCTAACACCAGTCTCTAAGCTTACACCCTCCACAACAAAGACACAGGACAGCTGTTCCCCTCATCCAGTCTTCCTTAGTTCAGGGAGGAAAACAGCAAAATTACCTGTACCCAAGAGGAAGCTAGGGCATTTGTCCCATGTTGCTGTGTTCACAAAACATAAATGGAAAAGGTCAACTGAATAGTAAACAAACAAATAAACAAAAACAGAACTTATTGATATAATATGATTAAGGTGGGGACAGCTATAAATTTTCCAATTTAAGCCATAACCCCAAAAACCTTTCATTGCTTCCAATCAGTAAAGAAAAAAATTCCAAAGTACTGCCCATGATGTCTCTCTGCTTCACAGAGCTGTTAAAAGCTATGTCTAATTAGGCTATCTTTAATTTAGAATAATCTCTTCATTGTGCCACTACAACTTCAGCTACCAAAAGAAATCTATGCCCTCCTGACTATTTCTTCCAAGGTAAATGCTTATACAGATGCTTGATTTTAGGTTTTAGGAAAACCTAAAAGAATGCTGTGCAACTGCTTCTTCTTGCAGTTTGCATTTAAAAATAAAAAATAAAAAGCTTACAAATAAATTTTGCTGCATAGCAGTTAAGAAAGAGCCAAAAATGCCATCCACCATCTCAGGCAGGAAATGGATATGCTGACCCTACACATGACATGATTTTGTTTCCCACAGGGTCCCTAATGAAAGACCCAGCTTTATTAATTCAGTTTGGGAAAGACTTCAGTGTGAATTTACTGAAGCAACTTATATCATATACCTGTTTATCTCTAAGATGCAAACAGACTTCAATGCCTATTTGCTTTATCTTCTGAATTTTATAAGATTTCTGACCATATGGATCAAGAGTGTAATCTATTTTTTAAAAAGGAATAACCTTTTACTCATGTAAATTACACACTTACTAGCATACTAAACATTTTGCAAAAACATATTCTAGCTCCTTTATTGGATGGTCTAAGAAATACTTCTTGTAGTAAAATGAAAGAAAATATAAAAATGGGTGAAAAAAACAAAGAAAACTCTCAATTTCATAATTCAGATAAAGTCATTATATTTATTTCTTTGAATTAATTACTATGAACAAAAAAATATGTGAGACACATAAATAAAAATGTCACTCTGATGGAAATAATTTTATATAAGGTAATTTGTAGACTGTTTCCTTTAAATCTTACATACTATGCATTTCAATGTCATTCAATATTTAAAGTGATAATAAAAATGTAACATGATTAACTTACTCCATTTACTACGTTGGACTTTTGTTACTTCTGACCTTTTTTTCCTCCCATAAATTACCTTTTCCTATAGACAGTCTTTGGGCATACCCATGGTTATTTCCACAGGATAAATTCTTATAACTGGCATGATTGGCTTAAAAACTTTCGTATTCTAATTTTTTAATGAGACTTGGCTAAACCTTCAAAAACATACATTCACACTTCTACAATTAAGGTATAAATGTATTTTACCAGTAGCTTCACAACACCACATATTATAATCAAAAAAGGGGCAATTAGATATGTAAATTATAGATCTTATTTTCACTTATAAGAAATGCTAAAAATGTTTCATAATTTTTGTAAACATTTATACTACTTCTAAGCACTGCCTGGTACTGTTCTATGGCCATTTTTTTCTCTGTGTGGTAATCTGTTGATTATAAGAATCCTAATAACTTTAAGAAAATTATCCCTTCATCAAATAAATGACAAATATTTTCCACTTTTGAATTTAAAAGTCTTTTCTGGCAATAAATTTTAATTTTCTTCAATAAAATCTATTAGGTTTCATTGTTTCTTTCTTCATTTGGAGTTAATGTTGGAAAGACCACCTTCACCTAGTGAGCAATTAATACTCCTTATTCTTTCTCCTGTAGCATTTTAAATATTTATTTTAACTCATTGGTTCCAATAATTTTTAATTGGTTAAGTTAAATGCTAAACAAGCTGTGCAGAGAAATAAAAAAATCAAAGATTTATAATTCCACTAACCAAAAGTAACATAATAAAACTCTAGAAATCTCTTTATAGAGAAGAGAGTAAAACAAAAAGAGACGAGAAAGAGAACAAGGAAGGATAGAAGAAACTCATACAAAATTATTTTACTTTTTCTGTGAGTGTGTGTTGCTGGGGATGAAACTCCAGGCCTCGCACATACTAGACATACTAAACTCAGCCCCTTAAATTTTATTTTAAATAAAAAGCATCAAGGGCTGGGGATATAGGGTAGAGTGCTTGCCTTGCAAGCACAAGGTCCTGGGTTCTAATCCCCAGCACCAAAAGGAAAAAAAAAAAGCATCAAATACAATTTCACTAATATTTAACAGAAATAGAAACTTCTAAAACAAGTAACTCCAGGTGACTTACTTTACCCACAGGAGATATTTTTTTAAAGCTCTATGAGGTTTAAAAAGCAATTATGAATAAAGTAGTGATTCCCAGAATTAACATTTCAGTTTTAGATCATACCAACCCCTTTATATTAAACATGGATAATTACAATTCTTGCATTTGACACCACGTAATTTTTTTACCTATATTGCTATTTGACTATCACCAAAGTTTGAAACATGTATGTTTACTTTAGCACTGTTTTAGTATATGAGTTGCTAGGTTTTTGTCTATTTTCAATGAACTCGATTCCTTGACCTCTGCAGCATTTCTAGTTTCTTTTTATTCACTTGGATGCATTTCATTTAAGAGAAGATCAAGACATCTGTCTTCTGAAAGTTTGCCCTCATTTTTGTGTACTTAATGACCTGGCAGAGAATAATACTTTGTGACTCCTTCTATCAGAACTTGTAGACATTGCTTTATTTCTTTTGGCACTGAATTCAACTGGCACAAATCTGAGGACAGCTAAATGTTTAACCATTTGAAGATGAATTCTTCTTTTGCCTAGATTTGCTTTGTAAATATTCTTTATCACTACAATTTGATTTAAACATCATATATCTTAGTGCTGATCTTTTGTGTCAAATTTTTCTAAAACATAGTGTACTTTTTCTACATAAACATTCATTCTTTATTTTGTAGAACTACTTTCTATTTCATTTGGTTCTCTCATCCAGACACACCAACTACCTTTAGCTTACTTTGTTCTCTATATTGCATGTAGCATTTATTACATTTTCTAAAATGATTATATAATTTGGGTTGTCATATCCTTAACCCTTGAAGTTCCTTTTTCATCTCATTGTGTTCTTTATGTTATCTTTGATAACTTTTTGAATTTATATTCTTGTTAATTATTCTATAACTCAAAACATTATGGAAAATTCTCTTTTCCTCAATATGTTTCCCTCTGGCATAAATTCCATCTCTGTCTTTTACTTATTTCTTTTCTCTCTCTTGTACTGCCATATTGATGTGATCTCCTTGGCATTTTTTTAATCTTGCTTATGTTTGTGTATTTTATTCACATTTATAATATGTTGTCATAGAATTAGCATACTTATATGTCCTCTCATTGTCCACATAAAATGAAACTTGTTTTGTCCTCTGAGACACATTTCCAAAGATGGGCATCATTCCCTATTCTATTCCTTTTTATCTGAAGGATAAAGGTTTTAGTTGGGATAGACAGTTTGTCTTAGGCAGACTTACTGAAATCCAAGCACTGCTCTGTCTAGGTAAATCATACTTCAAAGAATCTTGCACTACCACTCAATTCAGTTTACTTAATGAATTTATCTCATTTCCAAAGAGAAATTGTTGATCCCCCAAATTTATATGGAAAGACCTGCAACCTTTACTTCTATCACAAAATGTCAGACTCCATTCTTCATTCCCCAAGCCTTTCAAGACACCAATTCCTTCCTAACCAGGGTCAGAAGAAAGAAAAACTAGCAACACCTAATAAACCTCTGTCACTATAATTTAGGAATTCAAAGGAAGAAACCTAGGAATCCTTCTACTTTCACAGTGTCCTTTTTGCCCCTGTTTTTGCCCTCCAGCTTGCTTATGAGGGAAAATATATGTACTTTTCTTTCTGAGCCTGTCATAGTTCTCTCAAAATTAGTCTCTAAATTTAAATTTCTGTCCATTTTACTGTGAATTATATAATTTTCTTCCTCCTTATGACTGAGTAAAACTCAATTGTGTATATATACCACATTTTCTTCATCCATTTATTTATTGACAAACATCTAGGCTGATTAATTCACTTGGTTATTGTTAATAGTGCTGTGGTAAACTTGGGAATACATGCAAGTTTAAAGTATAACTGACTATAATTCTTTTGAATAAATACCATGGAGTGATATAACTGGACCATATAGTAGTTCTAATTTTAGCTTTTCTAAAAATCTCCATAATGATTTCTGTGTTAATTTATATTACCACCAACAGTATATGAGCTCCTTTTTCCCACATCCTCACCAGCATTTACTATTTGTATTCTAAATCGAGCATCCTAGCACTTCAATCTCCATGCACACACATAAATTTTAAGGACAAAAAGATATTTCCCTTCATTTTAGGTACTTCTGAGCCTTCTGGTAGTCACTTATAGGAAGCTGGTGTAAACATTCCTCTTACTCTGGGGGTGAGGGCAGGGGGAAGAGAATAAAATATAGAGGGCAGGAATGTGTGAGAGCCAAACACATTTCAAGCTTTTTGTCATTACCTTAGGGATCCAACATAGTTCTTTTTTTCATTTTTTTTATGTTTTTTTTTTTTTTTTCAAACTGTATGCTTATTTTATTTTATTTTTTTTATGGGACAATATTATTTATTTATTTTTTTTATTTGCTTGTTGATTCATTGAACACAAATGGAGTACAGCTATTGTTTCTCTGGTTGTACACAAAGTAGAATCACACCATCTGTGCATTCATACATGTACACAGGGCAATGATATCTGTCACACATTCATTCTGTTATTATTCTTCCCCCCCACCCTGACCCCACCCCTCCCTTCCCTCTAGCTATCCTTCCTCCATTCTTGCCATCCTTCTCCCCTCCCCCCGCATTATGCATCATCATTCATTTATCAGAGAGACCATTCGGCCTTTGGATTTTTGGGATTGGCTGATCTCACTTAGCATAACAGTCTCCAACATCATCCATTTACCTACAAATGCCATAATTTTATTCTTCTTTATGGCTGAGTAATATTTCATTGTGTGTATATATACCACAGTTTCTTTAGCCATTCATCTATTGAAGGGCATCTAGGTTGGTTCCACAATCTAGCTATTGTGAATTGAGCAGCTATGAACATTGATGTGGCTGCATCACTGTAGTAATCTGATTTTAAGTCCTTTGGGTATAGGCCAAGGAGTGGGATAGCTGGGTCAAATGGTGGATCCATTCCAAGTTTTCTAAGGAAACTCCACACTGCTTTCCAGAGTGGCTGCACCAACTTGCACTCCCACCAGTAATGTATGAGTGTACCCTTTTCCCCACATCCTCACCAACATCTGTTGCTGCCTGTATTCTTAATAAAAGACATTCTAATTGGGGTAAGATGAAATCTTAAGGTGGTTTTGATTTGCATTTCTCTTATAACAAGGGATGTTGAACATTTTTTCATGAATCTGTTGATTGCTTGTAGATCTTCCTCTGTAAAGTATCTGTTCATTTCCTTGGCCCATTTATTGATTGGGTTATTAGTGTTCATGGTGTAAAGATTTTTGAGTACTTTGTAGATTCTGGAGATTAGTGCTCTATCTGAAGTGTGTGTGGCAAAGATTTTCTCCCACTCTGAAGGCTCTCTCTTCACATTGCTGATTGTTTCCTTTGCTGAGAAAAAGCTTTTTAGTTTGACTCTATTCCAATCATTGATTTGTGCTTTTATTTCTTGCGCTTTGGGAGTCATGTTAAGGAAATCTGGTCCTAGGCCAACGTGATGAAGATTTGGACCTATTTTCTCTTCTATTAGGTGCAGAGTCTCTGGTCTAATTTCTAGGTCCTTGATCCACTTTGAATTGAGTTTTGTACAGGGTCTGACTCCAACATAGTTCTTTAGTTGTTTTACTACCCCCTGAGAGAGAAATTTCCTCGGAAGATCCCTGTTTTCTCTACTAGTAACTTCATCAGAATATCAAGTCTCATTTGTATGTAGGTATGCACAAAAAGCAACATTTGGCTGATGAGAGCCAAATAACTCAAATTTGAAAGTGCAAGGGAAGGAAACTTCTTTTTAACTGCCATACTCCCTCAATTCTCATCATACCATGATTTTGGTAAACAGACAACTGGCTCTGTCAAAAAAAACAACTAATTTATCTAGTCTAAAAAATAAACAATTAAGAAAAGCTTTAATCAATACACTATACCTGTACGTAACAATTACAGATAGCAAGTCAATTCATTTCACTACTAATAGTACATTTTATAGTGTGATGATCTTAAAAAAATAACCTAAAAATAACAATGTTTAAAATTAAAACATAAGACAAATAAATACGGTTGAGAATTTTTATTTCCACAGGAAATTTGATAACCTCTCTTAAGTATTAAGTATAGAATTTCAGCATTAGTCCTTCTGCAATATGAACACTCCAACAGAGAACTATTTTAACTCATAAGTCACTGATTTTATTAAGTCCAACTCCATTAATACAATAATGAAAATGCTTCCAAGATTTCATTAGATGTTTGATATTTTTAATGTTTACAGTTTATTGTTTTGTTTTTTGTTTTGTTTTGTTTTGTGATGCTGGGAATTGAACCCAGGGCTTGTGCATGCAAGGCAAGCACTCTACCAACTGAGCTGTATCCCCAGCTGAGTTTTTTAGAGAAAATTATTATCGGAGAAATTTCTCAGTAGGCAACATACATATTGTCTAAAAATGAAAAGAAACCATATACACCTTTATTTCCACCAGTCTAATTAGGAGCCATGTTACCAATTTCTTGTTTCTGATGTACTCTAAATTTTCTTACCTTAGATATGAGTTATTATGTTCTTATATTCTCCTTCGTGTGCAAAATAGCATCTGAAACATATTTATCTTTACTTTCTAAAATCATTTAAAAATATCATGATATCACAGTGAGTTATCTCATCGGTTTTGTTTTGGAATTGTATACTATGCCATTACATTTTTACGGGTGCATCATAATTTACTTAAAAGTAAAGGTCTTATTGCTGTGATAAACTGATGTTTTATAAGAGATGATTAAAATTTTTACATTTATTTTTATGATAGATTTGCCAGGTTTTAGATATGCCATATTTTATCTTCTTTTATACATTTTTTAGAGTTCCATTATATGTTCTTAATTTATTCACAGATCTTCAATATTTTGAAAGCTTTATGATTGTGTTGAAATATTTATCTTCATAACTATAAAATAATAGGTATTCCTCCATTGATTAGAAAGTACATTTCTCCACTATGAGCAATGACAGAGTTAATACAGTCACTCTTTCCCTCTCTCCTTCACCATCAAATTTTAGATCCTATTTCGAATATTTCATTTCTCAGTTCATATGTAAATCCACTGACTCCTTGGATTAAGTTGACTTCTTTCTTCCGTCCTCTCCTAATTCATTTCAGTTGTATTATTTCTACATTATTTCGACCCACAAAATGAAAATTCTGCTCTGTCACATTCATTTGAACATTTATTTTCATCTCAATTTTTCTGTTATATTTATTCGGTGCTCACCAGCAGTCCTTAACTGTATTTTCTACTCATTCCTAATTGGCTGAGCTTTGTGTCTGGCAATTTTCTTAATAATTATTCACAGAAACAATTCCCTGTCTGGTTAACAGTTATTTTCTAGCACCTTTACACTTTAAGATACTTAGCATCTGAAAATTTTATTGTTGTGGCTCTACATTGTGCTGTATTGTAGCTTGTTTTACAGAAGCCTAAAGCCCCCCAACCCCCACTTATTTCCATACAATTATATAAAGAATTGTTATAGTTAAGTCCAATAATACACCTTCAGTCAGACCATTCCAGGTCACTTTCCCCAGCCCTGCAGTATGTCTTTAAATAAGCAAAGTAAAATCTTATAAGTTCATTGAATTATAGCTTCAAATATTTGGTTTTTGGTTTTGATGTTTGCTTGTTTGTTTGTTTGTTTGTTTTTCTTATTTGGAAACTCTATGTCATTGTTGGAGCTTATTTTCCTTGTATATTAATAATTTTCTCTCATTCTTCTAAACAGTTATTTTCTTCTCTATGTATTATTAGTGATTTTTTTCATTTTTATCTTCAGTGTTCCTTCCTACCCTAGTAAAACAGTGTATTTTTCTTTGAGTTTCTTCCAATTTTATTTCTATTAGTGTGACACTTTATAACCTTCAACATTTTTCCAGAGTTCTGTTAGCTCATAATTCAAGACTTCCTTGTTATCTTAACATTTCTTCCAACTTCTTTATATTCTGTTTGGTAGCCATTCTTCCTCAGAAGCAATTCATTTATTTTATACTTTGTAAACTTGAGAAAAATTTACATCACATTATTTTATAGTCAATATTTTATGGTTAACAATATTTCTTTCTGGTAAGTATTCCTTACCTATTAGTTACTTTTGCACCATACCCCCAAGTTTTCTATGTGATACATATGCACTAACTGTGTGCCATTTTTTTCTATTCTTTTGATATAGTCTACTTTTCCTCAACCAAGAAGACACTTGCAAAATATTTTCAAGTATGTGTGTAAGGGAAAGGACAAGGGTAAAGTTTCTGCTGTCTCAATTTAAAAAGTGTTTCTTTATCCATGGTCACAGAAATAGACTGCTTCCTACAAATATGGCTCATCTGTATTTTTCTTTGCTATGCGTCTTCTACTTTTCTGAAACCCATTTGATAGAAGAAGCACTGTGCTATCAGCCATAATATATCTATCAATACAAAGGGTCTATCGTCACACCTTAAAGTGAGCCTTTAACTTCAGAAACTACATTCACTGACACTTTTTGTGAGATCTTCTATCATTGAACACTCTCATCATTCTCTTCATATTTTCTCTTCTTTAAATTCTTCACAAAATGCACCAAATCTGAGTGACTGTAAGCAGTCAATAGTAATATCTTAGAGTCCATAGAATTTGGAGTTTACCTTCAATTTTGCAAACAATTGTGTGAGGAATTTTATATTTTACATCTTACTGAATTATTTGTGAATATTATAGGAAAAAGAGAAAGGTCTATCTTACTCATCCATGTTTATACAGAAAATGGCCTGCTTGTCATTTTTAATTTTACAACATCTGTGATTTTCATCTTCTGTATTTTTAATTTTTGTTGACTAACTAATTGAGTGATTGATTTGGTGGTATCAAGGATTAAACCCAAGGCCTTGCATATGCTGGGCAAGTTCTCTATAACTAAGCTACATCATCAGTCCCTTCCACATTTTTCAGTGTGCATTCTTAATTTTGATCTAGGGCTAAAATCCTTTAATTTTATCCAAGTCAATTTGTTTTACTTATTCAAAGCAACAGGAGTGATCTTTATTTCATACTATAAAATGTGCATATTTTTCTCACAGCCACACTCTATTATTTAGAAAACTCATGTGTATGTAACACTTTTTTGCAATTCTGGCTTTGTCTGAACTATTTTCTACATTTAAAATCATCAGTATCCCTTACCTATTGGTTTGGTACCAAAACAAATTAAAAAAAATGTATTCCAAAATGTGATAGACAACCTACCATGTTAGAATCTTTTACAGTTTCATCAGTGTTATCAATAAACTTTGCAAATATAAGCAACAGAAAAACTGGTAACAATAAGATTCTCGGAAGAATCTTATCTAGCAATACTAAAATTATAGTACTCAAATTATAGTACTATTTCCTTAGGTTCATTTGTACAGAAAATAGGTCTATGAAAGAATAGCATGCACTGCATAACACACTGTGAACTGCAAACATTGAAACACTAGTTATCACATACATGAAAAGATTTTTAAAGTAAATTCTGGATTTGGGTGAAGAAATTAGGCAATATAAGATTTTAAGTCATAAACATAATCAAAGGTCTCACTGTTAAATAAGAAAAAATATAAACAAACAATAAAATATTGACTCGGCATTTAAGTCTAACATCACCGCTCAGAGAAAGATCAAGATATACATGGTAGTTCCTGCATTAAGAAAGTTTTCCATGAAATCACACTATGTGCTTTATTTTATAAAATATTTTATTACATTCTTAAAATGAACAACATGTTCATTTTCAGAAAAAGACAGAAATAAACTATATTACTTGTTATCCCGTTCCATATCTACTGTTAATAAGACATTACAAAACATTTTTACAACTTTCATAAGATTTGTCAGTGTTAGAAATATTCTAATCAAATTTCATATGTTACATTAGACACAAAACTTGTAACAAATTTCAGTAGATATTTCTATAATCTATTTTGAAAAACATCAACTTACTTGTGACCTAAATGCTTCAGAAAGTATCCCAGAACCTTCAGAGCTTGAACCCAAATACTTTCACTTTTAGAAGCCAATAATTTGTAGATCACCCTAAAAAGTACATAAATTATTCTTTAAACATTTGCCAATATTAAAAATGAAAACACTGGATTCAAATAAATTAAAAACACATAAAACAGATCTCAGGATTTTTATAATTCTTTTTGTTCAGAGAGGCAACATACAGAAGGAAAAACAGGCAGCCATACAGACAGCAAAAGAGAAAATTGTTTCCTGATAGCTTTGCAATTCTTGGTTTCTATTATAACGAGATTTTTATACATTATTCAATTTTTACACAAAATAATTTGAGAGATTCTTCTGTTACTTGGAGCAAAAAAGTCTATTGTAACACACTATTTTAACAATGTTTTTATACTTGCCAATGAATCTTTTTATTTTTATTTATAAATATGTGGTGCTGAGTATCAAATCCAGGGCCACACATACGCCAGGCAAGAGCTCTACCACTGAGTCACAACTCCAGCCCCAGTAAAACATTATTATCTAAGCTTCAATACTATACAAAAATGTGGCCATATTCATCATAATATTTATATGTGCTTTAGAAATTATATTCCTTTTTTACTAAAAAGTATATATTTTATATAATAAAGAATGGATAATAGTAAATCATACATATTTACAATTAATTCTAGAATTTAAGACATTTCCCTGGGGAATAGCAGGTGCAAATATAAAATTAGGGTGCGCTTTTACTTCAGTATCTTTTTTTTAAATACAGTGTCATGGTGTATTCTGAAGAATAACAACAACACAAAAAGCTGATAACAGAAATGCAATATATATTTTACATCATAGATCACAGATAAAATGTCAGATAAAGAATTCAAAATAATAATTATAAAAATGATCAATGAATTCCTAGAGAATTCAGAAAGACAACTGAATGAATTACAGAAATCAGCCCAGGACATAAATGAGAAATTCAATCAGGAAATAAATATACTGAAAAAGAACCAAATGAAAATTGTGGAAATGGAAGTCACAATAAATCAAATAAAATATTCAATTGAAAATCTCTCTAATAGAGTAGACCATGTGAAGGCAGATTCTCAGAGTTGAAAGATTAGTGGCCAACACTAAACATGAAAGAGTATTAAAGAAAATAAGAAACCATAATCAGGATATACAAGACTTC
The DNA here is from genome assembly GCA_020662805.1 of Glaucomys volans. Lineage (NCBI taxonomy): Eukaryota > Metazoa > Chordata > Mammalia > Rodentia > Sciuridae > Glaucomys > Glaucomys volans. The sequence continues at coordinate 514,650 of JAJEJO010000184.1, forward strand.
TGGGACAAATTTCAAAATCATGTAATTGAAGAAGGTTGTGAAAGGCAGGCTAATAGAATGGATAACCTCTATGAGGAAATAATAATGGAACATTTCTGAAACCTTGAGAATAAGACAGATATCCAGACACAGGAAATATTCAGATCCCCAAATAGACATGAACAAATAAGAACCTCTCCACATACATTATAATTAAAATCACTAACATGGAGAATGAGGATAGTTTCAAGAGAATAAAATCAGGTCACATTTATAAGCAAGACCATCAGAATTTCTTCTGATTTCTAAGCACAAACTCCATAAGCCTGGAGGACTTGGACTGATGTTTTCCAAGTCCAGAAAGAAAATAACTGTCACCCAAGACTGCTATATCCACCAAAGCTATTGATAATCAAAGAAAATAAAAATCTTCCCAGATAAACAGAAATTAAAAGAATTCAAGACTACTAAGCCAACACTGAAGAGAATACTTACAGAAAGTCTTCACACAGAAGAAATATAAAACAAACCCAAGAGCTCACAAATGAACAAAGATCATTTGAAGAGTAGTTAAACAAATTTGAAACAGGGCAGAGTATATATTATAAACAAATAAAAATGACAGGAATAAACATCTCTCTATAATAACACTAAATGTAAATGATCTCAAAACTCTAGTTAAAAGAAAGGCAGGGCTGGGGATATAGCTCAGTTGGTAAAGTCTTTGCCTTGTAGGCACAAGGCCCTAGGTTCAATCCCCAGCACCGCAAAAAAAAAAAAAAAAAAAAAAAAAAGAAAGGCATGCAGAATGGAATAGAAAATAAGACCTAACTATATGTTGTTTGTAAGAGACTCACCTTCCAGGCAAAGACAGCCACAGGATGAAAGTAAAAGAATAGAAATTGATACAATAGGCAAAGGAGCCCAAAACATTCAGTGGTAGCAAATCTCCTATCTGACAAAGCAGACTTCAAGCCAAAATTAATCAGAAGAGACAAAGAAGTCACTTTGCACTGGTAAAGGAAAAACCCCACAAGACAGTGTGATAATAAATACTGATTCCCCACATGTTGGTGTGCCTAATTACATAAAGCAGACGCTACTCAAATTAAAGACTTGATTAAACCCCAGTACAATAATACTAGGTGATTTCAACACATCTTTTTAACCAATAGTTAGGTCATCAAGACATAAACTCAGCAAAGAACCTTTGGAATTGACAAAAATATACACCAAATTCCCTTAACAGAGATCTATAAAATATTTCATCCAACAACAGCCAAGTACACTTTCTTCTTAATGGTTTATAGAACATTTTCCAAAACAGATTATGTTTTAGGACACAAAGCAACTCATAACAAATACAAAAATATAAATACACACACACACACATACACACATAATTCCTTGCATCTTATCTGGTCATAATGGAAGGAAATTATAATCAACACCAAAAAATCACTATAGAAACTATATAAATACATGGAGAATAAACACTGCACTTTTGAAAGATGAATGAGTGATAGAAGAAATCAGGGTAGAAATTTTTAAATTCTTAACATCAAATGAGAATAGAGTTACAACATACCAGAACTTCTGAGACACTATAAAGGGAGAAAGAAAGTTATAGCTATGATTGCCTACATAAGAAAATCTGAAGAATCACAAATAACCTAATGATGTATCTCAATACCCTTAAAAAATAAGCAACAATTCTAAAACCAGTGGAGGGGAAATAAATAACATAGATCGAAGCTGAAATCAATAAAATTGAGAACAACAAAAAACACCAATAGAATGAAAAGTCACTTCTGTGAAATGATAAACAAGTAAAGAACCTTAGCTAAACCAACCAAAACAAAATTAAAGAAGACCCAAATAAGAGATGAAAAAGGAAAAATCACCACAGACATCACAGAAATACAGAGGACCATTAGGGACTATTATGGTAACTTATACTCCAATGAACTGTAAAATCTAGAAGAAATGGATACTACTTAGAAACTTGTGACCTGCCAAAATGGAATCAAAAGGAAACAGAAAACCTAAACAGATTAATAACTAGCAATGAACTAGAAGTAACAAAAAGCCTTGCAAAAAAGAAATGCCCAGGACCAGATAGATTCTCAGCTGAATTGTACCAAACCTTTCTAGAAGAACTAATGCCAATGATCCCCAAATTATTGCATGAAACAGAAAAGGATGGAACACTTCCAAATTCATACTATGAAGTCAGGAGAATGGCAGCCATCAAGAATACAAACATGAGCCCCAGCACAGTGGCACATGCCTGTAATTGCAGAGACACAAAAAGCTAAGACAAGAGGATCACAAGTTCAAAGCCAGCCTCAGCAACTTTTCAAGGCCTGAGCAACTTAGCAAGACACTGTATATAAATATAGAAAAGGGCTGGGGATGTGGCTTAGTGGTTAACTGCCTCTGATTCAATTCCCAGTACCACAAAAAAAAGAGAGAGAGAGAGAGAGAGAGAGAGAGAGAGAGAGAGAATACGAACACTAATGAAAGCTGGAGAGGATGTGCAGAAAAAGGAATACTTTTACACTGTAGGTGGAATAGTAAATTAGGAAAACCGCTATGGAAATCAGTATGGAGGTTCCTCAAAAGACTAGGAATGGAAACACCATTTGACTCAGCTATACCACTCCTCGGTATTTATCCTAAAGAATTAAAGTCATCATTCTATAGCAATACATGCATACCCATGTTTATTGCAGCACAATTTCCATGGCCAAATCATGGAAGCAGCCTAGTCAATGGATGAACGCATAGAAAATGTGGCTTATATGCACAACTAAGTTTAATTCAACAATTAAGAAAAATAAAATTATATCGTTTGCAGGAAAATGAATAGAACTTCAGAATATTGTGTTAAGCAAAATAAGCCAAACTCAGAAAGTCAAGAGATATATATTTTCTCTCATATGTGTAAGCTACAGAGGAAAAAAGAATAGAAAGGTGGTTGTGGTGGAGGGGAATCTCATGAATTTTGAAATAGAATACAGGAAAGGGAGCAAGGGGAGGGACATGGGCAGAGAAAGGAAAAATACTGGGGCATGACATTGACCAAATTATATTGTTTCATTGTATGCATGAACAAAAATGTAACAAATCCCATCATTAAATGCCAATAAAGGTATGGAAAAATGCCAATAAAGGTATGGAAAAAATAAATATGCATAGTCAAAGAATCAAATAAAATACAACAAAATGCTGATGAAAGTGTGCTGTGAGCTTAAGGTAATTTTCTTATAAATATATTTGCAAAATACAAGATTGATTAGGTAGTATTATTATAACAAAAGTAAATATCAAAAACAAATAATAGCTAAATGTATATTTACGTGTTCTAGTAGAAAATAAAATGTGTAAACTCAGAAAAAAAATATTTATCAAAAACAATAAATCAGTATTGACTTGGTATCAACATTCATGCTTCATTTTTCCATTTTGGATTTGCGAAGATACTGTATATAGTAGGGGCAACTTGTTTTTGAGATATTTACATCTTTCAAATCTTTTGATTTAGTAGTACCTTGACCCTGTATTTTCTGTTTAGTTAGGATATTCCAGCTTTTGGCAACTGCCTTTCATGTTTCTAATAGCTAGATCCATTCTTTTGAACACCTAATGCCCTTAACATTTACTGAAAATTACAAAATTCATTTTTCATGAACAACTCATAGTATAAATCTTTTCAGACTTTTGGAGAGCTCTTCTAAAATCCAAGTCTTCAAAGAGCACTGGTACAATGATCTCATTAAATTCTATCAAGGCCCTAAGAGGTAAATGACAAGTCTGACCTGAGAGATGGACTAGTGAACATGTTCATTAAGCCTGTGGCAGACACAAAGGGAAGTAGTCACACTTAGCCAGATAGAATTACAAATGAAAACACCCTTCAGAGAAGAAACTAGATGTGATAAAATTGAATTTTAGACAAACTATTTCTGTAGGATAGCAAGAACAAATGTGTACTACAAATTGAGAAGAAAAATAAAACACACACTACATTGTCAAAAAAAAAGGATATGTGTCTCATATTAAAGGAAAGAAAGAGATTTCACAATAAAAAATAAAAGAAAACATCATCAAGACTAGAAAGTTGTTACATGCTGATATAACTGGCTAAAAACAAGAAGCACAAAAAATTCCTTGGGAGTTATTGATATGTCATTTCTAGACTCTTTTGTAAAAGTTTATTGAGACTGAGAAACACAAGGCACAATCCAGATTTCCTGTTCTTCCAAGTCAAATTCCAGAAAATAAAAAAAGAATATCCCTATGGGGAATTTTAGTTCATGAGATTATTACTCAATATAGTATTTCCCCTATCTACCCAGCTGTACCATAACTAAATAAGCTTTCAAAATCTTTTGGTTTGGCTTCACATTCCAATATAACTTTCAAGTCCACTCTTACTGCACTGATGATTCAAGTAATCATTTCTAAAACTAATGAATAAATAAAATCTGTTGATCTCACTACATCCTTGTCCTTCAACTGATGTTTCATAACTAACTGCTGATAATAAATCTAAAAAACTGACAATCAAAGCACTTCATTTCCCCATTCAAAATTCTTCAATTGTCATCATCAACAGGAAAAAAAAAAGGCCTAAAGTGAACACGATAATATAGGCCTTTGATATCTGGCTTCTACCTCTTTCTTGGGTCTAATATCATATAATTCTCTTGCATCTCTTTTTGCTGAAACATACCATGCTCTTTATTGTCCTTGAAAAAAAAATCTGCTTTCCCAACTATTTGAAATGTCTTTACCAAAGCAATAACAATTTAATTACTCTTCTTAATTTCTGAGGTTACCTTCTATGCACTTCATAATTTTCCTTGAGTATGAGAGGATTGATAGCCATTTTTTCCGTTTATTCCTTTCTTATGTGTAAGATTTTGCTACATTTATTCAAATGCTCATACAATAGATTCTAGGATGCACAACAGTGCTGCATTAAATTTTAAGAAGAATACAATTATAATCATACCTTATTCCATTTCTTTGATCAAATGCTGGTATCATTGAAGCTGGGTGTTCTGACATTAAAGCAACTAGTAACTGTAAAACATCATGAATATTTTCATCCTGCATAATAAGAATCATAAATATTTAGTTAAAATTCTTCTCTAAAGCTTTGAATAAAATGATTAAAAGACCCATAACACGTCCTACCTCGTGCATCGTAAGAAGGTAATTTAATATACTCTGAAGTTCATCTTCCTTGACCCCTCGGTCCTAATTTTTAAAAAACATTACATTACTTAATTTAAATCTAAATAAAAACTTTAAAGAAAAGCATCAAAATGACCATTTTAAAAGAAAGTAAAATCTTATAAGCAGTGACATTTTAATTAAAATCCCCAAAATTCACAGACTATATTATTTAGAGTTACATAAGTAAATATTTGGAAAATCATATCTATTTTTAAAAAGTTATCAAAATATTTGACACTATCAAGTTAGTATATCAACTACATTCAGCATTTTTAATGACTCCTTAAAACATTACAAACACAAGTTTATATTATCAACTTTTGTATATTATCTTACAATTTTGCTGTTATTTTCCCTTTCACTTCAACTTAATCTTTAAAAAGTCCTACTGTTATGAAATACACTATGCAAGCTTTCTTAACCTAAAAGACAGTTTTCCAGAATGATATATTTACACTCAGTTGTTACTCAAATATTCCTTGTCCTTTTCTGACACATTCCTTAATAAGAAGGCTCTCAGAGCATTTAACCTAATTATTCAACAAAAGTTAATACAAAAATCTCAAAACTCTGAAAGCAATTCATGAAAGACAGTTATTGTTAATTTAACAATAATGATTTTAAACTATGCCAAAGTTCCCTTTCATTGAATACACTATAATTCTGATTTATATAAAACTATATTACCTTTAATATGAGCTGTTTCAGAAAAAGCAGCATAAATGCCCGAAGTGATATAATTTCTTTTTGTGATGGCCGGGGACCATCTAGAATAACAGAAAGAAAAAAAAAATCCATAGTATTAAATATGCAATTATGCTGGGATAGTGTGGAACTCATTAATAATTATGTTTATTAAAATTATAATGTTAGTATTAATGCTATACAATTTTCACAATATTAGAGTATCTAAAAATGAATTTTCATGTCTTTGACAAATACAAATTATTCACTGAATGTCAGAATTGGGAGAAAGGGCTTTTTAAAAATTCTAGTATATTACCATCCTCAATGAAATTTGTCTCCATTTATAGACACTCTATTTTCACCCACAGATGATATAACAAAGTATAGAAAAAGTATATAGTATTCTACTTTATCATGATTATTTGTTTTGTAGCCTTTTTCTTCCACAAATATATATACAATACAAAGTATAGTAGGCACCTGATAAATGATGAATGAAAATGAATGTGAAAAGTTAAGTGTATGGTTTCAGTTCCACCATATTGCCCAAATTTTTAATTACAAAATCTTATTTCCTAAAAAATTAAGAATATGAAGTGATATATAGTATGTACAACACACAATAGTTAAATTATACTTTTAAGAAATATAGCGAGGCTCATGAAAATCCTTAAAATACTATCTTTCTTCAAGCAACCAGGATTTATATAGCTGCTTTTTAAGTATTTAAAGCACAATACCATCTGTTATATACCCAACAAATATTTAGATGCAGATTATTAAACTGCAAGCAAATCATCACCCTAGCAATCCATTCCACCTATTATTAAGACAATCTCCACTTCCCAGAATACTCTCCACACTTTTTGCCCCACTCCTACTAAGAGTACTCAAAGTACCTTTCCCTTCCTATCAGCAATTAGTGTACTGCTTTCCAAAAAACCGTCCCATGAAATATAGTACACATTCAGAATGTATAAATGCACAACTTAATGAATTATTATAAAGTGAACAATTTATAACCACTATTCAGGTGAGAAACTGAACACTAACAGTAACCTAGTAGGAAAACACACCAAGCATTAGTGTACTAGTATAGGAATTACACTACGTACAGAGTTGCAGGGATGAAATGTTGATTTATAGTATTTACATATTTGTGATTTCTGTTGTATAAATCCTGCCACCATGACTGATTTTAATTTTAAGCTAACATCTGCATAATAATAGTTTTGCAAAATTCCTGAATATTTAACAATTACATGTGATATGGTACTGCCCAGGCTCTCACCCTACTCCTGGGTTCAGCTCTGTGCCACATCCTCTTCCTGATTACATCCCACACTCCTCTTCCCACAGACGCAGCCATTTTCTTAGCAATAGTTTATCTACTTTTATTTTTCCTACCACTTAATGAAACTGGACAAGTTTTATATTTCTGTGCTCAGGTTTATGTTTTCTTTATTGTTAGAATGAGGATAATAATATTGCTTACATCACAGAACATTTTGTGAGGAATAAACAGGTCAATACATGTAAAGGAATAAGAATAGTCGACAATTTTAACTATAAGCACTCAGTAAATGTTAGATAAAATTATTCCTGCCATTTATTTCACAATACAAAGAGCAGACTGCAGAAAAAATAAATATATATATTTATGTGTTTGTTGTACATTTGTCATGGATCCAGTTTTTGTAAAATAAAATGTAAATAGATTTCTCTAGCAAATATGAAATTAAATTAAGAAACAAGTCACAAATTATACCATTTATATGAAATACAGAAGCTAAACAGTAAGTTGTTTCAAATACATATATACATAGTAAAAGACTGAAATGAAGCAAAATAAAAAACAGTTAAATGATCAAGCAGAGAAAAGTAGTAATAAACATAAAATTTACAATGAGTTTATATCTGCTATAACAGGCAATGGAAAAAGGTGACCATCGATGGAGTAATAATCTGTTTCTTGACCTTGAGGTTTATTTTATATATATGAATATATGTATATGTGTATGTATATGTATATAAACATGTGCTTTACATATGAATTTGTGTACATATATTCATACATATATAAAATATATATTTTAAAGATGTCATAAACATGTTTATATGTACATAATCATATTTCTTAAATATATACAAAATACACATTTAAAAAAATAATTCAGATATACATATTTATATTAAAATATTTAATTTATAAATGTAAGAATATATTTATGACCTCTTCACAGTAAATTTCTGAAACACCTACAATTTGAAACACTTAAGTTTTATATTCATGCTTAAATGAACAGAGAAAAGTGAAAAAAAACCCAAAAATGTTAACAAGGACTACTTGGGGAATATTAATTTTTCATTCATAAGCTGTTATTTCACTTGCGACCACAAACATGTACTACTATATGATATTTTTAATATACAGGTTTTTATAATGAACCATATACAAATAACTCCTGAGATAAAAATGTTAAATCACAGTCAAAGCAAAATTATCCTATTTCTCTAGCTGAGTGCCTACACCCAAATAACATTTCTATGAAAGCTTAATGTAGTATAAATTTTCTTCTGTGTTCATAAAGGAAAATATTTTAATTCATTCAACATGTCATTGAAAAAAGTTATCATTTAGAAAAGAAATGCTTTCTTACTTTTTTGCCACTCTTTTGTTTACATACCCAGGGATTTAACTCAGGGGCACTTAACCATGGAGTCACATCCCCAGCCCTTTTTGTTTTTTATTTAGAGACAGTGCCTCACTAAACTGCTGGGGCTGGTTCTGAACTTGCATTCCTCCTGCCTCAGCCTCCCAAACTGCTGGGATTACAGGCATCTGTCACTCTTCTTTAAAATATATGTATTGGCTCTCACCCTTCCCTCTCCTCAAGATTGCTGGAGCCAGTAGTGCCTAAGAGCCTGGGGTGCTGAAGAGGCGGCAGAGGCCAAGGAGACCCCCAATCTCCTTGACAAAGCCAAAACGATAACTAAATCTGGCAATCCCATCAGGGACAGTGGAATCAAGAGGAGAAAGCAGGGTCACCAGTGCCAAAGAAAAAACTGGGACTGAGGAGGCAATGAGGACCATTCTGAAAATGCTAAAACTAAGAATGTGATGGTATAGATGATAAAACATTGGTTTCACAGAGTAGAATAAGAAACCATATACATGTGTTACAGATAAGGGGACTCAGACTTCTCACTACTGAACAAGAAAGTTCCAAATACAAAAAGTTTAAAGCTAGATTGAGTCATCACAGTTTTAGACTGGAATTGAACATACTGGTGTGAATTCACATTTCTAATAGATAGATACATTTTTAGGTGTGTGGATGTGGGTGTGTGGGTGTGTGTGTGAATGTGTATAAATACTCTATATAAAAATATAAACATATTTCCTAGATCTGTCCACCAAGAATATCAAGAATCAAAGACATCCAAGGAGCAAAAATACACCTAACACCAGACCTTGGCTTCTAAAAAACACATCCAAAAAGCAAACCAGGGTTCTTTGGAAAAATAAGTGATTCCAGGACTGTGACAAGGAATGTATAATATGAACCCAGAATATCATCTGCCAGAAAATAAAGAAGTACTACAAAATCATGAACATTTGTCATAAAGACCGAAAACTCCATGTGAAGGGAGTGATTGCCAAATCTGAGAAAATGTAAACTTTAATAAACATATACAACAGAGGATTGACAAACTAAAAATGTAGGGCCAAATTTCTCTATCATGCCACCTTGTTTTTGTAAATTTCATTGGAACAAGTGATACCCATTAGTTTACATACATTGTTATCTTTGCAATAAAATGGTAGCACTGACTTCTGGCAACAGTGTCTTTTTATGGCAACATAAACCTAAATACTATATTGTCCTTTGCAAAAAGGAATGCCAACTGTTGATCTAATACTTTAAATGAGAATGCCTGAATCTAAACTAATACAAAAGAAAATGAAAAACAGAGAAGAACAAGTTCTTTATAGTAATATGGAAACTAAAAAATATCTTAGAAAACATTGCTAGTTGGCAGTTGTCACGGTAAGATCAATTACAGCAGGAGTTATCTACAAATTAAAATAAGTAAGTGAAACTTTGTAGAAGAAAAGAAATTAAGTAGTCTAAATGTATTCTCCACCAAATATCTATTAGTTACACATGAGAAAACATTAATTTCATACCAAAAAATCATCCTGGTCAAATGTTCTAAGTTAATATCACTGTTAGCAAGACAACTAAACATCATGTACCTCTTTGACATGATACAACGAGAAAGAAATGAGTTTTGTGTTATTCCTTGCAAAAACTGAAAAACCTGAATCATCATGAGCAAACAGAACAAATGCAAACTGAGAGGCATTCTAAATAATGTGTCTATACTCTTCAAAACTGTCTATACTCTTCAAAACTATAATACCAAAAGAACTATTCTACGCTGATTTTTTTTTTTTTCTGGAGAGAACAATATTGGGATTATTGGCAAAATCTGGATGAGGTGTCTGGCATATAGGATTATACTAATATTATTTTCTTGATTTTAATGGGTACCCAATCATTATTTACCAGAATACCTTTACCTTTTAGGAAATTCACAGATAATCATTTAGTGGTAAGGAGGCATCATGTGTACAATTTAATCTTATATGAAATGGAAGAAAAAGGTATGTATGCACATGAATGTTTCATTAAGAGAAAGAAATTTAAAAATTTGAAATTTTAAAATTTAAAATATTGGAAAATCTGGTAAGATATCCGAGAACTCTTTGTACAACTCTTGCAAAGTTCTTGTAATTAGAAATTGATGGTTAAAGCAGAAATTAACATGTGTGAATATAATTTGTAGTAAAAAATATCATTCTACAATGTTTTGAAACAATGGCTCTGAGTTAGACATATATAATTCAACTTTCAATGCTTTCACTTTGTATTACTTTTAGTTTCCTAATCTGTAAAATGAAAATGACATAAACAACACAATTATATACAGATATAGTTTATTTATAAATCTGAATGTCTATATATATAATTACATTATAAATTATAAACAAATTAACATGTAGAATGCTAAGCAGAAAATCTAACAAATGGTAAGTATTCAATAAATTCTGGGCATTATCAACTCAAAAACAATGAAAAAAGCTATAAAGGACAAAGTAGGTCTGAGTGTGAAAAACAATTTTGAAAGCCCCATCCATAAAATAAAAAACTAATATTAAATACTGAAACAATAAAATGTTATTTCCCTTATCAAAAAGACTGTTGTAAAACTGTAATATTCAATGTTATTGTGAGCATGTTAAGAAACGTCCTCTATCACACTATTGATGAAATTATAAGTCATTAAGACATTTCTGAAAATAATTAAAAATATTTATTATCAGCAATTTTAAACAAATCAAAGATAGAGGCAAACAAGTATATATAAAGGAGTGGATCACTATATCATTTATATAATAGACTTAAGAAACAATGCAAATGATCCATTTTCTTAGATTACTATAAGGACCTCAGGAAAAAATGACCCAAAAAAAGGGGAAAAAATCTCAATTCTTTCAAAGAGGTTAAACTTTTTCACATAATAATTCAATGAGAAACAGGAAGAAAACTTGCCAACCTTGTCATAGTCATATGGCTTTGGTCAGGACTAAATCTTTTTCTCTGTTGTTATTTTATTTTCTATAGGTATATTTTTTTGTATAGTTAGAAAAGCTGGCTATAGTTTTAAAACATTAAAAAGAACACCAAAGAATTAAATTAGTCTCTGTTATACTCAGAACGATGTGTAAATTTGGAATAAAGACATCAAGAAAGGTAACTATCTGAAATGCTGAAAGCAAATGTACTAGAACACTGGTCATAACCTGTATATTTATTGTTTTTTAATATTGTAACCAAATTTTTAAAAAAATCTAGGTTAAAATGAAGACTTGCTTACAAAGTAATTTAATACTGAAAGGCAATAAACTTCTGCTTTACCATAAACAATTCTCAATATACCAGACTACTTCATAAGAAAGAAAATAGTTTAGTGACAATTTCAGAATCATGCACATCTGTTTATTATAGTAGTACTCAGGACATATAACAATACAGGAAAGTGTAAACACAGTGGTAAGGATATACTTACCCAATCCTTTAGGTGTAATTCCACTACTGTCAGCAGGATTAATAACCCAGTAGTAATATTTTAAGGTATGCATTAGCTGTAATACTGTTCCTACTCTGCGTATGGTAGTATAGATGGTAGCAGTTCCAATAAATTCAGCAGACAAATAAGTATACAGGGAAAGTTGAACCTAGTACAATATAATAAGATCATTAAATTTAAGATGGCTCAAGTGATTATAATGTACATTCTGGTTTAATACAAATTAGCAAAGACCAAGAAATAACCACTTATTTATTGTGAGTATAAAATTAACTTTTTCTTAAAATTTTTATATTTTTAAAAGAAAATGATAAAAACTAACATCCTAATAAAACTTGTTTTCATAAAGGCAATAAATATTGATTACCTAGTTATCTAACTATAAAAAGTAACAGTTATTAACAAAATAATTTTAAATGATTCAGTAATTTCACTGAAACAAATCTGACAGGAAAATCAACATTATTTTTGAAGTGAGTAAGACCAGTGTTCTTAAAGAAAGTACAATTCACAGCTCCTAGTGTATATATATCTTCAAAGGAACAGGATGAATGTCAATCAGCTATAGTATTTCCGAAAAAAAATATGCTGTTATCACATATTCCAAAAGTTCATGAAGTTCAAATTTTGTTCTGATTTCCATAGTATATAGCTGGCTTTTGAAATTTGACCCTATGAGCATAAAGATGGCAGGTCAAAAACTTTGTTAAAAAGAGTAAACAAACTTCAGATCTGGGTTTAGACAAATGAATAAGATGAACTGTAATAAAAATCTGAACTTAAACAATATGTAATCAGGTATATGAGAGATTTTTTAATTTTAAGAGTAAAAATTAAAATATTCATCACTATTAATTTCCATTAAGATATAGCAGGACTAAATTCAGGTATACAAAATAATGAGTTACGATAATTTCTAGAAAAAAATATCTATTTTATGTGTATTCTTCATTAAAATGTTATTTAACAGCTATGATATAAATTCTACATTGTAAAGGAAAGCAATTTCCCAGTCAAAATAGTCATAATGGTAATTATACAATTAGATATCTGTTTTATTCTCCTAGTCTTACAATTATCAGTGTATCAACTTCTCGTCTTTGGAAAGGTAGGATCACATCTAATAACATCAGAATACAGTGTTCCATCAAACTTAAATGTTTAACTATACTTTCATCTATTTTAATATTTTCATATTATTAATATTTAGATCTCTGATATACAACTGCTTTGGATTGATTATAAAATAAGCCAAAAACTTCAAAATGTCTTACACTGGATAGTTTACACCCAGCAACTGCAAAATATAACATAACACTACATTTACTTATGAACGAGAATAAAATTCAGACCTTTGCAGGTGTGTGTATCCAGATGGCTGGGTTGAATAAAATATGATCACAAAGCTGTTTCAGCAAAGGTGCTCCATGAGATAAACCGTCAAGGTATTTTGCAAAGGATAAAAATTGTTCCAAGACAGCTCTAGTTATATGAACTCTTGATGACTAAAGAAAGAAAACAGAAATTCTAGCTAAAAATATCTAATATCAAAATGTGTAATTGCTGATAAAGCAAAAGTTTATATCAATTTTTCAAACTATCCCTAACTTTAAATATAAGATGTTATATTTTCTTTATTAAAAATGTAATTATATTTTAAAATGTTGTATTGTGGATATTTGAGTGATGGTTTGTTATCTGAAGCCCTCTCTAGGACAACTACACTAAATAACTCAAATTAAATAAAGTCACTCTTAGCTCAACCTAAAAAAAATAAGGCATGAATTTGAATCTAGAAAATTACAAACAAGAGATCTTGGACACAGAAATCAGAGTGAAATAATTATCATGATAATGGAAAAAAGAAAGACTTTGGGAAAAAGAAGTGCTTTTACCCCAAGTAGCTCCAAACCAAAATGAAAATAAATTGACCCCACCATTCCACTGAATCCTTCCTTCAAAAGTTACAAATGAACTCCACATTGACAAATGCAATACACCATCCTTCAACATAAACCATTCTAACCTGTTCACAGTTTCTGAAAAAAAAAAAATCTGACTTTCCTGAATATACTGCTCTCCATTTGGCTTTCAGGATCCTCAGATAATTCCTTAATGACCTTTGCCTAAATATTAATTATTTACATCCTTTTTCTCTAGAAATATATTTCTTGGATGATAACTTGTGCTTCCACAGTTTCATATAACATTACTTCTGTGCTGAGGGTTCCCTTAAGAAATTATCAGTTGCCATCACAAATATGGGGAGTATCTAGATAAATGATAGAACCCATTTCCAAAAGTCAAACAAATCCTTAAATTTGTACATAGGGCTAGTGGCTATTGAGCACTTAGAATGTAGCTAATTCAAAGCGAGATATGATACAAGGAGGTATACAGTAGATTTTGATAATCCAGTATCAAAAAAACTGGATGAAAACCTTATTTATTTTTATCGCATATGTTGATAATATTTTGCACATTCTAGGTTAAATAAAATAATTTTTAAATTTCCTTTTAATAAAACATTTTAAGCTGCATATATTTCAATTGGACTAAATACTACCCCATGATATAATTTCAGATGAAAATATTGTTAAGATAGAAAAAAATGTTCTTCCTAAAGCAAATAATTTAAATTCAGATGTCAAAAACATATCTTTGTACACAAATCTTTTCTTCTTCTTCTGTTGTATCACCATCTTCCCCATCACAGAGTAAAAAAACATCACCCATCACTCAACTCTGAGGTACACATCACAATGCATCTTTCTCCCCATTCTCCACTGACTGAAATCCAAATATCAGTACTATATTGTTAAGGTCTACAAAGGACTAAAATTGTCTTACCAATTTTACCACCTGTAAGTTATCAACATTTCTCATGCTCATAACAAAAACAATTCAATAAATCTGACCTAAGTAGGTCATGCATTTTCACACTTCTGTATAAGAGACCAGGAACTCAAATAATTCCAAATAGTTAACGACAATGTGTAAATCAGGGTAAGAAAAAATAAAGAGTGATGAGGACTGCCAGTACCCAAAGAAAATAAAATTTAAAACCCAATAACTTTTTATTGAGCCAAACACAGTATTCCCTTGGGCCAATTTCACCCCCAAGACACCAGTTTGATTCACTCATTCACTGTATCCTCAATCCATAATAAACAGATTTGCATCCATTTCTTTTATCTTAAAGGTAGAGCTCAAGACTTTTCATTCAGTATTTAGAAAATACACATGATGAGTACTTACCATTTGCTAGGCACTCTCCTTTGAACTGAGAAAAAAGCAATTAACAAAACTCAAAGAAAAAGAAAAAGAAAAAAAAAGCCTGGCTCACAGAACTTATAATCTAGGGGAAAAAAAGAGGAACATACAATATGTAGAATTAACAGGTAACTATGTAACATGTTGTTTGCTAATAAGTCCATGATAAATAAAAACATGAAATAGATAGGAAATTTGTTGAAGGATAACTTTAAGTGGTTTCATTGAGAAGGTGTTAACAGAACTTAATTGGCTCAAATTATGATAAAGCTAACAATGCTTTTACATCAATAAAATTGCATTTCACAAAAATATCAATGGTTTCCACATGAGAGAAAACATGATAAAAATTGATCCAAATGTAGAATAATGATTACTAGAGGGTAGGAATGTAGGGGACAGTGACTAAGGAAAGCTAGATTTTAAAAATGGACAACGTGCTTGCAAACACCATTAAAATGTGCAATAATGTGTTAATCAAAAACAAAATATAAAAAAGACGAAGTAGCTATGTAGCTTTTAGAAAATTTTCAATGGCTTATTCTTTATATGAAAATTTTAGGAGAGACAAAGAAGAAGATCGTAGCTGAGCTATTAAAGTGGGGGCCAAGGCCAAAAACAAACCTTGGAGTAAAAACAAAAATAATGATTAGGCACCCATATTAAAGAAGCTTCAATGAAAAAATGCAGAATGTTATACTCTAAAATATTTTATTCATAGAAGAATAAAATTAAGAGATGGATGATTAAAATTTTGGCCAGTTCCTTCACTAGCTATAATTTTAAATAGCTTATTTTATATATTGTTTTTATTCAGTATAATGATTTCAAAAGCATAATCTGATACATTCTATTTTTGTTAAAACTCTGAAATAGAATACAGTTGAATTCTGTTCCTTAATACAGAGCTAAGGCTTTCTCTTATAAAAATTATTTGTAATGTATTTACAAAGAACTGTAAACTGAAAATACCAGGTTGTCTACTATGAACACCCTCATTTGTAGACTAATTCATAATTTAGAAACAAGTCTGAACTTACTCCATGTTACGAGAGGTATGCCAAAAACTATATGGAGCCTTCCACAATTCTTTAAAAAAAAAATATATATATATATATGCATATATATAGGTATATATATCTGCTGTTTTTCTATACCAAGCAATGCTATCAGATAGTTTTTAGTTCTAAAATTGATCTTTAAGAAATAAAAATTGTGTCTGCTTATTGGCTTACTCCAAATCCCACTAGGTATAAAATATTTTCTTTAATAGCATGTCACCTTTACCTGTAAGTAGTACCTATTCCTACTTTCTACCTTGCCATTAGTAATTCATAGATCTTTTTTTACTAATAGAAAAAGTACACCATCTCATTCATCTATTTTCAGTCCCTTCCCTAATTCCTCAGTAAACATGTAACTGAATTCATATCAAATTCAAAAATACAACAGATAAGAAAAAACAAAAAGCAATTAGGAAAGGATGAAAGAAGATATCCAACTGTTTTAAAAAATGTTTACCCTTGATGCTTTAAAAAAAAATCCTATTTTTGTATTTGCTTTCATTTCCTCAAGTAAAGCTGTTTTATAAAGAGACTTATACTATACCTATAGTCATAAATCTGTAAACTTAAGAAAGAGCACAATGTGAACCTTAAAGAAAAATGAAACTTCTTGAACCATAAGACATTAGGGTAACAGGATAGATAATTTTTAGAAGTACTTTATAAGATATGATTAAACACATTTAGAAATGGAAAATGAGAAATTAAAAAAATACAGCATCCACTTCATAACTAAGTCAAATAGGAACAATGTAAGTTATAAGGAGAAACTATTTAATAAAGGAAGATCCCCCAACATTTACACCCACCCACAATGTAATGAGCTGCCAGAAATATTTCTTTTTATTGAAATAACTATTCTCTCTCTCTTGGGGTGTGTGTGTGTGTGTGTGTGTGTGTGTGTCCTGCATGACTACATAGTAAGTATGTTGTGGGAAATTAATTGGTAGAGGTATATCATGAAGTGGATAATCCTCAATATCCATTTCGCATCTCTCAGGGACTCCAACAATCAGCTCCAATAATCTAATCTAATCATATCAATCAGTTGTTGTTTGGAGAGGATTAGTTCAGATATCCAGCATCAAAATTTAGCATTTTCATTAAAACTAATGTTGTAGGTTCAAAGGTAGGCAAGACAGCTGATCAATCAAAATAGAAGAATCTGAGTAAGACTATAATTGAAATAAAGGAGTTCTCTCTCTCTCTCTCCCTGGATATAAGGGTTTATATCAACAAAACCCCCTGGCAGTCAATCACCACAAAAGACTAGAGCTGCCCTTTCTATGCTTGGGAAGTTCTCCTATTGGTTTCCTTGAGTTTGACCAGTTGAAGACATTGGCAGGAAGCTAAAAAACAGAAAGAAAATGAAGTTGGGTTATGGTAGTCCAAGTCAGTAAACTATAATTCTTTATTGAAGACCATACACCAGTCACACATCCCTGTGCAACAACTATAATACCTTTCTCTTTGATTTGCTGAACGTTCACTTCTCTCTCTTTAAACCCTGCAGAATTCCTTTAATAAGCCCACAACATTTTATATAACCTTGCATTAAACTCTTCTCAATAAACCATACTGAATAGGCTATCAGCTTCCTGCCAATATTCTGATTGATCCTAATGTTTAAACTACTCTGAATCAAATTCTCTCTAAACCACAACCAAAAGTATCTTACTGATCCTCTAAGTTTTCTTTAAGCCTGTATTTTGGCAAAATTAAACAGAACAATCTTAAAATTTTTTTAATGAAACAATCTAAATGTGAAAAATAAGACCTCTCATTAAACTATATTCCTTAAATACCTAATTTGAACCTTCTATGACAAGGAGATAAAAGCTAGATAACTTGTTATTAGTTGATAAGAAATTAAAAATGGAAAGTCTGTTATATATACTACCTTCCTGGCCACTAAGTTTTTAAAAATAAAATTGTGTTAAGTATTCATCTGAGATGGTCAAGAAGCTACACTTTTGAGGTAACCAGAAAAAAACATTTATTTATTTTGTTCAACAAATGTTTATTAAAGACCATCAATTCTACATGCTGAACATAAAAATAAAATATAAAAAATGAGATAAACATTTTCCCCACTTTCATAAAGCTAACATCTGAGTGGAAGGAGGTATAAAATAAGTTTTAAAATGTAAAACATTTCAGAATAATGTTGTAAAAATTAGTTGAGTAGGGAGACAATGAGGGTTATGGAAGGGGTAATACTTCATGTAAAGTGGTCAGAAAAGGCAGAAATGTCATATAAGCAAAATTGTGAATGAAGCAAGAGTCAAGCTATTTGGACATGTGTCACACACACAAAAAAAGTGATAGGTGAAATGTGAAAATTAAATCCAAAGTCCTGAAATTTGCACATGCTTAAGGCAAGAGACCCTTTTATGGCCAAATGTGGCTGAAATCAAATGTGGTAGGATATAATGTCAGAGTTCTGAGACTTAAAATTTTATTCTGAGAAGAACAGAGTATTAAAATTTCAAATACTTCACGAGAACTAGTCTGATTACAAGTAAAAAATGAGCTGTGCATAACCAATGATAAGATGATGATGGTTTGAACTAAGATAGTATCAAAGGATATATTAGGGAGTAGACCAAAAGGCAGGAACTGATTCTGGATGTATTTTGACAGTAAGACAACATAATATGCTTAGAGTCTGTATCTAGTGTAAGAAAAAGAAGAGTCAAAAAGGATTAATATTTTGGTCTGAACTACCTGTTAAATGGTAATGCCACTAAGATAAAGAAAACTGAGAAAGAGAAGATTAGAGAGAAAAATCAAAAGAAATGTCTGAATAATCTAAATTTGTGAAGATTATTAGGCATCCAAGGGGAACTGAAGCTGGGAACAACTAAAGAGTAATGATTATTTACAGCATAATGAAAGATAAATAAAAGAATAAGTTCAATTTGGGTAAGGTATATAGACAGAAAAGAGGTCAGTGTCCCAGAGTAAACAAGAAGACAAGGCAGTTTTCAGAAACACGAGGAAGAGATAGTGGGGAGAATAAAAGGAGGGCAAGGAAATAAACAGAAGAGGAGAAAGAAAGCTGTCATAGAATAATGAAGGAAGCATTTCAAGGAGAAAATACTCAACCAAATTGTTAATTAACAAGCCAAGTAATATGAAGACTAAGAAATAACCACATTATCCTGTGCTGACAATGACATCAGCCATATTAAGGGAAGTATAATAATAAAAACCTGATTGGAATCATTGCAGAATTAAAAGTAATTGGGAGTTTAATATCCAGAAATAAACTAAATTAAGAAAAATAACAGGGAAAAGCATTTGATAAAATTCAACATGTTTATGATAAAGAAAACTCAAAGCAAACTACAAGCAGATTCTTAATATGATTTAAAAATCTCCAAAGAAGTCTCCAACACCATACTAAGTGGCTAATTATTAAAAGCACTGCCTGTGAGATTATGGATAAGACTTAGATGCCTACTATAACAACTTCTATTTAACAGTGTACTAAAAGTCTAAAATAGCACAATAAAGCAAAAGTAAAAATTGAAATAAATATTAGGAAGAAATAAAAGTCATCTTCAGATGATATTTTTGTCTGCAAAGAAAATTTCTTGAAAAATCTACAAACTACTAAAATTAATACAGGAGTAGCAATATTACCATAACAATTCAATATAAACATTAATTCTATTTCTATATACCAGTAACAAATTAAAAATTAAAAAATTTTTAAATTTAAAATATCAAATATGTTCATTTAAATAGATTCTTTGAAATGGAGGAAGGATAAATAGCATAGAGGGAAGGGAGGGATGGGCGCGGGGTGGGGGGTAAAAATAATAAGAGAATGTGTGACAGATACCATTGCCCTGTGTACATGTATGAACGCACAGATGGTGTGACTCTACTTTGTGTACAACCAGTGAAACAATAGCTGTACTCATTTGTGTTCAATGAATCAATAAGTAAATAAAAATAAATAAATAAATAAATAAAATAAAAAAATAGATTCTTTGAAAGATAGCAAATTTTCTATACAAAAAATTACAAACAAGAGGACCTAAATAAATAAATACATGAAATATATAGAAATATTTAATATAACAACAATGTCAATATAATACAACGAAAATGGTAGCATTTTCTGCAGAAAATTGACAATCTAATGTATATGGAAATGTAAAGACTCAAGAATAGGCAATGTAATCCTGAAGAACAGAATGATTGCTAGATGATATACTATTAAATATTACAATGTAATGAAAAGCTATTATATTGCCTCAAATAGAAATCAATTCCATTCTCACATGGTTATCTGATTTATGACAAAGATTAGTTTGCAATGCAGTAGAAAATTATTTTTCAATGAATGGCACTGGACCAGGTAGATACATATGGATGCTCTTCAGCTTACAATAGGATTACATTTCGATAAAGCCCTTGTAAGTTGAAAATACTTTAAATGGAAAATACATTTAATACACCTAGTCTACTAAAGATCATAGCTCAGCAACATAGCACACTGTCACGTATAGTTTGTTTAACCTCATGATCATGTTTTTACTGGAAGCTATGGCTCACTACCACGGCTCAACATCAGGGCATCAAGGGCAGGATCCTACCACATATCACTTAGCCCAGGAAAAGATCAAATTATAAACTTGAAGTATAGTTTCTACTGAATGCTATGGTACTACCATAAAAGTAAAACATTGTAAGTCAAAAGTCAAACCATCTTGAACTGGAAATCATCTGTATATGGAAGAAAATAAAAAAAGAAGAACCCTGATCTTATTTTTCATGCCATATATGTTTCAATTCCAGATGGACTAGAGATTTAAATATGAAGGATAAAACAAAATTTTCAGAGAAAACAGAACAGACTCATGGATTTGGGACATATAAAGGCTAATTTCAGAAGAAACTGAAAATTTGACCTTTGGTAAAATTAAGAAGTTCTATTCATCAAAAAACTCCATAAAGGGGCTGGGGATACAGCTCAGTTGGTAGAGTGCTTGCCTTGCAAGCACAAGGCCCTGGGTTCAATCCCTAGCACCCCCCAAAAAATAAAAAAAAAAAAATTAACCACTCCATAAAGAGTAACAAGGCAATTCATAAAGGGAGAGAAATTTTTAGTACATATCTCACAAAGTACTCATAACCCAGAATATATACAGAATTTCAAAATACTAAAAAGAATATAACAGACAACACAAAAGAAAATGTGCAAAAACTTTGAACAAATATATTAAAAAGAGGACATCAAAAAGGACAAGAAGTATATGAAAATGTCCAACTTAACTGCCATCAGGTAAATACAAATTAGAGCTTGTTATCTATCAATGGAAGAATATCTTGGCAGGTCATACTCTTAATAAGGAATTGCTTCTAGAATAGCTTAGAAACTCCTACAGTCGGGTGCAGTGGCACAAGTTTATAATTCCAGCAACACAGGAGGCTGAGACAGAAGGCCTGCTTTAGCCAGACCCTAAGCAACTGAGACACTGTCTCAAAATAAAAAATTTTTAAAAATGGTCTAGGGACATAGTTCAGTGGTAAAGTCTTCTAGCTTCAATTCCCAGGACCAAAAGAAAAAAAGAAAAAAGAAAAAAGGAATCCCTACAATTCAATAATAGAATGACAAATATCCTATGTTTTTTAAATGGGCAAAAGATCTGAAGATATCTCTCTGAAGAAAAATAAAAATAAACAGAAAATAAGCACATGAAAACAGTGAATAAGTACATGTAAAGATGTTCAACATCATTAGTCATCCAAGAAATCCAAATTTTAAAAAATTATAAGCCATTTCACACCCACAATGATTACAATAAAAAAGACACCCCCCCAAAAAAAGACACCTAATAAGTCTCATCTCCTCAAGAGAAATAAAAATATATGTGCTACAAAATCCTATATGTGGTCTGATTTCTAGGTCCTTGATCCACTTTGAGTTGAGTTTTGTACAGGGTGAGAGATATGGGTTTAGTTTCATTTTGCTGCATATGGATTTCCAGTTTTCCCAGCACCATTTGTTGAAGAGGCTGTCTTTTCTCCATTGCATGTTTTTGCCTCCTTTGTCAAGTATGAGATACCTGTACTTATTTGGGTTTGTCTCTGTGTCCTCTATTCTGTACCATTGATCTACCTGCCTATTTTGGTACCAATACCATGCTGTTTTTGTCACTATTGCTCTGTAGTATAGTTGGAGGTCTGGTATTGTGAAACCCCCTGCTTCGCTCTTCTTGCTAAGGATTGCTTTAGCAATTCTGGGTCTCTTATTCCTCCAAATGAATTTCATGATTGCTTGCTCTATTTCTATGAGGTCCATCATTGGGATTTTAATTGGAATTGCATTGAATTTGTGTAGCACTTTTGGAAGTATGGCCATTTTGACAATATTAATTCTGCCTATCCAAGAACATGGGAGATCTTTCCATCTTCTCAGATGCTCTTTAACTTCTTTCTTTAGTGTTCTGTAGTTCTCAGTGTAAAGGTCTTTCACATCTTTTGTTAGATTGATTCCCAAGTATTTTATTTTTTTTGAGGTTAATGTGAATGGGGTAGTTTTCCTAATTTCTCTCTCAGAGGATGCATCACTTACGAATAAAAATGCATTAGATTTATGAGCATTAATTTTATATCCTGCTACTTTACTGAATTCATTAATGAGTTCCAGTTTTCTGGTGGAATTCTTAGGATCTTCTAGATAGAGAATCATGTCATCAGCAAATAGGGATAGTTTGATCTCTTCTTTTCCTATTCGTATTCCTCTAATTTCTTTGGTCTGTCTAATTGCTCTGGCTAGAGTTTCAAGAACAATGTTGAATAGTAGTGGCGAAAGAGGGCATCCCTGCCTTGTTCCAGTTCTCAGGGGGAATGCTTTCAATCCTAATAGAAGAGAAAATAGGTCCAAATCTTCATCATGTTGGCCTAGGACCAGATTTCCTTAACATGACTCCCAAAGCGCAAGAAATAAAAGCACAAATCAATGATTGGGATAGAGTCAAACTAAAAAGCTTCTTCTCAGCAAAGGAAACAATCAGCAATGTGAAGAGAGAGCCTTCAGAGTGGGAGAAAATCTTTGCCACACACACTTCAGACAGAGCACTAATCTCCAGAATCTACCAAGTACTCAAAAATCTTTACACCAAGAGCACTAATAACCCAATCAATAAATGAGCCAAGGAAATGAACAGACACTTAACAGAGGAAGATCTACAAGCAATCAACAGATTTATGAAAAAATGTTCAACATCCCTCATTATAAGAGAAATGCAAATCAAAACCGCCTTAAGATTTCATCTTACCCCAATTAGAATGTCTTTTATCAAGAACACAGGCAACAACAGGTGTTGGCGAGGATGTGGGGAAAAGGGTACACTCATACATTGCTGGTGGGAGTGCAAGTTGGTGCAGCCACTCTGGAAAGCAGTGTGGAGATTCCTTAGAAAACTTGGAATGGATCCACCATTTGACCCTACTATCCCACTCCTTGGCCTATACCCAAAGGACTTAAAATCAGATTGCTACAGTGATGCAGCCACATCAATCTTCATAGCTGCTCAATTCACAATAGCTAGATTATGGAATCAACCTAGATGCCCTTCAGTAGAAGAATGGATAAAGAAACTGTGGTATATATACACAATGGAATATTACTCAGCCATAAAGAAGAATAAAATTATGG
>JAJEJO010000184.1:538836-605150 GCA_020662805.1 Glaucomys volans
TCTCTCTGATAAATGAATGATGATGCATAATGCGGGGGGGAAAGGTGGCAAGAATGGAGGAAAGATAGCTAGCATAGAGGGAAGGGAGGGGTGGGGGCGGGTGGGGGTGTAAAATTAATAACAGAATGTGTGACAGATACCATTGCCCTGTGTACATGCATGAACACACAGATGGTGTGACTCTACTTTGTGTACAACCAGCGAAACAATAGCTATACTCCATTTGTGTTCAATGAATCAATAAGTAAATAAAAAAAGAAAAGAAAAGAAATAAATAAAAACCATCTCATTTGAAAAATCAAAAAAAAAATAAAAAATAAAAAAATAAATAAAAGAGAGTTGGGCTACTCCGTGTTGTTAGAGTATAGAACTGGTATGGCCAGAACCATCACGCCCTTTCTCATTTAAAAAGGAAAAAAAAAAAAAAAAATCCTATATGTGAACATTCACAGTAGCATTATTCGCAACAGCTGAGATGTGGAAACAAATATCAAGCAACTAATGAATGGAAAAAACAAAGGTAAATATATATAATTTACTCACAAAAGGAATTAAGTTTTGATATATACTATAATCTTGAAAACATCATGCTAAGCAAAACAAACCAGATACAAAACAAATACTGTATTTTTTCCATTTATATGAAATATTTGGAATAGGCAAATTAATGAACACAAAAGTAGCTTATAAGTTGCCTTAGTGTGGGGAGTTCTCAGATACAGGGATATGAATACATTGTAGAAAAAATAAATGTCTAATAAATATTTATAACAACATGCCCAGTCAAAATCCTGACAAAAGTATACAAATTAAAATTATGAGATGTTTTGTATAACTGACAGTATAATGATAAAGATATTAATTTTTTAAAAAAATCAGTTTTTATTTGATTTGAAGATCTCTTATATTTATAATTTTAAGCTAAGTTTTAAGTGTTCACTTCAAAATTATGCTGATAAATCCCCAGTAAAAACATAATAAGACAGTGATCCTGCCAAAAGGTATTCTATTTAATTCTTAAAAATACAACTTATTATAAATCTTCTAAATAATTCTTCATATTCAAGATACAGGACAATGATATTCTATCATTTGAAAAAGCAAATGAAAAGCCTTAATGGAGTTCTAAGTAATGTTACTGGAAAAAAAAGCCTCCAAAAGAAATGCTACCAATGACCAATCTATTTAATAATATGCTACTCCTCAAGCACTAATTTTCAAAGAGCAACACTTATTTCAAAGAAAAGACAGGCTACAGGTATTTCAAATGTAACAACTAGATGCGAAATAAAAACTATCTGCAAGTCTTCTCCATTTTCTTTCCCAAGGTAAAAATAAGTAAATTTCTCTTTTTTTTTTTTTTATTCTTTTATTTACTTATTGATTCATTGAACACAAATGGAGTACAACTATAATTAAATGATAAAAAAGAACTAATGAAGGAAATTAATATCTTTTTTAAAAAATCCCTTTATTCATGAAATTTCACTTTGTTACAGGAAATCCAATTATGACAGCATCATCAGAAATTCAACGTCATTGCCACAACAGAACAACTCTGACTAAAACAGAGATAATAAAAACACAAATGTGACATGCAAAAACCCAAACTCATTAATTTGTGCTGTTTACACTATATATTGACAAAAGCTGCTTTAAATATTCAAATAGATTAAACGCAAGGATATGAGTACAAAATGTTTCTGCTACTACAAATAAAAATTTTGACCTTATTATGGAAAAAGCAAAACCTAAAATGTAAATCCATTTAAGTAAAACAAATAAAATGATAAGATTTCAAAGAAAATCTAAGTATAAAGATAGCAAAGGAATAAATAGGTGAAAAAATTAAAAGAAATACTTGCAACTTGAATAAAAGTAGATGAAAGAATTCTTCTATTTTCTCTCAAAATTTCTTAATTACTTACACTTCTAACACCCATTTTAATTCTATGTCTATACTTATATTTCATGATATAAAAAGTCTTCAATTAACAACATTATGACCACTACACAGTCAATGGAAAGGGAAATTATAGAAAATAAAATTAGTGACAGTCAGCTGTCTACCTATGAAAGCTACACAATAAAACCATCAATATATAACACTTACCTTTTCAAGTAAGTAGCCAATGACTAAAAAGCCTTTTCCACCCAGCATCTGTTCTTGCATGGCTACTGAACTTTTAAGGAGTTCAACCAGGAATGCCAAAAGAGTAGCACTGCATGTAAAGTACAGATAATTTCATTTTGTAATCATTAAATGTTTATTATAAATCCAGTATTCCATTTCAGCAGTTTGTTATGCCAAAGAATAACAAATATTCAAAACTAATTTCCAATTTACTGACAAAAGCTATTTTGCTTTACATATGAATACATTTCTTACAAGAATGAGAACAATAATTTTATCCTTTTCTCAAATTAAAAACAATAATTTGGAAAATAACTATGTATCTTTATATTGCTAAATTAAACACCAAATTTTATTTATATATATATATATTTTTTCCTACTTCAAGTAAATCTAACATAAACAAACACAGGTACCTTTCCATAATTGAGACTTTATCATAATAATCTTTTGAGTAGCAGGCAATAAGATAGAATTTTAAATATGTACACATTATTTTGGAAAGATGCACCTATTTTTAAATAAATTTATTGCTTAAACCTATTTTTCAAAAATACTTTGTTAAAAAAATCCAAAGAAATATGCAACATGTCACTTATATTCACGTATGCCCTCAGTAAATTTCACGAGAGCAGAGTAAAGACATGATGTGTATAATATTGAAATGAAAAGTTGCGATTAATTACAGTGTACACACAAACACACAAAAGCACACAACATATGTTTCAGACAAAGATTAAGCACTTGGTATGTCTGTCAGATGAATGAATGAAGAAACAAAAGAAAAATAAATGATTGCATTGAATTAATCTTTAATAATATATTTTCTTCACAGTTATGGATGACAACTTTAAACCAGCAGCACTGATACATGAATGTAGTATTCCTGAAAATGAAAAGATATTTTCCTTCCCTGTATATACATAACATTGTTTATAATAAATTTCTGTAAACCACACTCTATCTGGAATGAAAATAATGGCTACCTAAAATATTTTATTATATAACCTAAATTACCTATTTATGATTTTTAGAAAGGGTAAAGTCACAAATTTCTAAATATATTTTCAGCCCAATTGTACTCACTCCTACAAGTATTTGGGAAATTTTGTAATGAGAAAACTTGAAGCCTATTAAAACCCAAAAGGAATAGGAAGTTATTCTAGTTCTGAATCATTCTAGCTCTTCTGGTTTCAACAGAATTGAAAATAACACATTTCTCTGATGATGTGGCTATTTTTGTTCAAATCAAATGTTGTCATAAGAAGAAACAATAGCAAAATTACCATTATCATTATGAAAAAATGATTGTTTAAGACTACATGACATTAGCTAGAAAAAAACACACTATCCAGAAATAAAGTATTTTATTACAAGAAATTAAAATTCAACTATATTAACTGACTCTATAGCCTTAAACCACAAAAAAATTTAAATAGATATTACAAATCAATGATTTTTTTTTTTTTACTTTTTCCTTAAGCCAAAGACAGACATTTATAAGAAAAACACAATTATCAGTGAATCCCTTGGGATTTTTAAAATGTTTCTGTAAAGAAGCACAGCTATTAAGCAGTCTAGTCCATTTAAAATAAATTAAATCAACAGTCAAGGCCACTTCACAAATAACTGCTTAACACTATTTTACATATAATATTTCTGCTTAAATGTTTGAAAAGAATAAAGGAACTGTACTGACATTACACAATTTCGTATCTGTTCATGGAATTCTTACCTACACAATAATTTGTGTACTATTGGAGATCAGTATTCCTAAACATCAGCACTTCCCAAATAAAAGACTAGAAATATCTCACAATGGTCCCTATGGTCCATGAGAAAAGGAAAAAAAGTATTTCCTACAATAAATCACCGTCCTATTGGAACCATATAAAATTGCAAGGATGCCACAATTGTATATTTCATTTGTCAGAACTAGTCAATCTAATCAAACATCTAATGAATTAACTTGGACCTCGAAATATGGTGGAGTTCCATTACAAAAACAAACATTAATTTTATTAAAATTCCAAAATCTTAACACATGGCTATGCTATCCATAAAAGTTAGTTTCACGTCAATGTTAACCATGACAACAACTGAAAAGTCATATGCATTCACCAACCAAAGTATTTTTAATTTATACCTAAAACCCAATGCAATAGCAATACCACATCTTTACAAAAAAAAAAAAAAAATCTTAAAAATAAGGTATATTTGACATGGTGGACGTAATAGTAAATAGATGGCCATCTTTGAAGAGGTACAATTTTCAAACATAATTTAACAAACTTACCAGTAACTAAAATGCATCGGATTGCTGCAGGGCTCACAATAAACTTGCAAAATTCTTTGTACTGCCATACAAAATTTCTCTCCATTCTTGCCTATTTCCAACTCCCCTAGATACAAAGGCAAATATAAAGGATACTTCAGCCCATTCCTATATCTCCTACATACCACTTCCTGTCTAGAACACATCAGTTCATCTGTAGAGGATCTAAACGCATAGAATAAGCCAAAAAACAAGTAGCTATCAGCCAAAACTAATATATGTAACATAGAACATTCTCTTGAAAAGTATAGCAACGCCATGGAAAATATTGTCAGGAGTGCTTTACTTGATAGACAAAAAGTGTACTACAATGTCATAATAAAAAAATTGCTAAACTTTTCAACAGACAGCACTATAAATATGTTCTAGTAATAGAAATTCTTATTGAGGAATGGTTATGGGTTTTTAATCCTGTCTGTTTTTAAGGAAAAAGACACTAATACCTATGGTGGCTTTTTTCTTAAAAATAATTATTATCTCTCAACTCAATATGCTTCAATTAAATGAGGCAATAATATTTATTTCAAGCATCATAAAAAATATAAGGGCTAGACCTTACGGGAAAAAATGAAATCATTTAATACTACCTGTGATAACTAAGAATGTTTACTATGTCTCCAGAGCTTTCTGGAATATCACAACATTCTTGGCCCACAAATACCTGAGAATGTTTAATGACTATGTAAAATGATAACTAATTTTTAAAATAATAAAACATGATGATATTTAGATTCTAAAAATTTATATTAATGTAGATTTTTACTTGATTTTACTTCATTCAATTTTTTCACTTAAAATAACTAAAGTAGACAACTCGGAATGTGATCCAAAAAGCATTATTATATTTAAGGTATTTTAGTTATTTAAAGACATAATATATCACAAAGTTTATAGCTAAAATGATTGAGAAGAAATACAGGATCTAAGATCACTTCAAAGGCTGTTCACAGAAGACTGAAAGTAGCTGTTCAATTTGCTTTGTACTGACACAAGCAAATTGTCACAGCTAGATTGACTTTAAAAAAACACCTTTTTGTTAAGAAGAAGGTAAAATAACTTATATAAAAATTACCACTCCCCTCTCCCTTTGAAAAACATGCATTTAATCTCTTGAGAAATCATACTATCAAACTAACTGTCAAAATAAATTCAGAAGATTAAGTCCCAAGTAAGATTTAAAATATCAGTAAAGGAGAAAATTCTTTTCACATTTTCTTAAGTTTTCATCACTTAAGTAGCCTATTTAAGTACTGAAATATACTGAAATGTTTCAAAATATGATTAGATTATATAAAAATAACTAAAACCATAGACTCTATACTATTTCTGTACTCTAAAACTCTTTCACAGCAAGTGATGCCAACAAGAACAAAACTATAAATGAAATCAACTTGAGTTCACACCCAGGATAATTTCACACCTAAGACCATTAGTTCCCAGTAACACAGACAGAAAACTAATCTCTCAATAAAGCAGAAGGGTTAACTCCCTTCACGGTTCAAAACTAGACCAAAAGTTTCTAACTGCAAGTACATTTAGCAGTCAATTTAGGACAAGGAACTCCTGAAGAACCAATCTCAAAGAAGACAACTGTCTAAAATACACAATGAGATCCAGACACACAAACTGTCACATTCATCGGTACAGACATCAAGTGGAGGTTCATGCCAAAGAAAATAAAATGCATTTATCTGTGAAATCAGATAAGGAAAGCAGTGAAATGTAACACAGTAAAATGTAGGGACAGATGGAACACACAAGTGCCACATGAAATCATCAAGCCTGCCCTTGGCCATGAAATCTCTCTTCAGTAATTTCTATGTTTTCCTTCAGCCTGATATGAAGGTAAGCAGGTTCACATATTGAACTGTTGTCACTGTCATGGGTACTCAGGAACACTTAGCAGAGGACTTATTAAAAGTTAGGCTATTATACATTTATATCTTCCTTTTCTTTTTTTGGAACCGGGGATTGAACTCATTGACACTCGGCCACTGAGCCACATCCCCAGCCCTATTTTGTATTTTATTTAGAGACAGGGTCTCACTGAGTTGCTTAGTGCCTTGCCCATGTTGAGGCTGGCTTTGAACCCATGATCCTCCTGCCTCAGCCTCCTGAGCCGCTGGGATTACAGGCAGGGCCACCATGCCCGGCATCTTCCTTCTTTTTACAACAGATTTTATGTTTCATTGGCCTACTTCCAAAATATACAGCAAAAATTGTGAAGTTCAAAAATTGTGATTTAAATGTAATTCCATGCTATAAAGGAAATTTTAAAGTACAAATATATAAAGGAATTAATCCTAAACCTCCTATGATTTATTATTATATATTTGTATATGGTACCTTAACAAAATTTAGTTTAAGAACCCCACAGTCTTTTCATTAGTTTTTTTCACATAATTACTGAAGATATTCAATATGTACTGAAAATGCCAGAACGCTAAAAAAAAGTAACTCTCGAAGTCTAATACTTCCTCAATTTCGCACCACTCATGATGTACTAAATGCCCTAGCCCTTTATGAAAACTTCCTGGAGATGCTAATGGCAGCCACCACTATTATAATCATGGATACAAACAAACAAAAAAAAAAACCCTTCAGAAATTAATTATGTAACTTTCTAATACCTAAGAAGTTTAAAATTAGAAAGGATAAAAGAGAAGCAGATTATAATCACACATGGGTGATCTTAACTGTTTATGCATACTATAATGCCCCTCAAAGTCAAATCACATCACAACAAACAATAAGGCCAAAGGGACATCCTTTATACTACACTGACTCAACATTCAGCCAAGCCCCAGACTATCTAACAGAAGCAAATTTAACAACATATTCTAGGAGTACTGAAGTTAGCAAAGGCAAGAAAATAAACATAAAAGAATCTGACCATACAGAAAACATTTGATACTCAGAACCTTTTTATTCTTTTTAGAACTAGCTTTATTTTTAAATGATCATGGATTAAATCTAATTAATTTGGGGTGTTCTGGTTTTTGCTGCTAGGGATTGAACACAGGAGTGCTTTACTACTGAGCTGTATACCCAGTCCTTTTCATTTCTTATTTTAAGACAGGGTCTCAACAAGTTGCTTAGGGCCTTGCTAAATTGCTGAGGCTGGGATCCTCCTATCTCAGCCTCCCAAGCCGCTGGAATTGCAGGCTTTTGCCACTGTGACCACAATTCATTTCTTTTCATTTAAATTTTTTTGGTGAACAATTCTGAGAATGTTAATCAATTATGTAGATTTAACCAACATCACAATCAAAGCACAGACTGCTTTTATCACATCAAAAAAAAAACTCATTTGTGCTAGCACTGAACAGCTTTATAGAAACACCCTCTCAGCACTCATAATCTCTGGTCACTACTTATCTTTTCTCTAGCACGGTAGTTTTCATTTTTTTCAATAGTGTCATAAAATGATATCAGTATGTAATCTTCTGAGTCTCCCTTCTTTACCTCACCATATTGCCTTTGATGTTCATCCAAATAGATACACATATCCACAATTCATTCCTTTTAACTAATAAGTGGTATTATGAATGGATGCACCAATTTGAATACCCATTGATCTGTAAAAAGGCATTTGGGTTATAGTCTGGCAACTGTGAATAGGGCTACCAAAAACATTTACATAAATGTTTGTGTGTGAACATAATTTTCATT
This sequence comes from Glaucomys volans, assembly GCA_020662805.1. NCBI lineage: Eukaryota > Metazoa > Chordata > Mammalia > Rodentia > Sciuridae > Glaucomys > Glaucomys volans. The sequence continues at coordinate 546,978 of JAJEJO010000184.1, forward strand.
CTTTTCTCATACAGAGAAAAAATGCATTAGATTTATGAGCATTAATTTTATATCCTGCTACTTTACTGAATTCATTTATGAATTCCAGAAGTTTTCTGGTGGAATTTTTAGGGTCTTCTAAATAGAGAATCATGTCATCAACAAATAGGGATAATTTGAGCTCTTCTTTTCCTATTCGTATTCCTCTAATTTCTTTGGTCTAATTGCTCTGGCTAGAGTTTCAAGAACAATGTTGAACAGAAGTGGAGAAAGAGGGCATCCCTGCCTTGTTCCAGTTCTCAGGGGGAATGCTTTCAATTTTTCTCCATTTAGAATGATGTTAGCTGTGGGCTTAGCATAAACAGCCTTTACAATGTTAAGGAAACGTTCCTACTATCCCCATATTTTCTAGTGTTCTGAGCATGAAGGGGTGCTGTATTTTATCAAATGCTTTCTCTGCATCTATTCAAATAATCATGTGGTTCTCGACCTTAAGTCTGTTGATGTGGTAAATTACATTTATTGATTTCCGGATGTGGAACTACCCTTGCATCCCTGGAATGAAACCCACTTGATCATGGTGCACTATCTTTTTAATATGCTTTTGCATGCAATTTGCTAAAATTTTGTTAAGAATTTTTGCATCTATGTTCATTAGGGATATTGGTCTGAAATTTTCTTTCCTCGATGTGTCCTTCTCTGGTTTTGGTATCAGGGTGATATTAGCTTCATAGAATGAGTTTGGAAGGGTTCCCTCCTCCTCTATTTCATGAAATACTTTGAGGAGTATTGGAATGAGCTCTTCTTTGAAGGTCTTGTACAACTCAGCTGTGAATCCATCTGGTTCTGGACTTTTCTTTGTTGGTAGGCTTCGCTAAATTATGTGGTAAGTTTATGTCTAACTTACTAGTAAATTGCCAAATTATAGTCCAGAGTAACTGTACCAATTGTTAATCTCACGAGTATTAGGCTCTAGTTGCTCTTTACATCCTTGCCAGCATTTGGCCCCATATTTTTATCTTCATTATTCTACTAAGTGTGCAGTGGTATCTCGTGGTAGTTAGTATGTATTTCCCTATGGTCTGTGATGCTGAACACCTTTTCATATTATTCTGGTATCCTTACATTCTCTTCGGTGAAGTATCTAAGTCTTCTGCTTATAATTTAATTTTCTTCTTCACTGCTGTTAAGAGTACTTTACATACTCATGATATAACTTCTTTGTCAAATAGGAGATCTGTTACTATTTTTTTCTAGGTCACAGAATATCTTTTTGTTGCCTCTTTTACAGACCAAAAACATTTAACTTCAATGAAGTAATACCAAACATATCAACTTTTTCTCTCATGAATCATGCTTTTGATGTCATACGTGTGAAAGCTTTGCCTGGCCTACATTACAAAGATTTCCCCATTTGTTTTCTCTAGAAGTTTCATAGTTTCATGTTTATAGATTTAATTTTTATAAAAGAAGTATGGCTTAGGTCAAGGGTCTTTTTTTTTCCTGGGGGCGGGGAGAATATAGCAATTCTTCCTCCACTGAATTGCTTTTGCAACTTCACCAAAAGCCAATTATACATAAATGTGTGGGAACACTTGAATTTGATTCCGTTCCACTGATACACGCATCTATCACTTTGTTAACACCACACTGCCTTCATTATTATAGCTTTACAGTGAGACTAAAAGCTGGATAATTATAATCACTTCAACTTTATTCTTTTTCAAAATCATTACTTGGTTTTCCCATATAACTTTTAGAACCATCTTTTCCATATCAATGAACATATTTATGGATTTAGAATGCTACTGTATTAAATCTACATACTAACTTAATGTCATCTTTGCTATGTTGAGTCATCCTACCCACGAATAAAATACAATACTCCATCTATTTAGGTCTTTGTTTCTTTCATCTGCAATTTGTAGTTTTCCGCACACAGATCCTGTATTTGTTTTGTAAAATTTTCATCTAAATACATAAATTTTTGAAGCTAATGTTTATGGTGATTTAAAATGTGGTGTCCTTCTGTACATTGTTAATAGAAAGAAATAGTTTATTTTTACCTAAGAACCCTGGGTCATGCAACCTTGTTAATCATGCTTACTAGAATTTTGTGTGCCTACCAATTCCTGGCAAATCATATTGCCTGTAAAAACTGATAGATGTATTTTTTTCTTCCCAACCTCTACTCCCATTGTACTGCTAGAATCTCTGAGTGGATTAGGGTCATGAACATACAGCAGTGGGCAGACTTCATGAAAAAGTTCATAGCATTATCTTCCCACATTCTTCCCTTTCCATGATTTCCCTGATAATTTCTGGTTCTGCAACTCTTCATTTCTCCTGTCAGAAAGCTAGTTTCCTTATTCTGCTGTGTACTTCCGTAACTGCCCACATCCAGGGTCAGCAACAGGAAGAGAGAAAGATGAGAAAACTCACAGTTGTTTGTCTTACCCTCTAAGGACATTAATTCCACTGATTAAAGAAAAGGTTATCCTTCCCTCACAGTTTGGACTCCTATAGTTTGGGCTCCATTGGTATCTTGCCTCCACCATGATTGGACTGCATGGGGGTTAAGATATAAAAGGACAAATTAAAGAATAGAAAAATTAACAAGGAACTCAAACACTAGGACTAGAGGGTTTCTCATGGAGCTTGCTCTTCACTTCAGTCAGGTACTCAATTACAGGACTCCAGTGCATGGAGCTCACCACACAGGATACCAGAGGGACAAAAACTATAGTGAACTCATCAACAGCTCAAAGGTACTTGAATTCTATTTTTTATCCAAGCAACCTGCTACTATTCACTTTTCGGAGCTCTCAAATAGCTGCTCCACAGATTCTGATCATGTAAGGTTTAAATTCTTGTATTGAGTGGGAGAAACAGAATGGACTGTGCTCACTCCATCTACTCTTTACTGCAACTGGAATTTTTAATTCCTAATAATTTAAATGAAATTCCAAACTAAGATGATCCAATACCCTCCCCCACAAATAACCCTTCTGAGTCCCTACCTTTGATCTCAACATGGCCTGATACCAGCAGATGGCAAATGATATATTTTCAGTTAGAAACTATTACGTAACAGCATCCCAATATTCTTCATATCCTTTTACAATGAAGAATTATAATACTGACCAAAAATCTGTGCAACCCACTAATTTTACAAGCTACGAAACCAAGTATTCCAAAGATGATTTTAGTTATTATCAAGTCCTATGTTATATTCCTTTTTTCGTGCCTACAGAGATGACATTTCCTAGCTCCCTTACTCATAGTTATTCTCGTGACTAAATCAACACAATGAGAACAGAAGTCTCTTATAAGCAACAAAAGTGAAAAGCCCAAGCATAATTCTCTCAACTTTTTCTTTCCTACTACAATGAATGCTATTCTGAAAAATGAGGCTGAGATCCAAAACCCTAGATCCCTGAGTGAACTATATATAGTCCATGAGCACTATATAAATCTTTACTGGGTAAACTCACATTGCAAACTTGTATACTACTGCATATCTCAGATTTATGTTTCACTATCCTGACCTTATCTAATATCTAATTCTTATTATCTTTCACATCAGATATTCTAGTACATATGATTCAGTATAGAAATGCAATCTTTTAAGTTCTCATATAGAACAGCACCTTGCCTATTCCTAAGTAAAAGCTATCCACAGTGCCCTAGACCAAATAATTTGACAAATCTACACACTTAATCACAGATGGCTATTACTGACACTGGAAGCAGGTTATATTACAATAGCTCAACATCCATAACAAATGATGATAGGCTATTCCCCATAGAAACAGAAAACCAAAAGAGCCTCTTCTGACAAGGCCTATTCTGAGTTCCTGTACTGAATTTTCCTAGTTATATTTAAGCTGTAATCTTCTTTTGCACTGAGAAGGAAGCAATTATTTAGGGCAACTAAGGAAGATCCATGTGAACAAATAAGACTCAATTGCTTATAGTTTTCCATCATAATTTTCTAATAGCTTGTTTGCCCTGTAACTACTTTTAGTACCTATGGCTGCAACAATGAGGTACCCGTCCTCTTATACAACAAAATACTAAACCTCTAGTATTAACCTGGCAAATGTAAAATCTTACTCTTCCTTTTCTGGGTTACATTACCATTACTCAGTGCCCTTTATCAAGCACACCATTCTAGTTATATGAAAACTGACATGATAAAAACTAAAATTGTCTCACAAAAATTGTTTCAAAAATCTTTATCTCATCTTGTAAATGAATTAAAGTCTGCAAGTTTCCTAGGTTATACTAATTCTTCTTATATGAGGCAAAAGAAAGTTTCATTTTGCTTTCAGTGTATTTTGTCCAAGTTTCTGGAGCTGATCCTTTCTCTAGAGTATAACCTTGCTTCTCATAAATGTGTAGTTTCTGGCTATAATACTGATGAACAATCATGACTTCTTTTAAGGTTTTAAAGTTGTTTGTGATATTACACAATCACAAAAACAACAATTTCTTGCCTCTGTTTAAATAAAAATCTCATCAGCACATTACTTTGATGATATTTTACATAACTTAATATCATTTACAACTAACTTTTGCTGTTGGTAATTTGTAATAGTTGTTACAAAATACATTTGCAGCCAGAAAGCCATAATGGTATTAATTGTAACTCGTGTTTTGGCCAAAACAGCAGTCACTTTCCCTTTCAAATACATACTTTTAAATGTGCTTACTTTAATACATAAAAACACAAAATTTGTACATATTGTTGGGAAAACTATGTAATGTTTTCAATACACCTATACATTGCATAATGTTTAAATCAGGTAAAACATTGCTATCTCCGCAAGCACTTATCATTTCTTCATGGTGAAGACATTCAAAATCCTTTCTTCAAGTTTTTTCAAACATACAGTACATTATCACTATTCATAATCACCCTATTATGCAATACCACACCAGAACTACTTACTCCTATTTCATTGTACTTTAGGACACACCCACTAATTTTGTGGTGAGTGGCCTTCTCCAACAGTAGTCTCAAGTTTCATCTTAAAAATTAGACATCCACCTGGAGGAAAATATTTTAAAATATATACTTAATATTTTAAAATAATATTAAAAACAGGATCACCTTAGGTACTCCACAAACTGCTACTACGTGATATAAAAAATCTTCTCCCCTATTTTTCAAGAGTTGGCACAAAAAGAAAAGCAAACTAGACGCAATGGAAAGAAAATATGATAAATATTATTGCTATACTCCAAAATTATTTTTGCATGCCTGAAGCATACTGTCATTCCTGTGTATTTGCCAGATGTGCAATGAACAAAGCATGCTGAAAAAGCAGTTTTCCCATCTTCCTGAAAACCATTAATAAATAATCAGATTGAATTTATTTTCAGGAGTAAATGTTCAAAAAAATAATGTGTTTTCAAGATGCTAAGTCTATTCACCCACAATAAAAATATTTAAAAAACGAACTCAAATACCCATTAATAGAGACAAATTACAAAGAAAGTAAATAAAGTAATTCAAATTCAACAATATTTTCATCACAAATATCATAGAAAATACTAAACTGGAAATAAAAAATGAATAGCTACGATTTGTATATAAATTAGTAGGTAGATGTCAATGTCAGAAGCAGCAAATAAATTATTGCTTTGAACTCCATAACCTTGCACAGCTAGACTGCCCTTTTGGGTTTCTCTCACTATAAGGGTGCTGAAAAATACACCTACTTGCAGGTGGTCACTGTTAATGGGGAAGATTCCATGCCTGGTGTGATATTTATGAGTTCCATAGCTTTGAATTTGGCCTTGGGTAAAAGAGATAACAGTGCACCTAAACATCCTTGAGGCACCAAGTGCCTGGTGGAGGAAGAATTACTACTAAAGTGATAAGTCTCCAACCAGGCCAATGTCCCAGAGTCTCTCACTTACGTACGTTGAAGAACCCATCCTCACAATAAATTCCTTTGGTGTGTTTCACCATAAATAAAGTATTTTGGAGTTTTTTCCTTTGCTAGGTCAGACTGATCAGTTCTTTTCCACCTGCCAAACCCCTGCTTTCAATATAAATATTTTCCTTATCTTTTGTATTATTTCTTAATACTACTTTTCAGCCAGCCCACACCTCAGAGGGTACATATTCCCTCCCCACACAGGTTGCTGGTGACATGTCAATAACTATCATGAGATACAAAGTCACCAGAAAAATAGAACTTTTGCTATTACCCAGTGAATAACTGAGGGTTAAGCACATGAGTCTTTCCTGTGTTCCCAGCAGAAATCTACCTGCAAGGCATATGTGTGTGTGTGTGTGTGTGTGTGTGTGTGTGTTATTCATTCAATGTGTTGTATCATAAGTTCACTATCAAAGCAGTCCTTTTCAAGGATTCCTTTTATAAGGAGCCCTATTTATAAATTTGAATGATCACTGCTAGGATCTGCAGTCTGATACTATATGGATTCTAATCAAAGCTTCACAGAGACATGCTTGGAAGGGACTATGTATCCAGTCTCTTTACTACTGCATAAAATTCTAAAGGTACCAAGTCCCATGTCCCTTAGCACAACTATAAAAAATATCTGTCACTAACTACATATACGAATACAATATTTGTCTTCTACAGGAAATGATCAGTGCTAAATTCTTGCCTATGATTTCCTGACTATTGATACTATCTACTAGAATTTCTTATATTCTTTAATCTGCTTAACAACCAGACCTTCAACTATACTAAAGATGTGCTAGTGTTCCTGAGTTTCAGAATTACAAGATGTACATACCAAACACTGAACTGCGTTAAGTCAACTCTACTTTCAAAAAGGACTACTCTCCTTTCTTCTTTCAGTGGAGCCTTAATTGTGATCTGCCTTCCAATTTCAGCTCCAACTATCTTGTAACAATAACTAGAGAGTACAGATTTAAAGGCAGAGATTTTGCTGATAATGTGTCCAGAGAGGGTATCAACCTCAATTTTCCATCAATCAATAAGACCCCATTCAAGGTACATTGCTACTGTCCCCAAAAAAGTAATCAAAGTGATCCATTCATATCTCTGAATATTGGGTCACCCAAGAGAGATCCCTAATGATGTCACCTGAAAAAATAAGTATGATAGTTGAACTACAGGGACAAAAAGTTCTGGATATGAAACTAACCAAATTTTTCAAAAGAACTTTATAAGCTACCTGACACCTAAGAAAATAATTCGAAGAAACCTGTTTCAGGAAACCAGTGAAAAGGGAGCATTTTCTTGTTCTGAAAACTGTACAGTATAGATAGAAACAACAGTCCATCCCCATACAAAAAGGTGTACTCAAATGTAGTATTACAGTCCATTTAAACTTCTTGATAAAGGATAATTGCAACTATAGATGCTATAGAATCTGATGCTATAGAAAATACTGATGCTACAGAAAATTTATAACTCTAGCCAGGCAGCATGTGCTGGAGGAAAAATATATAAAACAACAATGAATTAAGTGAAAAGAAGCATTGTATAGCAATCACCAATCACCTTCCTTCACGAAGGAAGTCAAACTTTTGGAGAACATTTAGAACAAGGTAATAAAGACAAAACTCTCTTTCTAGATAAAAATGTAACAAGAATGATGAACTACTTTCTATTATTCCTTGTAGTTAAACCAAACGATTTTTTTCTAGCCAGCAAATTAAGAATTTGCACTTTGAGGTAAAAAGATAATCAGTCATGCATTCTATATCAGACAGATTATTAACACTTTTCGTATTATACAATTTTTAAAAAAACTGCTCACCTACATGTAAACCAAAACTCAGACCTATATTCTGTCATTTGGTTTTACATGCGATGCAATCTCTTCAAACCTTACATATTTGGATTTTGGTTGTTTGAGTGAATATGTGAATATCTGTCTTTTAGTAATTAATGTATAAAAACAGGTTTTATGGCCTGTCATCATCTTACTTTATACTAACTGTTGTTCTATAGTTCTATTCCCATTCTTGTGCTTTGACTATTTTTCTACATGTATTACATTTTTTTACTCTTACTTTCACTAGATTCAAGAGAATGCATATAATACTGTTTTGAATTCAACTAGTTGATACCTAAAAGATTTTTAAAATGATTCTTCTTTTGCCATACCTGATTTTATATCAGAATCATCTCAAAGAAAATAAATATTCCCTTTTAAAATTTAACAAGTGATAAACTAATTAAATTTCTATATGTACCAAAAACCTTATTATTAAATTTCTTCCATAAAGACACAATTGAGTAAAAAGGAGTTGTCTGATGAAGAAGTAACTTCTTCTTTTAAAATTACAATTTTCCCACATTTCAGACAGAATAGTTAAATGTATTTTAGTTTTCAATCCTTACAAATTAATTTCCACACTAAATTCAACATAAATTTCATTTCATTTTAGTTAAATCTTGCTGAACAAATTTATTTTCTCCGCTAATTCTAATAGCATATATGCATCAAGGGTAATTCTATGTCCTATGTTTCATGTCAATGATGATTTAATTGCCAAGATAGGAAAATCTTTAACAAAAGCAAACAAATATGACTATTTAGTTCCAATGTTACATCCTTTCTGAAAAATATAAAAAAGTAAAGGAAATATGAAGGAATAAGCTATAGCCTGATAAAACACTTTCTATGATTTTCAAAATAAAAGTATTAATTGTATTCTATACACCACCAAAGAGGAAAAAGATAATTAAAAACAGGTATTGATTTTACTTCTTTTATCTAGTACAAGCAATCCATATCATTTTTAAATCAGTGGGATTCAATGTATGTTACAAAATTTTAATAGTGTATGTATAATAAGCACTTTTTCCTGAATTAAAAATCAGAAAATATGGTTAGTTATTTTTAAGTCTTCTAAGTGTACAGAAATATTAAAGGAGTTAGACAATAAAAAATTTAAATTTGCCAGGTAATTTTTTTGCTTTACATATGACAATAGTACTAATCAGAACTATAAAAAAAATTTAACTATTAAGAGAGTTAATTAATTATTAAGGGGCTGTACAATTCAAGTTAACTACTGGAATAACTATGGTTAGCAGCATAGTTTTAAGAAAGAAAATCATGATTTAAGTTCTATACACAAATTAATGAGTCATAAACTTTCACATTACAAGAAGATCCTTAATTTAACAACATCATTGACATAAATGCTTTCAGTCTTTCAGGATGACAATCCTGCTCAGTCCTTTATTGAGTATCTATGATTTTGAGAATTTATTTCTTCCTCATCATTAGTACAATTAGATAACACAATTAAAATATTTAAAATATTTTTATTGAGCTATAGTTCATTCAGTTAATTTACATATTTTCAGAAAGAATCCACTGCTGGCATCAAACAGCAATATTTGTTTGCCTTTTTTAAAACATTTGCTAAATCACTAATGAAACTATCTTTGAAATGAAACAAATATAATAGAAGGTACTCAATAAATGTCATATAATACTACTACATCATCAGATAGTATATGACAGAAAAGAATTTGAGTCAACAGTACACTTACCCATCTCACCACTCTAATTGTACCACTATAATAAGAATTTCTCAGTATATTTTTGCTGTTTATACAAAAATCAATTTATACCTTGTTTCAGAAAATGTCTATTTTTTCAAAGCGAAGTTTCCTACATCATACCTTGAATAAAGCTTGTTTTGTTTTGTATTGCCTATAGAACGTAATTGTGTATGTTATTAAAATAAAAATGGTCCAAGGTAAGGATACTCTATTTGCAACCAATATTTATGATCACCCAACTCAAAGAAACATGAAGTTATTATTTAAATTTATCAAGTCATTGCCAGACTAAATACAAAAGAAACAATGGCATTTCAGGTTTACAATTAAGTTTATTTAATTATTTATCAATCATTTGATTTTTCATCATTAAATTAATAACAAATATTTAATGAAAGGTGTTTTAATTCATTGACCTCCATATTCAGAGGACTAAGTGGGATTAACTATTTCAATATAAAAGAAGACTAGTCACTAAGGAATGACAAAATATCCAAATAGCCTTGATAATTTGGAGATTTAATCAAGATGATTGAGAATAAATATAAACAGGAGGAAGTCACAACAGTACTATACTTTCACCAAAGTTAGTTGGTGACAACAGATCACATCAGAAATACTGCATGGCCACAAGTTATTTGGCTCAGTTTAAGAATATTAGTCTTCTAATTAGTTGCTTTATATTTTGTATAATAATAAAAGCTGTATGCTTTTATTTAAAAGCAATGAACAGTATTATTTAAGGAGATTTAAATTCTACAGGGAAGCTAAGTTCAATAACCAACTAAAGTGAAATCATCTAAAACTCTTCCAGGCCTCTATGACTTTGTGTTAACTTCCACATTTGAGTTAACACATACTTCAATTCTAAGTCACTACATTTAGAAAATGCAGATGGTTTAAACCCAAGTCCTATTTAATAACAAGTAAGTGATTCTCTAATGTAAAAAGTATCATTATTAGAAAGAAGACTCATATAAAATGAGAATTATTACAGCTATTTATTTCTCAAGGATTGGTGATATAAACCTATAGTGTTTACAAAGAATCTTGTTGAATCACTTATCTCGCTGTCATCATAATAATTAAACCAGAATGTATTTAGTGCTTCTTGTATGTGATCTATGTACTTTATTGCATTTAGCATAAATAATCCTGTAAGTCACTACTATTCCAGGTATGTAATGGTCAAAACCAAGGTGCAAACAATTAAAAACATACTTAAAGTTGCACTAATAATCAACATTAAGCTGAGCATTTGAACCCAAGTAGTCTCACTTGGAAGTCCATATACAGAGTAACAACTATAATATGTAGGATTCAAAATAAATCAAAGCCACAAAAATTCTCCTGCACAAATAAAGCCTATCTTCAGAGGATCCAGAAAATAAGATCACAACCCTTCAATAAATCATTTTAATTCTAAACCTCCTATATTGACTAAAAAGTCATCAAAGTTGGTAGATAGTGTATAGCTGTACCAAAAAAGGTAAGATCTATCCAAACAGTAAACTACGTCATTAAAAGAGACTTCTTAGGGACTGAGGGTGTAGTTCAGTGGAAGGACTGGAGGAGGCTCGCATGCAGGAGGCCCTGGGTTCAATCCCAAATACCTTAAAAAAAACTACTTAGTAAAGTGTATGGAAAATTAAATGCTTCAGCTTGAAACACAGAAGTCAGAGTAAACTTATTTTAGAGTTTCACTCCATTTCTCAAAAAAGTAATTGAAAATTAGACAATTTTGCAATGTTCTATCATGTATTTATTATATAAAGAAGGGTATGTTGTTGAATTTTCTCTGGAAGATTTAAAAATGTCAATGTGATTCTCATCCATCTGGAAAAATTCAATACTGATTAAAAATAAGATGATCATACTACTTCAAGGTTTCAGTTATCTTTATCTTTATGAATTGATGATATAAGCATAAAACACAAAATTCTATAAACCCATGCATGGTTAAAAATCTGTATTCTTTAAATAGAGAAATTCCACTTTCCAACTTGTTTGATTTTATATCATGTATTAATTTAATTATTTGCAGCACCAGAGATTGAACCCAGGGTCTCAAGCATACTAGGCAAGCACTCTACCACTGAGTTACATCCCCAGCCCTCACAATTTGCTGTTAACATTTTAAAAAATGAATGACTCTATCACTGATGCACATTCTTTTCTATACTGGTCCTGAGGGACTGAGGGTATAGTTCAGTGGAAGGACTTTAATTAACAAAAGACTATATGACTCATAGACACAACTGTCCACAAAAGAATAAATCTTTTGCCCAGATATCATGGGTTTTGAAACAATAGATAAGAATGAAAAATAGCATATAACTATATCACAAAGCAGCTTAGAATTGGGTATGGACTATTACTATAAAGGAGAGCGATACCACTCCTATGATGCTTTCTATTAGCTATAAACTAAGAACATAATACACATCACGAGAAAAGTTTAAATTAGAAATTAATTATAGGGAAATTAAGGCAAATGATCCAAAAGAACTGAAAGCAAACAAATCTAACAAAATCTGTATACTGATTCCTTTCACAGTCTTCTATCTCCTTGATTAAATAAATTCAATTTAAATATCAAAATATAATATAAATAATATGAAGATGAGTAGTAAAAAAAATAACTATGCATCTTGGATGAACAGACTAGATTATCTTTTAAATATGATTTTAGCACAAGATTTTGTAATAGTAGTTCATGAAGGAATAAAATTACTGTGATAACTTATTTGTAACATTTCAAATCATATACTTTTCCTAAACCTTCTCTTCCCTATTCAAGTTTAAAAAATTATGTATTTCATATTAATTAATAAATAACATGTAAATTACAAATAATTTTCTCTAATTTATTTTCAGAGCACTTCCTAGCTTTTAAGTTATTGATCATAATGTATCCTAGTTCAACTAGATTATAAATAGCAAAAGGTTCTGAATTTAAATCCAGGACTATAAAATTTGATTTTTCAAATTATACTGATCTGCCTCCCAATGAAATTATTTAAGATCTCATAGCAAAGTAGTACCAGATCAGGACATAACCTCAGGATTCCTCTTCCTTCAAAGCTTTCGACTTCCAAAATGCCAGACTTTACACTACTTGATGTAAAATAAAGTATGACCAACCCATAGATGGGAGTTGAATTTTGTAAATGCATTAATCACATTTACATTCATTATATTTAAACTTTACACAAAGACCATCCCAATAGAGGAACAATATTATTAGCAAAACTAAAATAGAATGTCATTAATAGGTAATTCAGTTAATATGAGAAAACCATGTATTACACTTTCTTTGACCTTAAATTTTTCGTTTTTCCATCAATTCAAAATCAGATAACCCACGAAGGATCCTGTGTTTGTGTATGTGTGTGTGTGCATATATACGAATGAAGCATTCCTAAATTACTTTTAGATTAAAATTTAATGTTTATATAACTTGTCCTTTAAAATCCAAAGGATAATAATGTAAATAGTCAAATCACTGCCATGATTTATATTTAATGTATTATACATATATGAAGTCTAACATGACATTAAACTAGAATTTCATGCAAAAGGTACTCTTTAATAAAAATAAGAAGCTATAAAAATGTACATGAATTCAACCTCATTAAAATATTTCATTTGTACATACACATGCTTATGACACGATTTATACATGCACCCTCAAAAATGAAGATACTTGAAGAAAACCTAATGTCCATTAATACTGTGCTACTCTTTGGCAATGATAACAGCAGAATAAAATAACATCACTCTTTAAGATATAAATTGTATAATCATTATAAAATAGTATTCTTGTGAATAAACTTTATCTTAGTAATTTTCTAAAATCTGAGAGGGAAAACCATGAGCATATACAATGGATGAAGTCAGACCTAAGAATTTTCCTCAACTGAATACAATTAATAATCACTGTTACATCAAATAAGAACTTTTTATTTATTCTCAAGTGAGGCATTCCTTTATGGGAATCAGAATCTGTCAAGTATTTTTATATTGTGCAAATAGATATCTGCCCTAGTTCTAAACAAATTTTTATTAATCGTCAAAGATAAAACCTGAGTATACAATGCACTGAATATACAATGCAAATCTAAGTGTGTAAAATATACAGCAAATGTACAGAGAAAACTTACCAGACAGTTGTTTCCACTTGACTGTCATTGAGCTGTCGATTATCCAATTGGGCAAAAAGTGGAAAAAGAACTTGAATCCCTCCAATTGAATGAATTGCACTATGAATTGAATGTGTTACTATTGCTTTCACATCCTATATTCAAAAACAAAAATGTTTACTAAACTTCTATGGTATACTTTTCATCACTGTATCTTTGTTCCAAATACCTTTCTTTATAATTAAACAATAAAGTTTGACATTTTAAGAACCCTCAATTATATAATTTTTGATACTCATACACATACAAAGTAAAAAATTGAAATATCTTAGCTAATCACTTTTAAATTTGAAATCTTGAGAGATTTACATTGAAAACAAAGTTAAAATCAGAAGTTATTCTAGAATAACAAATATTATTAATGGAATTAAAAACTTTCAGTAAGTCCTGTTAGAGAGTAATACATTCTTAAAGCATACTTTGATATGTAACAATTATATGTTCAGGTAATCAAGAGATGTTATTTCAAAGGACACAGAAATTCCAAGTAAGGAGATAAGGTCAAGGTAAGGTATTTTGCTAGAAACAAACAACAAAAAGGTACAAGATAAAAAGTTTAAAGAATCTGAAAACAAAACAGAAATAGTAGCTTTATAGATAAGCAATGTTAATGTATAAAGATACTATCAATGCTGATAAGAACATGAAAACTAAGCTACCATTCACCCACCTGGAGCATTAGAGCATGTGGGGAATGCACAAAAATTGATGCATTTTCCTTTGGTGATGATTCCAGGCATAGTTGAGCATCAGTAGCCTTAGCGTTATATGTAAAGGCAATACTACTTGCAAGTTTTCCATCATATAGAACCTGTTTATGATGTTCTGCCAAGTGAATATCACTCTCCGATTTAAACTTGAAAGTACTCTGAAAAAATAAAGCAAAAGTAAATACTCTTTTAAAGGTAAAATTCCTAAGTTTTAAAGCAGAAAAAAAATTACAATAATAGACCATTTGTTTTGGGCTTTCCATGTGTCTGGTACATAGTGGTACTACTTATTTTGTTATTCTCACTTCAATTTTATGAAAGTTAAGTTTTATTATACGAATAATGACACTAAGATTTTCACATTCTCACTTTCATTGCTTTTCACTATTTGAAAATAATTGTATTAGAAAAAGATAAAGCCAGGCAATCTTATTTATAAAGAGGATTTTATTTTAATACTTCATAGCATAAATTTAATGTTTCTTATTAACACAAAAGTACATAAATAAAGAGTTCCTGGCAAATGAATTACTTATGTAGAATAATGACTATCATTATAGATTGAAAAAATTCAATATGTAAAAATAACTTGTATCTTTATTAAAAAGCATATCAACTTATTAAATACCAGTGCTATTCAACAATTCTGCAATATCCACATTAAGTTCAGAAGAGAAGTTTATTAAAACACATTGCTACTTTATATGAAGACAAGAAATAATGATGTGGCAACTGTAACAAGAAAGGTGCTAGCAGTACTAAAAATTATTCTGCACACAAATCTAAAATGACAATATTTAACCTTGGTAATAATCCTAATGAAATCAGTTTTACTTTTATTTTCAACTATAGAACTATGAAAACTGAACATTATATAATTAAAGATCTAGAAGGGCAAGAACCAGGACACAATTCTAAGTCTTCTACAAGAAGTGTATATTCAAGGAGTTGCGTTTGTAGCTTAGTGGTAGAGCACTTGCCTAGCATATATGAGGTACTGGGTTCAATCCTAGCACTACATAAAAGTAAATAAATAAATAAATATATAAATAAAGGTATTAAAACTACAATAACATTATTTAAAAGAATTTAAATAAAAGAGTACATTAAATAGGTTGCCATTGAAGTCTTCTGAATTAAAACCCTGACTGACACTAATTTTGTGTTACTAAGAAATAATCATTTAACTAATATGGCCCAAACTTCCTTACTCTAATGTTAATGTTGAGGTTAAACCAAACATTTAAAACTTATTCTTGTGGAAAGTAACCAGATATGCATATAAGTGGGCTAGATGGGGACCTACTCCAAACAGAGAATATTCAAGTCAGTTATTGTACAATATTGCCAGCTCTCTCATACTTTTAAGAGAAAATATAAAATCAAGATTTTTATATAAAATCACCTAATTTTTAAATTCAATTCAAACACTTTAAAACACTGCAGATCAAATACATCAGATCAACTTCAGGCAGTTTTCTACTAGATGAGTCTCTAGTGAGTCATTCTAACCTGGATGCAAACTGTAAATTACGAGGCATGTGCCAAGAATAGCTATGGAAGTTAATTTTTATATTTTCCACGTAAGTATGCTTAGCTATTTCATTAATATCATAAGTAAATAAAATTGTTCTATTTGGATCAAACCTTTTGTTCTCTACTCAATTAAAAGAAATGTAAAAAAACTACTTCTCGGGGCTGGGGATATAGCTCAGCTGGTAGAGTGCTTGCTTAGCACACATAAGGCCCTGACTTCAAGCTCCAGCACAAAAAAAAAAAAGAAAAGAAAAAAGAAAAAAAGAAAGAAAGAAAAGAAAAATTACTTCTCATTCAAAGTTTCAAAATTAAGTTCTTTTTCTTAAACTCATCAATTCACATTTCCTTAACCAGAGGTAACAGATTTAAAATATGTCCTGATTTAAAATAAGGATTCTTCTTTTTTTTAATTACCTCATTTCAGAAATACATGACAGTAGAGTGCATTTTGTCTTATTTTACATACGTGGAGTATAACTTATTCTAATTAGGATCCCATTCTGTGGTTGTACATGATATGGAGGTACACTGGTCGTGTATTCATATATGAACTTAAGTCCCATTCATTTAATTGTCTTTCCTATTCCCATCCCCTCTCCCATCCCTTCATTCCCCTGTCTAATCCAATGAACTTCTATTCTTCTGTACACCCACCCCTTCTTGTATGTTAGCATCCACATATCAGAGAGAACATTTGGCCTTTGGTTTTGGTGTACTGGCTTATTTCACTTAGCATGATAATCTCTAGATCCATTCACTTACTGGGGAATGTCATAAAGTCATTCTTCTTTACAGCTGAGTAATATTTCATTATTTATATATACCACATTTTCTTAAATCCATTCATTTGTTGATGAGCATCTAGGTTGGTTGCATAGTTTAGCTATTGTGAATTGAGTTGCTATAAATACTGATGTGGCTGTGCCACTATAGTATACCGATTTTAACTCCTTTAGATATATTCCAAGGAGTGGAATAACTGGGTCAATGGTGGTTCCATTCCAAGTTTTCTGAGCAATCTCCACACTGCTTTCCAGAGTGGTTGTACCAATTATCATTCCACAAGCAATATATGAGTAAACATTTTCCCCCATATCCTCACCCACATTTACTGTTACTTGTATTCTTGATAATTGCCATTCTGACTGGAGTGAGATGGAATCTCAGTGTAGTTTTAATATGCATTTCTCTAATTGCTAGAGATATTGAACATTTCTTCATATATTTGCTGACCATTTATATTTCTTCTTCCATGAAGTGCCTGTTCAGTATCTTTGCCCATTTATTGATTGGGTTGTTTGTTGTTTGTCTTTGGTGTTAAGTTTTTTGAGTTCTTTGTATATCCTGAACATTAATGCTCTATCTGAGGTACAGGTGAAAAGATTTTCTCCCATTCTGTAGGCTCTCTCTTCATGCTAAGGACTCAATTTTTGTACCTAATGTACATTACAATAAAAAATTGAAAACAAGAATTTTTAAAAATAACGAGTGAAATTATGTGTTAGGCAGTAATATTGCCAATAAATTCCATCTAGTTGGCCTTACTTACTAGCTGCCTTAGGATTATAAAACAACTTTTTAACGTGCATTTCAATAACATCATAAATGTTCAAAAGGTTTAATATTTATGCTTCTAAGTCAATCATTTTGAGCTCAACCTTAACAAATATGTTAAGCTCTTGACATATATTGTAGAACACTAATCAGACACTTACTATTTTGAAAGAGTAGAACATTACTTTGTAAAAATAAATTTATTTAGTGATCTTGCAGGAAAGAAAACAAGGGAAATTAACAACATACTTAAGTCAACCAAATAAGGAAGAGAAGAAACTTCAAGTACTGAATGAATCCAGGGCAAAACTGGAGTTAAATCAAATAGTTCATAGTTCTCCTTACATAGATAATACACTAAGAAAATTCATATGTAAATACTGGAATTAGAGAAACATATGCTCTAGTTAATAAAACACTTGAAATCAAGTAAATTCTGTAAAGAAATTTATACAACAGAGTAAGAAAAGAATTAAGATTATATAAAAATGGTTTATACTAGGCCTGCATACTCCAGAACTTCTGGCTATGGTCTCTACTACTTTCCCATTGTTTTGCTGTGGTCAGTGGCAGTTGAAAATATCCAAAGTTATGCCAGGAATTCTGTTCATTACAAAGCCTAAATCAAGATAAGGAAGGTTTTATGCTAAAATAACTCCTAAGCACCTTATAAAATATCACCTATTTTTCAGGCACTGACTTCAACAACACCCCTAAAGCTTAAGAAATAAAAACAAAGAATCATTAAGTTGGACACTATCAATTTAAAAAATCTCTGCACTGTAAAGGAAACAATCAGAGAGTGAAGAGAGAGCCTACGGTACTGGAAAAAAATTCTGCCAGCTACATCTGTGACAGGGAATCAATATCCAGAATACATAAAGAACTCAAAGAACTCAATGCCAAAAAAATAATAATAACCCAATCAATAATTGGGCAAAAGATCTAAATAGAAATTTTTAAAAACAAAGAAGCACAAGTGGCCAACAAATACAGGGAAAATTGTTCAACATTCCTATCAATCAGAGAAATACAAATCAAAACTACACTAAGATTTCACATCACTTCAGTCATAACGGCAATTATCAAGAATACAAATAACAATAAATGTTGTCGAAGATGTGGGGAAAAAGGCACTCATACATTGTTGGTGGAACTGCAAATTATTAAAACCACTTTTGAAAACCACATGGAGATTCCTCAAAAAACTAGGAATGGAACTACCATCTGACTCCACTATCCTACTCCTTGGTACTTACCAAAAAGAACTAAAATGAAAATGGGGCAGGAGGGGGTGGGGGTAGGAAAGACAGGAGACTGAGACAGACAGTATTACCCTATGTACATGTACGATTACATGAATGGTGTGAATCTACATTGTGTACAACCATAGAAATGAAAAGTTGTACCCCATTTGTGTACAAAAACTTTTAAAAAACAACTTAAAAAAGAACTAAAATGAGCATACCAGAGCGCTACAGCCACTACAATGTTTATAGCAGCACAATTCACAATATTCAAATTATGGAATCAACCCAGATGCCCATTAACAGATGAATGAATCAAGAAAATGTGATATATAAATATAATGGCTTTTAGTCGGTCAAAATAATGGCATTTGCTGGTAAATAGATAGGATGGAGAAAATCATGCTAAGTGAAATAAGCCAGACTTGGGAAATCAAGAGTCAAATGTTTTCTGTCATATATATGGAAGCTAAAGCAAAATAAGGAAAAGAAGGCAGTGGGTGAAGGGATTGAATAACATAAAAGATATAGGGCAGATCACTGGAGTAGAAGTAGGAGGAAAATGAGGGAAGAAGGAAGGGAAAGTAATATGGATTGGATCTCATGTTATAATGGATCTAATCAATCATGTTACATAACTATATAAATGTACCAAAGGGAATATATACTTTATGGATATTTATGAAATACTAATCGAAATAAATAAATAAAGGGGTAAAAGATCAGTAGAGGGGAGAAAAAAGGGAAGGGGGAATGGGGATTGAAATCAGATTTCTTTTATGTATGATTTTGTCAAAAGGAACCCAAATACTATGTATAATTAAAATGTTCTAAAAAAAATTAGCTGTGAAGCATGTATCCAAGTCTCAGTTTATAGATGCTCCAGTTTTTAAAAAGTTATTTTTAGTGCTGTTAAGGGAAGAATATTTTTCTCCCTAATTGTAGATTTCGCTTATGAATGATTTCTTGGATAAAATATGGATATTTTCTAACAAATTATATCAAAAGCTCCTTAATTTTTTAAATTAGCAAATCAAATACAAATATCCCCATAATATAATTTTATGCTTGTTTCATAAGGATCTTTAAAAATATGGGATTCTGTCAGCTGCAACAACAAATATTCATTCTTCCTACATGAGTCCATCCAAATGATGTTATTAATGTTTACCAAAATGGTGAAATCCTTGAAATAGTACTGAACTTAAATATCATGCCACATAGTATTCATAATAACATACCATTTTGATTTTAAAAATACATCTTAAATATAAGATAAACCAGCAAAAATAAGGTATATTTTAGACTACTTGCTTGCTTACAAATCCAGTGAGATTATAAATTCACCACATAAAATTAAGTTAAGTAATTAAGTTCTTGAACTCACAAGTTCAAGAACTCAAAAATTCTACTTGTTACTTGTTACTCTACAAGTTAGACTTGTATTTTTAAAAATTATTTCTCTAAATAAAATTCTATATATTTTATGAAACAAAAATTTAGTTTTAGTCTCAAAGTGTTTAGAAAAAATAAAAATTTAAAGCATAAATACAACTGCTACAGAAATCCTCTTAAAGGCAAAACATAATATTTATTGCTTTAAATATAACCTCAAATTGTCTATTAACCTGTAAAAATGAGAAAATATTAAGTAACAAATTAACTTCCTAATTTTAATGATCCCTTATATATGTGATTTTAATGCAGAATGATATAAATTTTTGACTGTCTGGAGAACACAAGATTAACATAGCACAGAAGACTTAACAAAGGAGTGCATAAAAATTAAGATCATATATAAACTGTTAAATCTAAAATTCTGAATTTAAGTTTGAAACTCTTTTCAAAGATTTAGACATATATAGTTTCACACTGCTATCAGAATTCATGTCAGAGGCAACCACGTTTAATAGGTGCCCATAACTGGCTACCTTTCATTTTACCAGGGCATAACACCCAGAACTACAAGTGGAAATTCAAGAGCAATTTAGAAATTTCGAAGTAATGCTACACATAATTTTGCACTGCTCAACTCTTGACCTATTCTGTTAAACAGTCTTCAAAAATAAAGACTGTATAACTGTCTTTGTTGTCCCTGCATACAATGAAACCTCAACTAAGAGTTGGGGGATAGTGATCACATCACAGAATTAAGACCTGAACTGAACAGGTCGTGTGCAAAGGTTATACATATTCACAGTTCATCATTTACTATATGTCATCAATGTAATGATATTTTGTCAATTTGGGCATTTAATATAATACTCTTTCTTTAAAATAGTAATAATGGCTAACCTGTATTGAGCATTAACTGTGAGATGTCAAAAAGTTACCTCAAAATAATAAATGGCTTTAAAAGTAAAAACTGGAAGACCATATAGTATGAATGTTCCTTATCAGGTGAAACCACAGGATCTTATAGAACTTCAGCTGTTTATGAATATGCTTTAGAAATTATATACATGATTGATCCTATAACAAAACCAGAAAGAATATTTATTAACATGTAATTTCAAAAACATGTAAGCCTAATTTTAATGGTTTCATTTCTGGAGTGTACTGTCAAAGTAAGTACCCTTTTTTTTATCATTTTGCCATAGTGAGCCACCTAAAATTTCAGTGAAACTTCAAGAATAGCTTATAAATTTCAAATTGGATCTAACTTATTTTTATATACAACTAAACTAGCAACACTATACCTATCTTACCTGTTACCATCCCTTCAAAGGCAAATACTGGTATAACTAGTTGCTTTAGAAATAAATCTTTGAAAGAAAAATATTAATAATTTTTCTCTTCTTAATAAAAATAAAATATGAAATAAAAATTAAAAAGCAAAAAACATAATATTTATTGAATCCAGTATTGTACCTAGTGCATTACAAGTCCTACTCTGATATAATGTTAAGTGTTTATAAACAAAGGCTGAATGTTTTCCCTGATAAGTAGATGATGATATAGAATCTGGTTGGGGGTAGGGTGAGAGAGGAATGGAGGATCTTTAGATTATGTAGAGGGAAATGAGAGGGGGAGGAGGTGGGGTTATGAAAAATGGTGGAATGAGACAGACATCATTACCCTATGGACATGTGGGATTAACAAGAATGATTTGAATGTACATCATGCACAACCACAGAAATGAAAATTTGTACCCCATGTGTGTACAATGAATCAAAATGAAGTCTGTAAAAATAATTAAAAAAATAAAAATAAAATAAATAATAATAATATTACAGAAGAGTTAGGTATTTCGTTAAAAAGAAAATTCTTCATCTCAGTGATCGGAGGCCTCTAACTTCTTTAATGTTTACATGACAATCTTAAAGTAGTTCATTACATAAGTAGCAAGATAATATTATATGGATCCTAAAAAGGCCATTATGAATTCACTTCTAAATACTCATCATTAAAAACTAAGATTCATGCCTTCTAATAATTTTCAAAACCCTATTAATGGGGAAACAGTACGAATAAAAATGAAACTGATGAAATCCAAGTGAAGTCCACAATTTAGGTAATAATAATGTACTAACATCAAGTTTTGACCAATATGCTATGAGTATGAAAGCAAGCAACAAAGAAAAATTTAAAACTTACTGTCAAAATTCTATCATTATGTACTAATTTATTTTGTTTTAGGTAATGCTTTTTGCCGTAAATCGATTTTCTTTTGTTTTTCACAGTAGCTACCCAGAAATGTTTGGGGATAATGTTTCTCTAAGACAACATTCTTTTATCTTTTACTTTCAACCTTCCTGTACACTTACATTTTGAGTGTTTCTTTATAAATAGTATACACTTGGGTTTTTTTGGTTTTGTTTTTGTTTTTCTTTTGTTTTTTTTACCTAGCCTGATCATGTTTTTATTTTTTTCCCTAGTACTGGGAATAGAACCCAGGGGTGCTCTACCACCGAGGTAGATCGCCATCCCTTTTTTAAAAGCTTTTATTGAAACAATCCTGTTAACCCATTAAGTCCCAAGTTTTCAATTAATTTAATGAAATTATTTCAAAGTTACCATAAGGGATATATTTGTTCCTCAAGGTAAGTTTTTATAAGAGTTCTGTATCTGAGATAATGGGACAAACTTTAAGTTGCCAAGGTTGGCACCTTAAACTTTCAATCCTCTGCCTCAGCCTCCCAAGGACCTGGAATTACAAGCATGTGGCACCATGGCTAGCTTAGCACAACCATCTTTTATTTTTATAGAAGAACTTGTCCCACTTTTAGTTATGGGGATAACTGATATGTTTTTATTCATTTGTCCCCTTTATACAAATAAATGTAACAAGTTGGATTACTTGCCCTATGCCTATGTTTTTTTCCTTCTTTCTACTCCTCTTCTGAGTAAATTGAGATTCTCTCCCCTTTTTTGTTTTTCTTAATTTACTTATATGAACATTAAACATTTCATTTTTATTTTTTGAATGCATTCAAAACAAGCATATCTAACTTAGAGTCATTATCTGAATAAAATCCATAAATGCTTTATTTGCATGAATGGGACTCACTCATCTAATATACTAATTTCATTGCAATCAGATAAATGTAGTTAGATGAGGGCCCCAAATTCTGGTTTTCAACTACATCCAACCTTCTGCTTCTAGAGGCTTCATGTAGTTTTTTACACGTGGTCCTCTCTACATACAGTTCCCTCTTCAAGGACAGCAGTAAAACAAAAGCACAACTGGTAGCAAGAGGGAGTCATAAATTACATAACACAATCTCAGGAGTGACATTCATCACCTTTACCATAATCAATTGTCTATGATCAAATCGGAGTACTCCTATCTACAATCAAAGGGCAGGAATTAAACAAAGGTAAGAACATCAAGGGCTTATGGGGTCTCTTACACTATTCAGTTCTAGCTTGCCAGCTGTATTATTTCAGAACATGGAATATTCTTTTTAATTTTTTCATCATACTGGAGACTGAACACTGGGGCACTTTACAACTAAGCTATATCCCCGGCTTTTTTATTTTGAGGCACGGTCTTGCTAATTTGCCCAGGCTGGTTTCGAACTTGTGATCCTCCTCCTTAGCCTTCTGAGTCACAGGAATTGTAGGTAAATCATTTTTGTGGAGGTGGTGGTGGTAGTACTGAAGGATGATTTTATTGGATACAAAGATACCAGGATGTTAGTTGAAAGTCTAACTGTAGCTATTTTAATGTAAACCTGTCCTTTTTCTCTGGTTTTTCTGAGATATTATCATTGTCTTAGGAGTTATACAGTCTCACTAACCAAACTGAACTATCTTTTATTTAAATTGTGTGAATTCATTCCTCGTCCTCAAACTGATTATTTTTTCATCCTCAAACTGATTATTTTTTCATATATGGAAAAGGCAAAATAAACCACAATTTACCATTGTTGCTTCCTCGTTCTCTCCAATTTTTCCCACTGGTACTGTAACTAGACATACGATACACTTCTCATCCTATGTCTCAAGCTGCCAAAATTCAATTCACAATATGATTTTTTCATTTCATTAGTTCTTATGATATAAACACATTAGTTCTTCTGATTTACCTTCTAAGTTCACGAATTTTGAGCTGTTATTAATGAACTGAATAGATCTTTCATTTAGCTTCAAATTTCAGTTACATATTTCATTTCTTAAAATTTTTTAATTATTTTCCAATCTGCCTAGTCATTTTTGATAGTCTCCTATTTCTAGTCAAAGTTTCCATAACCTTTCATTATTTCTTTAAGCATTTGGGGTTGTTAGCTTACAGTACTGGGAACTGAATCCAGAGGTGCCCTATCATTGAGCTACATCCTCTGCTCCTGGGATTTTTTAAATTTTGAGACAGGATCTCACTAAATTACCTATGCTTATCTCAAACTTGTAATACTCCTTCCTCTGCTTCCCAAGTTGCTTGAAC
Source organism: Glaucomys volans (assembly GCA_020662805.1). NCBI lineage: Eukaryota > Metazoa > Chordata > Mammalia > Rodentia > Sciuridae > Glaucomys > Glaucomys volans. Next base: position 571,626 of record JAJEJO010000184.1, read on the forward strand.
TACAGATGTGCTTATTTTAAATGACCTAATTCTTCAGGAAAGTTTACTTTTGTTTCTGTTTTTGAAAGGGGTTGATTTTCAATATCATACTTTGTTTCCTCAGGGTTATGTGGCTTTTGCTAATGTATGAAGTTCATGCTTACATGAGATTTCTCTGAGTTTTAGATATGTTCCACTAAATCCAGAAAAACTCTCATCAGTCAAGTAGAGGCAATGCCAATCTACAAATTAACTATTTTCAATTTGGACTTTCTGAGACACACAAGGTAGTATGATTTATGATCCAGCATCCATGTGAGGGTTTAATTGTGATGAGAAATTCTCAGGATTGATTTTTATCCCACTCCACTTAAAGCCAAACAAGACAGAAAACCTTACTACTTCAATAGATATTAATACTTTCTCATCAGATTGTCACAAAGCGTGTTTTCTTTCAAAGTCAAAGGTCTTTGCAGAGGTCTCAATCTGACTTCCCATTTTCCTTAAGTATGGTTCCAGTTTCTTTTAAATCACACTTAAACCTCAGGAAGATTAAGGGTGCCAATGGCTACCAGACATATGCAGTAGAAAGAGGCTGAACTGAGTCAATATTCAGCAGATTCAGCTGCACACACATTTTCTTGTGATTTCTGGCATCCAGAGATTTTTGCCAGCTCATACATGCCTTAACAATCTATTCCAATGCTTTTTTTTTTCATTTTTTAAAAATTAATTTATTTTGATTCATAGTACACAAATGGGGTACAGGTGTTTCTTCTCTGGTAGTACACGTAGTAGAGTCACACCATTTGTGTAATCATACATGTAAATAGGGTAATGATGATTGTCTCATTGTTATTATTCTTACCCCCCTCCCCGCCTTTTCCCCCTATTCAATCCATCCTTCCTCCATTCTTGCCTCCCTCCACCCCCCATTACGTATCATCATCCACTTATCAGAGAGACCATTTGGTCTTCAGTTTTTGGGGATTAGTTAATCTCACTTAGCATGACCACCTCCAACTTCATTCATTTACCAGCAAATGCCATAATTTTATTCTTCTTTATGGCTGAGTAATATTCCATTGTGTATATATACCACAGTTTCTTTATCCATTCATCTATTGAAGGGAATCGAGGTTGGTTCCACAATCTAGCTATTGTGAATTGAGCAGCTATGAACATTGATGTGGCTGCATCACTGTACTATGCTGATTTTAAGTCCTTTGGGTATCGACTTTAAGTTCTTTGGGTATAGGTACCTTTTTCCCCACATCCTCGCCAACACCTATTGCTGCTTATAGTCTTGATAATAGACATTCTAATTGGGGTGAGATGGAATCTTAAGGTGGTTTTGATTTGCATTTCTCTTATTACTAGGATGTTGAACATTTTTTCATATATCTGTTGATTGCTTGTAGGTCTTCTTCTATAAAGTGTCTGCCCATTTCCTTAGCCCATTTATTGATTGGGTTATTTGTATTCTTGGGGTAAAGTTTTTTTACTTCTTTATAAATTCTGGAAATGAGTGCTCTATCTGAAGTATTTGTGGCAAAGATTTTCTCCCACTCTGTAGTCTCTCTCTTTCCTTTGCTGAGAAAAAGCTTTTTAGTGTGAATCTATCCCAATTATTGATTCCTGCTTTTATTTCTTGTGCTTTGGGAATCATGTTTAGGAAATATGGTCTGAAGCCCACATGATGAAGATTTGGACCTACTTTTTCTTCCATTAGATGCAGGATCTCTGCTCTAATTCCTAGGTCCTTGATCAATTTTGAGTTGAGTTTTGTGCAGGGTGAGAGAGAAGGGTTTAGTTTCATTTTGCTGCATGTGGATTTCCAGTTTTCCCAGCACCATTTGTTGAAAAGGCTATCTTTTCTCCATTGTATGTTTTTGGCACCTTTGTCTAGTATGAGAAAACTGTATTTATGTGTGTTTGTCTCTGTGTCTTCTATTCTGTACCATTGATCTACCTGCCTATTTTAGTGCCAATACCATGCCATTTTTGTTACTATTGCTCTGTAGTACAGTTGAAAGTCTGGTATTGTGATACCCCCTGCTTCATTCTTCTTGCTAAGAATTGTTTTAGCTATTCTGGGTCTCTTATTCCTCCAAATGAATTTCACGGTTGCTTGCTCTATTTCTATGAGGTCTGTCAATTTAAATAGACCAATTTCAAGCAATGAAATAGAAGAAGTCATCAAAAGCCTACCAACAAAGAAAGTCCAGGACCAGACGGATTCACAGCCGAGTTCTAAAAGACCTTCAAAGAAGAGCTCATTCCAATACTCCTCAAAGTATTTCATGAAATAGAGGAGGAGGGAACCCTTCCAAACTCATTCTATGAAGCTAATATCACCCTGATACCAAAACCAGACAGACACATCAAGGAAAAAAAATTTCAGACCAATATCCCTAATGAACATAGATGTGAAAGTTCTTAACAAAATTTTAGTGAATTGCATACAAAAGCATATTAAAAAGATAGTGCACCATGATCAAGTGGGTTTCATCCCAGGGATGCAAGGTTGGTTCAACATCCGGAAATCAATAAATGTAATTCACCACATCAAGAGACTTAAAGTCAAGAACCACATGATTATTTCAATAGATGCAGAAAAAGCATTTGATAAAATACAGCACCCTTCATGCTCAAAACACTAGAAAAAATAGGGATAGTAGGAACGTTCCTTAACATTGTAAAGGCTATCTATGCTAAGCCCACAGCCAACATCATTCTAAATGGAGAAAAATTGAATGCATTCCCCCTGAAAACTGAACAAGGCAGGGATGCCCTCTTTCACCACTTCTATTCAACATCATCCCTGAAACTCTAGCCAGAGCAATTAGACAGACCAAAGAAATTAAAGGGATACGAATAGGAAAAGAAGAGTTCAAACTATCCCTATTTGCTGATGACATGATTCTCTATTTAGAAGACCCTAAGAATTCCACCAGAAAACTTCGGGAACTCATAAATGAATTCAGTAAAGTAGCAGGATATAAAATTAATGTGCATAAATCTAATGCATGTTTATTCATAAGTGATGAATCCTCTGAAAGAGAAATTAGGAAAACTGCCCCATTCATAATAGCCTCTAAAAAAAATAAAATACTTGGGAATCAATCTAACAAAAGAGGTGAAAGACCTCTACACTGAGAACTACAGAACACTAAAGAAAGAAATTAAAGAAAATCTGAGAAGATGGAAAGATCTCCCACGTTCTTGGATAGGTAGAATTAATATTGTCAAAATGGCCATATTACCAAAAGCGCTATACAAATTCAATGCAATTCCAATTAATATCCCAATGTTTTTTGAGATTGTCTACAACAGTCATCCTTGGGGATACAAGAAGATCATTATACAGTAACACAAGATGAATTTTCTGCAATATCTTAAAAGCACTGAGCTCATACCAATTACAATATATTTGGGAAGTGTTTTTAAAGAAAAATATTTTTAAAATAAATTCTACTGTGCAGAGATAACAAATATTAGAATACTGAAAAAAATCATTCTGCTCTTTTGTTCTATGTGCATATAAGTGTGATTCTTTCCTATTTAAAAAAAAAAAAAGATGGCAACGTTGATTTATGGAAAAAGTACCAAAAGAGTGGAGAAAAAGAAACTAGTGTGAAGACAGAAATTTTATCTCCACAAAAGATGTAAAGTGAAAGGAAGCACTAAAGCTACTGCAGAGTATGAAGTTCAGACAACCTAAGTAAACCAAGATCCCTCAGAGTCTCTAGCACAAAACCAAACACTTTTAAAATTTCTTTTAACCTATTAACTATTCCTTTTTGTCAGGACCATAAGTGAACTATGGGTTTGTTTGAGATGTCAAGCCAGGGGCATTGCTCCTCTGAGAACTCTTGCTGAAATCCCACCGACTGGAGAACACCCAGTTTACGCTGACTCAGTGCCCACTGACTCAGAGCCCTTGGTTTTGCCATCTTTATCCTGTTTTCCTCAGGAAGTTCGTCACTCTGAATCCCAGTGGTTCCCACCCATTTAAATAATGCACAGGTCCATTTTGTTGTTAGATTCAGTTCCCATTAGAGCTGGATCATTCCACTGTGCCCCCACTTTTCACTTATTTCCATATCTTGTCTTTATTTCTTAAATTTTTCATACCTTTAATATTTCTAATCTGACTCATCACCCTAATTCAGGGAAACAGTAAACATCAGGCGAGTCATGATACTTTTGGTTTTCTTTCACTTTTTTGCCTTTTCTACTTGATAACATACAAACATTTTTCTATGTTAAAAGTTTTTCATAAATGTTGCTCATAGAACATTTTACCCTGAATTGCAGATACTGGTATTCTGCATTATGGTAGTGGGCATTCTGATATCTCTGACATGGTTGCTAATGAAATAAAGCTTCATTAAGTAGAACCCTAATCATCTACATTAGAATGAATTACTTACTATAAACATGAGAAAATGTGCTAGAATATTGCTTAACTCAAATAAATACTACAACTAACTACTACAAGAGCAGGAGCATTTTCCTTTGGAGTACTCATCTCTAGAAAACTCACTAATGTCAACAACACAGCCATTTTTCTGTTGGACTTATATAAAAACTATGTATATATGACAATACCTAATACTCTCTCCCCATAACGCTGTAAGTGTTGCTGATATAACATGGTAATGACATTTCAGTATTCAATGAATCATATTTCCTGACATATAATTAAAGAGACTGGAGCTATTTTTGCATTGTGCATCAACTTTCCCTTCAAAATAACAATAAATAATCCACCTTGCATCATTACAGAAAAAAATTCAGATCCTAAGATCTGCATCTCTAAACCAATCTAGAAAAATACATAATACATAAACCAATCGAGAAAAATACAATATATAATTTGCTCCTCCTGCAAATTGTTTGATCATTCCACTTGACTGGAAAATAAGATTCAAATTCATTACTTTGATATTCAAAGCCTTTGACAACTTAAACTATAATCATCCTCACTTTATATCAATATCCCTGCTTTATGTCCTACCATCAAGCCATGCCTATCCTTGGTCAATCCATACACATATCCTATACTCCACTGCTTCTATCCTTTCAATCACGTCTCCCATCTCAAATACTATCATCACCTCTTGTTCACCTTATCTATTTTCTAAGAACCCTAAAAAACTTCCTTCTCTATGTGGATTTCCTAAATCCTCTGTGGCTGAAATTAATCATCCTTGCACAAAATTTTAACAGAATTTGCATTATATTTCTTTTCTGGTACACATATCAACTTTTAATTATAAATATTTAGGGTTGTAATTATATTCTCATAAAGAGAGTATGAGCTTAATCATTTTAATCCCTAAAGCTTAGGGTATTTCCTAGAATATAATAAATATTCAATATATTTTGTATTTTATTCAATTCCATGACCTGCAATCATTATTACCACTCTTTAACAAGCAATAATGTAGAAAGGAATAAAGATTATAGTCACAAGCATGACAATAAATGACAAAAGATTAGCATAGGAAATCTCAATGCATGAAGTCATTACTTCAACACAGTGGAAAATGATTAAACTAATAAAATCTAAAGAAGTTAACATAATGGCATGTATCAGATTAGCAAAAGTGGCAAGAACTTACCCTATAATCACTGTAATATTTCAAATATTAAACAAAATGAACATATCACTGATACAAACACATATCTAAGAAAAATAATTTAACATAATGACACTATTACTAACAATCACATATTAAATTCAGCAATTACTTGCCATTATAAAGAATTTCCATGGAACTGATTCTTTTAACGTAATCAAAGATTTCTCAACATGCAGGCAGTTCCATGCAAGAATGGGTATGTTAGCAATTTCGAAATTATAAAAATTAAATTACAAAATCAACCAATATTATATAAAGATAAAATATATAATTTATAAAGATGACTTAATTAGAAAAATGTGAATTAATTACATATAGTATGAAGGAAAATCCTAAAATTTTCCATCCAGTTACTACCATTTATTTTTCAATAATTACAGAGTACCTGTGGATGCAAACATAATACTACCAGTGGTCCGAAATTCTAACTCCTCAACAATGGTGCAACCACTGGAATCTCTCTTCTATTACTGGCAATACATGTTTTGTCCTAGGGCTTATGAAGTTTCACACTGCATATAGGAAGCTCAGTCCCTTGGCCAAGAACCCTCACAAAGTCGTCCAACCCCAGCACCTCACTTCTCCACCATACCCCGCTCTACAAGTCTCAGCTGCTTTAGTACCCTGAATTCTCACCTCAACCTCCTTTGTTCAGCAAAACCACCTTGCTACACTAGTTATAAAACACTTTGGACCTCAGTAAAAAATACTGGACCCAGACAGAGAGCCAAAATATATATGGGGCTCATCTTAAATGTTTTCTTGCTCTCAGGGATCTCAGGTCCTGAGAGATATTTTGACAAATGTCTTAAAAGAGATGTTTTGCAAGTTTTCCAAGTTTAATTATTTATAATGGTGGGGGTAGGACACAGCCAGTACCCAAAACTCCACTGAGGCCAGAATCAGAAGTCAGGCTGAGTATTTGTAAAATTTACTATACAAGCCCCATGTGCCTGCAATTCCAGCAAATTAGGAGGCTAAGACAGGAAAACTGCAAGTTTAAGGTTGGCCTCAGTAACTCAGAGAGACTCTGTCTCAAAAATAAGTATGTAAGAAGGACTGAAGACACAATTCAGTGGTAAAACACCCCTTGGTTTAATCCCTAGTAGGAAGAAAGAAATGAAGGAAGGAAGGAAGGAAGGAAGGAAGGAAGGAAGGGGGGAGTTTAAGAAAATGTGTAATTGAATACCAGGTTAAAGAACTTTGTTTTTTGCAAATTCTATCATCCTCCCAGAGGACAAAAATCAATTAAAGAGTACCAATGAATGAATAATAACAAAACAAACAGTATTATCAGTTGTATGAATTCAAGAGAGGTAACTGAGAGAAGCAGAATCTTACCCAATGGAGAAAACAAATTCAATCAATTTAATCTGAAAGACTTCCAAAATAAACTTAACAGTGTTCTGACCCTAGATTTAAAGCTATCTTCTCTATGAAGCATTTCCTGGTTCCTACAATGACAACCCTTCTCCACAGTCTCATGGAATTAATGTTCCACGGATTATATCATGATTAGAAGTTTAATCAACTTTACTTCTTCGGTTTTTCCTACGTCCTTCTCCTTTTTGTGGGTATAAGCTTCTAAAAAGTAATTTACAGTTCTTGTATCTTTTATAACGGCTGTGACAGTCCTCAAAACATAGGCATGATGTAATAAATGTTCTCAGAATGATAAAACTACATGAGAAAATTCATGGTTTTTTTCTCCATTTTTAAACAATTTTTCTTTATTGAGGGAAAAATCAAAGTTTAGAATAAAATTTCCCTTTCCTAACTCTTAAGAGTAAAATCAACTATCCTATTTAATCTTTCTTGATTTTGGTCTTCCTATGGACTAAATTCAATCATAAAACTCTTGTTTCCTACCACTGCTAAAAATTACTGCTTTTTAATCATTGTCTGTTGGAATAATTTTTTAAAATTTATTCAGAGACTGGTCCCTTTCCCTTTTTTGACTACAATTAAAAACAACTGGTTGACTTGAAAAAAAAAGAGCAACCATTAATTATGAAGACGAAAATTAAAATGTTCTTTCCCCCCACTCTTCCAAACAATAAAATATTTTCAGTCAAATAATTGAACATCTTCTATTAGTAATTAAGGACATATTTTTATAAATAAATTTAAAAGAAAAATATTTTACTTTATAACTGCAGATGTTGCTCCTATAAAACTCTACAGATAACCCTGCTCTTTGGCTCCTAGTTACTAGTGTTTAAAAACAATTTGTTTGAACTATTTGGCCCCCCACCTTTTTTCTAATGGGGAAGGTAGTTTTTAAGAATGCAGCACACCTGCTTTCTAAAAATAGTTTTTAAATAAAATGCTGTAAAATGGGTTGAAAAAAAAAATATAATTAGATATTTTCTATGTAGCTTTTTTCTATAAATTCTGAAATGTTTGTAATTCCATTATTTCAAAAAATACCTTTGTTTTCATTTTGTTCACACTGCTTATACTGGATTTTTAATATATCCTCTTGAAGCTTTATGATCGTCCAAGGGAAATGTCAAATGTCTAATAAAACTTATTCTTATTTAGAAACAAAGTGATATTATTTGAGTCCATGATACAATGGCCATAACACCCTCCTTCAGTTTGTAGAGTTGTCATGTTTTTAGGTTTAAAAAATTTATAATGAAATTTGAAGATATACTATAAATGTACAGTGTATCAGACAAATGTAAACATTTTCTATTATTTTCATATTTGTGGTATTTAAGGTATTTCTAAGCTTTTAAAATTATATGTAAAGACATGACAACAACATATGTAGGTATATCTCCATATTCATTGTATTATTTCCTTTAGAACAAATGTCACAAAATGGCATGAACAGAAGAGGGATAAGAATGAGGAGTAATTGCAAATACACATAAAGGATCTTTCTGCAGTGAATAAAATGTTCTAAAATTACAATGCAGCAATGTATACACAACTCATAAGTTTACCAAAAATAAATGACTTGTAAATATTTACATAAGTGAATTGTATGGTATGGAAATTCAATTTCAATGAAGCTATCCCAATTATTTTAAAAAAAAAGGACAGTATAGATAATTTCTGTACTAATTACACATATAGGAGTACTATATAATGCTGCCCCTAATACCTTACAATAGAATATTTTATGTAACAAGCACACAATACACATTCTTTTCAAGAGCATATGGAACAACGAGCAAAAGATAAACATTTGGTTCATAAAACAATTTTAAACACTTAAAAAAATTAAAATCACATAAGCAAAATGGAAATGCTCCTTAAAAATCAAATTACAAAAACACACTAAAAGAAACAGAAAAAGTGAACTTTCTGATACACAAAAAAACGTATCTATAATTTAAAATTTTCATTCTACCTTGCAACCTAGTTGGTAGTTCCTTCAAACACTGAAGAAAAAGAGAATTTTTCAAAAAGAACACTAAAATAAACCAAAAAGAGGCAAATCTTAAAAACATCATAAGAAAAATGACTCTTCCAAGAGAACACCAATAAGATCAACAGCAAGCTTCTTATCCAAAAAATATGGAAGGCAGAACATGGCAACACACAATATTCAAAGTGCTCAAAGAAAAAATTCAACCAAGGATATATTCAGAAAAGCTATCTTTCAAATTTAAAAACAAAATTAAATATATTCCTAAATAAACAAAATCAGAAATAATCTGTTGCTAACTCATCTTAAAAGAAATGACAAAGAGTCCTTCTTGCTGAAAGCAAGTGACCACAGATAATAATTTGAAAACACATAAAAAATAACATTCACAAAGGCAATTATGCAATTATAAAAGAAGGTACAAAAACATATTTCTTCTCCTTTATTTTCTTAACTGATTTTAAAATGATATGCATATACGTTTAGATCCAAAACTTATAGAAATACAATATAGCTGCTAAAAATAATACACAGGAGGTAAGAGGTAACAAAGTACTGGTCTAAGGAAATGACTCCAGATCACAAATGAAGAGATCCACAAATGATAACTTAAGAATCTGAATATAACCAAGTCTACACACATATATTTTCTTTCTTTTTTTAATCTCTGACTTTCTCTAAAATACATGCAATTTAATAAAGCAATAACATAATGTAATGTTGAGTTTCTAACATCTATAGACATAACACATATAACAAGAACATCAAAAAGGGAAAAAACACAACAAAACTACATTTCTATATTTTGCTGAAATTAAGTTCATATAAATCTGAAACTGATTCTGATGTTAATATGTATTTGGTAAGCCCTGAAGTAATCACTCATGAGAGAAAGGAGGAAAATAGATTGGGAAAAAATAACTACAAAAATTAAAATGCTATATTTAAAAATATTCATTTACTATAAAACAAAGTAATAAAGAATGAATAAAGGAATAAAAAGGATAAGAGATATATAGTTAATAAAGAGTAAAATAACAGATGCAAATTCAACTATAGACGTCCTCTCTCATCTACAAGGAAAACAAAATAAAACCCTCAGGGGATACCTGAAACATAGATAAGGCTGAGGAAAGATCTATAAATACTGTTAGTTATGAGCAAGAAGCTCAGTGTGCTATTACACAGTATAGTGACTGATTGATAACAATAATGTACACTGCACATTTCAAAAAGCCAGAAGAAAGGATTTGGAAAGATTTAGCGTAAAGAAACAATACATTTTCAAGAAAATAAATACGCTTATCCTGATTTAAATATTTTGTAATGTATAAGTATATAAAAAATTACATGGTATCCCCTTAATGTATGTGTTTGTTTTATATTTTCATGTATCAATTTAAAAAGTTTTTTTCAAAAGTAAAAAATGAGGGCTGGAATTGTGGCTCAGTGGTAGAGCACTTGCCTAGAATGTGTGAGGCACTGGGTTCAATAAATAAAGGTTCATGAACAACTAATAAAAATTTTTTTAAGTAAAAAATAAACATAACTGGGCACAGTGGCACACATCTGTAATCCAGCTACTCAAGAGGCTGAGGCAGAAGGACTGCAAGTTCATGATCAGCCTGAGCAACTGAGTGAGACCCTGTCTCAAAACTGAAAATAGAAAGGGCTAGGGATTTAGCTCCAGTGGCAGAGCACCACTGTGTTCATTCCTCAGTACCACAAAAATAATTTGAATTTTTAAAAAGTTTAAAAATCAACTGCATTTCTATATCCTAGCTAAATAAATAAATAAATAAAACCTCTGAACATGAACTTTCTTTAAAATTCCATTTACAGCAACACCAAAAATAAGAAGATACTAAGGAATAAATTTAACTAAAGAAGTCCAGACTTGTATAACCAAAACTACAAAGCATCTATTAAAAATTATGAGGACCCAGTAAAGACATCCGTATATATGAACTGAAAGACTTCATATGGTTGAGATAGTAAGATTATTACCACAAATTAATCTACAAATTCAACAAAGTCTCTATTAAAATCCAGCCATTTGGGGGGTTGTCCACTTTAAATGGATGAATTTTATATATGTAGACTATTTCAAAAAAGCTGCTAGAAATTGTTTTTAAACAAATAAACAAAGCTCTTTCCTCTTTCTATTCCTCCTCCCTTTCCAAACATTTACAAAGCTACCTGGTAGGACTAACCAAGTAAGAACCCAACAATAGAGGTAGTGGGAAGACTGGATAAGTATGGTAGACCCCTGAGCTGAGTGAAGACTATCCACACAGAAGAATCACATGGCATCAAAACTCAGAATGGTGGAGAGGGTGCCTACTACAAGGATAGCCAGGCATGGAAACCAGTATAAATGGAACAAGAAAGGGATCCCCACAAAAGGGAGATAAGGTCCAAGCCAGTCACACCCACAAAGAGCTCCTTAGCCTGGGGTGTCAAAGATAAGTCAGATAATTGAGAATAATCACACTGGTGTGAGGAAATGGGCAGAAACAGGGCAATTTGCTGCAGGATGTCACAGCAAAAGCAAACAGAAAGGCATCCAAGCATTCCTAGAAAACTTACCCAGTTTAGGATGCCAGAATTCCAAGAAAATGACAAGGTATTCACCTGACAGGACAAGGATGAGGGAAGTAAATTGTGATCTGGTATAAAGTTTCGAAGTATATGAAAGGAATGGAGGGTACCTTACTCCTTACTCCTTATAGCGGGGTAGGGTAGAAGCCTGAACAGATGAGAAGGTAATCTGCCCAAGAGGGCATTCAGAGGAGGAAAGCTTAATCTAGAGTAGGGTTTGGAAAAAGTTCATTTGGAGTGCACCTTAGTTATGTTGGAGCCCAGAGGGAGGGTATGCTCTAGGAGGGCTGACTGGCATAAGTAATTGTATCCTGTGGAAGGTAAGCAGTATATCTAGTAAGGCACCAAACAATGAATGGCAAGACCACCAGCAGACTAAGGATCACACCTGTCTAGGGGAGTTAGCTGGCATGGGGTGTGAGTTTTGGGAGAAGGCAGCACCTGGGTATGAGGACTATCCAGCAGAAGATAAAAAAGACTGGGGCAGCAGAAGAATGAGGAGGGTATCTGAGAGCCTGGCCCAATGCAAGGAGCTAGAGCTGAGGAAGGGTGAAGAGCAGTGGGAGGTAACCAGAAAAGTATGCCACAACTTGCCTTGCCTGGCATATACATATAGAAAACGAAGGAAAGATAAAGAAACTTCCACTGAGCACACTAACATTATAACATAAATACAATAAACTGGATCTTTTTCCTATAAAGGACACTAAATGTACTAATGTATCTACATTAACCTTCTGACTTTATGTGATATAATAATTTTTAAAAGAATATTCTTGTTCATTGGAACATAGCTTTCAGAAACAATGGGACCTCATGTCAGCACTTACTTTTAAATGGTCCGGGGGGAAAAAAATGCTTAATCTTCTGCTTATAACTTGTCTGTAAATTTTTAGTTTTATATTTTGAAATGAAAAAAATAAATGAGACAAAGATTTTTTTTAAAGTGACAAGTATTAAAAATAAGCAGAGTAGATCAAATGTGTACTGTCAGATCTCTAAAGAAAAAATTACTACTAAAGAAAAAGAAAATCCTTTGAATGTAAAAAAAGTAAGTGCTATATAACAGAGAGTATTAGATTGCCATCAGATTTTCAACACCAATACCTCATGGCAGAAAAAAAAAATCAATAATATACTTAAGACAAACAAAGGAAAAAAAGACAAATCAAGGATTTTATATCCAAGTAAAATGCCTTTCAAATATAAAGTATATGCAACCATATACTATATACTTATATATAGTAGGGTCGAAAAATATTATCCCCATGAGTCTTTCCTGAGAAATCTATTACATAATGAGTTTCAGACAGTTCATAACAATAAAGGGAATGTGATATGTCTTTCTCTTCCCTGCACCTTCTGTGCCTGACTATGACTTAATTTCTTCTTCCCATTCAGCACCAGTTACGAGTAGATAAGAACTCACCTTCATGATCTCACGTAACTTTAATTACCCCTTTAAAGATCCTGCCACCAAACAGTTACATTCTGAGCTACTGGGGATTAGACTTCAACATGTGAACTTTGGGGAACATAATTTGGCCCATAACATCCCATAACTATAAAAAAAAAAATGGCAAGAGAGAGAGAATGAAGAGAGTACATGCAAAAACAAATTAACTCTTTTCTGTAATTATTCTGAGACTATTGTAGATATAATTATTTGATTTTCTACGTTATCATTCTCTATATACTCGACAAACCAGTATCCTCAATGTGGAATAAAGGGAACAGATTTACCACAAAGGAGGTCAAGCTAAAACGACATTCTCCCATTGTTGTTTTTGTTCCTCCTATTCCCCTGCTCCCCTTCTCATTGAGCAGTCCATCACTCAACATCCAAATGTCGCTTTTTTAGGGACTCACTTCCCAGGCATCTTCTGCCTCTGAACTTGCTTCATTGTTACTTAACTCCAGGTTCAAGGCTTTACATCATCTATATTATCTTGCCAATGCTAAATTTCTATCTCTAATCTACATTTCTTCCTTGAACTCCAGACTTATTTCACTTCTCCATTTAGACATCTAATGAACACCTCAAACAACTATGTCTGAAATCAAACTCTTTATCATTCTCCCTAAAACTTATTTCTTCCAAGTCTTCCCTATCTCATCAAAGATAATTACATCAGTTATGCTGCTCAGGTTAAAATTCATATGACCACTTACCCCTCTAAATCCTCTCTTGCTTCCTTATCCCATATATTCACAGTGACAGAAAATCCTACTATTTCTACCTCCAAAACATTCAAAAGCTAATCTCTCAAAGGTCTTACTTCAGGTATGCTTTATCAAGAATCCAATCAAATCCCAGTAACTCCCTCCTCTACCTCCCTTGTCTAAACTATCATCATATTTTACCTAAGTAGTTGCAATAGCCTCATATCTATAATCTCCTTGTCTCTACCTTTGTCTGCTATTTAACCAGCAGCCAGATGATCCCTTAGATATCAGGCCAAGATATTCAAGACTATCCAGTGATTTCTCCTTTTCTTCAGGAGAAAAATCAAAGTTCTAACAATCGCCTACAAGCTTTGAGTTGCTTTCTGAATTCATCTCATAGTATTCTCCTCTTTACTTTCTAAGACACAGGAAAACCCAGTCACAGAGTTCTTTAATTTGCCAAGCAAACTCCCATTTACCTGGAAAGCAGTTCCCCTAGTTACCAACTTGGTATCATCAATATCACCTCCATAAGGTCTGTAGAGAGACCTCAACTAATCACTTTTAAAACTGAGATCTACCACTTTCCTTCTTTTCTGTCTGCTGTGTTATCCCCATAAAACTTATCTTTGCACAGAACACTATGGTTTTCTTTTATTCTTTTGTTCTCCTATGATAGCATACACCCTACTTCTTCTCAATCAAGACAGGAATTTTTGATCATTATTGCATCTCCAGCACCTACGATGTGTCCAAATTTAATAAAAAATACTAATAATAAATATTTACTAAAAGAATGAGTGGACAAATCAGTAAATGCTTCTTATTCATAGTTTAACCTTATCTCCATTCACTAATATATATTTATTTTGTTTTTCATTTTGATTGAATATATACTACCTTTGATTTGAAACAAAAGTTTACAACATATGCTCTGAGAAAATACTGAGTATTTATTTACCTGAAGTTCAAGAAAAGAAAAAATATTTTTGACTTTTATTAATTTCACTGTAGCTGCTAAGTTGTAATCAACATTATTAGATCTCCAGACACTAAAAAACATGCATACTTTTCAAACATACATATCAATTTATACCTGCTCCCTGCAATGTTGTTACTTGTCTTATGTATTACATTGTAATAATTTTAGTATATATTTTAAAGAAATTGAGTATTTTATTTTTACTTTTATTCACATGCTTATAATTTCTAATGTTCATCATTTCATCATTTTTTTCTTTCTTAACAATCTGTTTTCTTCTTCATTCAGTTAAGTGGTTCTGGTAGCAACAAAGACCCTTCATTCTCATTTACCAGACCTAAAAGATTTTTTCACTGGATGAAGAATCCTGGTTTGACAATTTTTTTTTCTTCCAGAACTTTAAAGATTTTGTTCCATGTCTATGACTTCCCTATTCACTGCTGAAAGTGTACAATTTTCCCCCTATTGACTTCTAATTTTTCTCTGCCTACTTTCAAGATTCTCTCTCATCTTTAGCTTTCCACAGTTTTAGTACAATGTACCTAAATAGTTCTCTTTGAGTTTTATTTTGTTTTTGTTTTTTGAGTGTATAGTGTTCTTTCAATCTAATAATGTATACCTTTTACCAAATTTGGGAAGTTTTCAGCACTATTTATTCAAATATTTTCCTCTTTCCCTCATTCTTACCATACTAGACATTACAAAATTGTCACACACACATCTCCAATATTCTATTCCTTTCTCCTCCCAATCTATAAAAGATATAAAATCTCCCTTCTAATGTTTCTTTATCAGTCTATATTCGAGTTCATTTATTTCTGTATTATATCAATTCTGTTAATAGGACTATACAGAGGCTTTGTTTATCTCAGATATATTTTTTAATTCTAGAATTTCAATTTTATTTTATTTCATGGCTGGTAACATCCTACTTCTTAATTCATTTCAAGTAAATTTACCTTTTACCTAAGAATTGGTATGTGTTGATTTTCTTTACCCCTGAGAACGAATCACATTTTTCTGACTATTTTTAGGGATAGGCATTCCAGAGATTTTGAATTATATGCTGAATGCTGTGAGGACCATTTTGTAGAGACTATACTGTTCTGAACAGCACTGATGTGTTTGTTTTAGGGGGATCACTCATTTAATTAGATGTAACTGTGGAATGCCAGACCTCCCATGTATGGTGCTTCCGAACTCGGTTTAGTTTTTAAACCTTATTTACAATTTCTTGCCAGTTTGCCATACTTATAAATGGTTCCAGGGCTCAGTCAGAGAGATGAGATGAATGTTTTTAAGTTTATAATTCAGATCCTTTTCTGGTGGCCTCTTTTCTGAGGTTGCCAATCAATCTTCACATAGTGCTGGGTTGTCCTATTGCTTCTTACTCTAAGTTTCCACAAAAGGAACTTTTTCTGTTAAAATAAAACTTGCAAAACTCAGTCCATGCTGACCTCTTGTTCCATGTTTTGCTTCCTTTCTAAAATCTGCCTGCTTTTTGAAAGTCCTTAGTCATCAGGTGGATGCTTTCTATATTATGTCCAGAGTTTCTAAGTAGTTATTGATAGGAAGACCTACCCATTTGTTAGGCACCCACCCTTCCACCCTTCAAAGTGATTTTTAATTTTGGAGGTTGTTTTATACTTTTTCTCTTAACAGGACTTTATCATAATAAATAGATTAAAATCATTATATTATCATAGATTCATATATTAAATGTAAAGCAGAACACAAAGCTAAATACTGCAATGTCTAGTAATGGAGACTAATTACTTGGCACAGGAGGTCACATGACAATTATGAAATGTCCTAAAATATCAAAACTTTGTTCAAATCTATTTTGCAACCTGAGGTAAAGGACACCTTATTATAATCTTGTGGACATTCTTGCCTTCTTAATCTTGTAGACATTCAATAACCCCAATCTAGCAAAGCTCGACAATAAACTTAACAAAGTAAACTTTATTAACTAGACAAAGCTACAGTGAGATTCTCTGTATTTTAAAAATTACTTACAAACATAGTGGTTAATTTAATTGATAAAGTGATAAACTCCCTTATTAACTGTTTGCAGAAAATAAAGTACAGAAAATTCACAAACACTAACTACACTACTTAAAAGTAGGGATTACATAGCAAGAAAACTGTCTAGTAGTCCAATAACCAATAGATCAAAGTCACTAAAGACAGACTACATAGTATATGTAGCTTAATGACATTATTTACTTCAGGGGCCACATGTTGACATTCTATCTACGTTAAGCTCAGAATCACAAAGAATTCTGTCTGACCTCTAAAACTATAGAAAATTTCATAAAACTGGAGGCAACAGATGCAAATACTGTGCGATTACACTAAATAATTTGAGCATGATTCAAATCAAAAAGTCAGCTAATTACTATACCCTACATACTTTTGAATTCCAGCTGCAGACCCCTACTCTCACTCACAGGAGTGACTCCACCCATTTTTCTTAGTCAAGAAAATTGAGACTATAATAGGTGAACCACTCAGTTTTATTTCTGTCATCTGCATCCTTTTCTCCTTTTCTTCATTCCTTAAATTTCAAGGAAAAAGTTCTAATATTAAATAGTGTAAGATGCAACCTGTCACAGTAGTAAGTATACTTGTGTCATTTCAAATTGGGAAGATGATTTTGTACCTACAATCAAACTTCATTAACAAGGGGCTTAGAAGCTGGAGACTTTCAAAGTTTAAAACACCTTTTTGAGTAATACCCCCATAATTTGATATATTTTCTTTTAAAATTTCTAACTTTGACATAGGTATTCTATTTTCTATGTTAAGATACTAGGGACAGACTATATCACATAAATACTCATGGGCAGAACAAGGTAACACAGGCCAATTGTTTATTCTCACTGTTGTTAGAGAACAGTGTGACAAGAAAGAGCCACACAACAAATTACTGTTTACAAAGCCGTTCAGGACAATGTTTGCTCCGTTTTGAAGAGATTTATACAACTGCTTATAGTTCATCCTTTTCCTTTCTTGCTAGGGAGAAGATCCAATTAACTGTGAAATTTAACCACAATAATAATATTGGATTTATAGTTTGCATATTTATATTTCTTGACTTTTTACCATTATTTATATTTCATTATTTGTCACTATTTAATGAGATTCTATTAATGTTTGAAAAAAAAGCTACTCTAAATATTTTATGGACAAGGCAAAGAAGCAGAAGGAAGGCTGGTTGCATATTAGCCAAAAATATGAATTGATTCTCATGTGTAGTCAGCACATGGCAGGACAAGGATTCAAACAAAACAACATGACCAATGTAGGAAAGAACAGCCAGACTACCACAAATTTATTGGTAGGGGTAGTGCAGCAATATTACTTTGACATAAAAAGTAACAGGACTACTGTGACTATTTTGGTTACTAAAATCACTAGACACAGAACTTTTAATAAGGGTAATTTCATACTGATGCTTATCTAACAGTATAATGATGAAAACAGAAATATTAAGTCAGAAATACAAAGACAAGATAGGAATATATTATTGTTTAGTACTCCGCTCCCATAACACAATCTTCTCATTAATTATTTAAACCCTAAGTTCAAAAATATGATAGCACTTCAGCACAGGACATGTACTCCTTTAAAAATTATAAAGACTACAGCTTATAATGTATAATTCTCTCTCAGTTCCAAATAGTTGGGGATGTCATACTTCCCAAGGTGATTTAAATAAATTCCACACATAATTAATTCCCTATAGCCAAGAGTGTTATACATTAAAAACTAATTCATATATGTGATTGTTCTATCTTGCCTAAAACCATTCATTTTGAAAGCTAAATTTAAAAAATAGGAACATGATGAATCATCATAAATAATTACCATTACAAAATTAGGATACTCATATATATTTCCCACTTCCTCACATACTGCGAAGGACAAGGAATAGTAGATATTAAAACTGAATAATTTCAGATGCACAACATTTTAAAGTATTTTCCTTCTAAATCTATAACTATTTTTTCCAAGTGGCTGCTAACTTAACAAGTCATTTCAAATGTCCATTATATAGTATTTTTCAAAATTTAGATTTCAAATATTAAGTGCAAGTTTGATGAAATTTATTTTTTCAGAATTGATAACAAAAGATATGCCTGTAACATTACAAAATTATGAAAAGTTAAAACATTCATGAAGGAAAAATATAAAAGCACCTTTTTAAACAAAAAGAAATACTGTAAGAGCTAATTTGAGTTTCAAAAAATAGAGATTACTCTTAATGATATTCACTGAATATATTATATTAGGCCACATTTTTACAACTAAAACTTTACACAAAACTTAAAATAGTCATTCCTACCTTATATCCAGGTCCTAACTGATGAATTGCAAATATCTGTGCTGGGTTGAGTGCTTCACTGAACACATACACAGCACCAAGTTGACCACAGAATACCCTATTTGCATCAGCAGTTTCTGAAGATCCAAGAAAGCACTTGTCATAGCTCTATTTTTTAAAAGTCACAAAAAAAACAAATTATTATTTTGTAAGAATAGAATATTTAAGGAGACCTGTTTCATGACCACAGATATCTTAAAATATCACAATAACAGAAGAAAGCATTAAGATTTTATGAAATATTTAAACAATAAAATTCAATAAAGATTTTTAGAGAAAACAAAATCAGTCAAACGATTTATATTCAAATTTGACTTCACTTCTCCATTATGGATATATTTCTCCATTTTTTTACACCATGAAAATGGCATGAAAAGAATCATTCATTCTCCTGAGTAGGCATTATACAGAATAAAATAAAAAATTATCACTTAAATCTGCTGCCTAAAATAGAGGGTGCAGTGCTCTATATCTAGAGGCTTTCACACCTAAGAAGCCACTAAGAACACCCTTCCAACCTATACATTTAAAACCCCAACCATCCAGACCAGTGGAAGTTAGTGCTCAGTTTCATTCACTATCACAGCATACTCCACACATTAATTCTAATAAACACTATGATATCTATCACTTTATATATGTACACACACACACACACACACACACATACACATGCCCTCTGGTGACTCAATAAAACGACAAAATGTCTAAATGGAATACAAACATAAGAATTCCTCATGAAATATGCAAGCTATAATTAAAAGTATGGAAACTGAAGATGTGACTAAAGCATGTGGATATGCGCTCCTACTCAGGCTTCTCTATATCTTGAAGTACTATCCAAAATAATTCAAAAACCTACATCTTTTTTTAATACTGTCCTATAAGCTAATGACATTCAGCAAGACCAGTAGAGCTTCTTTCACTCAATAACAAAAAAACTGTCCCCTCCCTGAGAGAATAAACAGAAAGGAGAATTTAATCTGTATTGTCTAATTCTGATACAATTATTCTCTTAAATATTCACTGACTGTGCCTCAACTGTAATAAAGGGAAGAAAAAGAAAGTTTTCCTGTAAAGGCACAGATAGGACAATGAAGAGTTTAAGCTTTGCAAGCCACATGTGCTTTCTGTTGCATATTCTTCTTTTGTTTTTTATTTTGTTCCTCTCTTATAAAAAAATTAAAAAAAAAATTATGTGAAAACCCTGATTCTTAGCTTTCAATCATACAAAAACAATGTGCTGAGGAGATCTGGCTCAGAGAGTATAATCTGCCATCACCCCCACACTTCTTTCAGACAAACTATGGATAAAGCATACAGTGCTATTTAAGAGACTATGAGAGAATATAACTACTGCCCTACAGGAGATTAAAGTTAAGAGAGGCAAATAAAACTGACAAGAGAACTTTGCTAAAAATAAAAAACAAGTCATTATAAAACCAGGTATGTTGAAAGTATTGCATATTAATGGCCTTGGAGGTGCTTTAGGCATTAAATAATTTTTACTTTGAATGTAATAAGCCAGAGAGAAAACAAAAAGGCCCGAAGTAGAAAAAGAGTAGACACTCTTAAGGTTTCAATTCTACATCTGTTATCTAGAATCCAGGGCTAACATACTTAATGAAACTATCATCTCTTTGCTATTATTGCAATAACTTATCTAAATGATCTTCTTTGTTTTATAGTCATTTCCCTTCAAGGTATTCTCAATATTGCAGCCAGATTGATGTTTTTAAAATGTAAGCAGGCATTACTTGTTTGCTGAAAACCTTCCAAGTACTTTTACCATGGGGAAGACAGGAAAGGTCAGGCCTTATGTTTACTTATGAGGTCCTATATGATTTGACCCCCTAACACCTACCTAACTTCTTATCAGTATTCTATGCCTTTCTCCCTCTGCTCCATACAAACTATTATTATTCTTTGAATGTTCCAATTCTGCTATAAAGCCTTTGTACTTATTCTTCCCACTGAATTATATGTACTCAAATATCCACATTGCTTGTTCAACTCTTGTCAATAAAATCATCACGGACAATCTGGTTTCTCCCTTCTCTATACTGTCTTTCATAGCTGTTCCCCACTTTATTCCTCTCTATAACATTTAGGGAGAAGTAGTAGTGACTATAAGTTATCTACTCTGTTAAAGTCTTCCTTCTCTGTTCAAAAGTGGTAAGACATATTTTTATAGTGCTGGAGATTCTGGAGAGAATAAAATACTTTGATGTTTCTTGATCTAAAATACTGAAAAACATGCCCAAGTAAAGTTTCTTTTAAAACTTTATGTCTTTCAGCAATTTCAATATTCCTATTTGAGACTCAATGAGTGACTTAATAAAAATAATAAACTTTCAAAATAAACCTCTATCGAACTATTTAACTCTTGTTATACTAACAATTCATACTCTCAAATATATTAAAATAAAGATTAAAAATAAAAGAACTTACATCATTTGTGTTGACATGCCAAGCCATATCACCATAAGATACCAGCTGTCCATTAACATAACACCGAATTTCACTGTTCCTCCATCGATTGTAAATGTGGACAATGCTGATCATGTACCACTTAAATAAAAATGATTAAAAATATCAACACATAATGTTTAGTTATCATTGTTTAAAATGCAACCATAATCTTAATAACACCCTACAAGAAAATGTTAGAAAGTCAGACATGATAGCACATGCCTATAATCCCAGATATTCAGTATGCTAAGGCAGAAGGACAGCAAGTTCAAGGTCAACTTGGGCAACTTAGTGAGACCTTTCTCAAAATAAAAAGGGCTAGAGGTGTAGCTCAGGGGTAGAGCACTTGACTAGCATGGGCAAGGCCCTGGCTCCATTCCTCATTACCATAAAAAAGAAAATATTTGAAGGACTATTGATGATCATTCACTATCATTTCCTCAAGTTACTTTCTCTCATGTCTCACTATACAAATGAAAGAAGTGGCACATAAAGAATAAATCTATAATGAAGAAAGAGCTAGAACCCCTTGCTCCGTATGCTGATAGTCCTCTTGCACCACACCATGATTTAAAAAAAAAAAAAAAAAAAAAAATTTGCGGAAATACAAGTATATGTGTGCTCTTGATTTAATTACATTTACATTATGCCAGGCACTTCAGATGCCCAGGCCTAACCATAAGCCCCATTATCCTACAATTTATGATCTAGTCAAAGGGATATACAAGAGGAAAATAAACAAATAATTACAAATCACCATACACAGTACTAAGGAAAGGACTGCATAAACCAATAACCTAAGATTCTACTATGGATTACGTGGTCAGGAAAGACACACCCAAGGAATATTATTTTCAGCATTTGTAATAAGATTTAGGAAGCCTCAATTTTATAACTTATGTTTATTAAATCCACAAATTATTATAAATTTTAACTTAATAATGTTTGAATAGTCATTATAAATCAACGAGTTCATATTGAGTTCCTATTTTCTAGATACTTATGTCAACAAAAACCATTCTAAGCATCAATTTTGATATGACCTGGTTAAGGTTTGTAACAATTTATGGATCTGATCCTTAATTTTTTCATACTTAAAGCCTAAGGCAGAGAACACAGAAATACTTTCCCTTAAGTACAGAAAGATACTGACAATTTCTAGATATTTTAGTAAGTGTGCCTTCAGGTGTTGATGGAACTTCAGACATCAAAAACAGACAAGATCAGATTGTAAAAAGACTTACAGAATACCTTTAGAAATCCAGTCTTTTGTTTTATTGCATAATATGATATTACTAAATAATTTTGATTAGAAGAATGAAATGCTCATCACCATAGGTTAGGAAAGTAACTGGCAGCAACATTGAAGGGGTATAGTTAGGCAAAGTGAAGATAAATATACACCTGAAAACCACTGCAAAGCTTCAAGTAAGCACTCTAAGAGCCTGAATGAAGACAACGGCATTGGTAAATTAAAAGCAGGGGGGATAAAATAATACAATGCTTAGAAGCACTGATGTGAAAGGGGGAGTCTACAAAGGTTTCCAATTTCTCACTGAGACAGGGAGTGGCACTATTTACTTAGAATATTTAATAAAGAAAGATGATTGGGTTTGGAGTTACAAAACAAACAGTTTGCTTTTGGTTGTAGAAGTGATGTATAATAAGATAAAATAAATGAATACATGAAAACACTGATTCATAAATGAATTTATCTCAGTTAAATTCATAGTATGTACTTGTAGGAAAGTCTGTTTATCGGCCCTTTTTCCTTGGAATGTCAACATGTACTCTACAGAAAATGGACATACATTTGAGTTTCCAATGTTTCAAAAGAGCCCAGCTTTGGACTTTGTATTTTTTAATTAAAGAAAATCAGAAAAACTAGGAGACTATGTATGCATATTGACATTAGGTATGTATATGAGGTCAACATTTAGTTTGAAACCCACTAATTAGTTCCATCTAATAGATATATATTTAAGAAGGACACAACCAGGAACAAAAATATATGTATATTCCTTCATATGGAGAACTCAAAGGTACATGACTTAAAGATAAGAATAATAAAACATGATTATCTATACAAATACCAATAGTAATGAACACATATGAGCACTTTCTATAAATTAGGTAATATTAACTAAAGGTTCACATCCATTTTTAAAAGGTCAAACACCTAGTAAGCAGTCAGCTGGGAAAGCAAAAGTTTTAACATATAGGGACAGAGGGAAAATGGTGGATCAGAGGAACCCACAATATTATAGCAGTTCACCCAGATTGAACTTAACCAGCAGTTCTACAGCAGCATAATGAGGTAGGAAGGCTATAAGAAAACTCCAGTAGGAAACATCAGAGCACTACCAATCAGGGCAAAACCAAGAATAATGTTTTCTAGAACACAAGAAGAAGTAATAAGAGGAATAGACTATGACAGCACTGGGTGCACAATGGCTCACTTGAGGAAGGGAAGCTCCTCTTCAAGGAGCCAAAAGAAATTCTCCCACAGATTTTAAGATAAACAGCTAAGGCTATCCAACAAATTCTCAATATCAGCAGAAAATAAGATTGGAAACAAATACAGCCAGTGCAGGAGACTGCCCTGAACTCTCCAGAGCAGATAGTGAAAGTGGGGGAGCAGCAGCACCTTAAAAATTGGACTTCCTGAACAGAAGATGAGAAATCCCTAGAGTAACACAGACTTAGGAAAAGTTTTAAGCTGTGACAGATGCTGCAGTGCCCAGTCTGAGACTGCAAAGCAGAAAAAAAGCAAAGGGTACTTTAAGTTGAAATCAGCAGTCTGAAAAGAAGCATGGCTGAAAGGGTAGAACCTGAGATCAGGGTCTGAGGGAAAGCATGATATTTAACCTACTGTAACACCTACGTCCCCATCACCCATAAATGTTCAGAGGAGAGACTGTTATGTCACACACACACACACACAGGACACAGACTAAGGTTCTAAGAATGAGAGGCATGACACAATCCAGATGGATCTACAGGCTGCATCAGCAGGAGGGTTAGTCAACAGTCCTGCCAGTCAACAGCCCTGCCAGACTCCTACATTAACAAAGCTACTTTGAGGGGTAGGTCTGCTCAGAAAGAGACAGCAAGGGGCAGAGCACAACATCCAGGCTTCCCTAACAAGTTTGTTCATTTCCAGTCAGAGCTGAGAACGAACAGCACAATATTTATGTCATACAAACTTCCTCATAGTAGGAAAATTCTAAAACCAAAACCCCTGGAAAGAAATGTCTCCATTTTAAAAGACTCAACAAAAAGAATGTAAAACATAGTTTTATGACTGTTATTGTGTTAACAGATTCTTAGAGTTTTCACTCATTTGGTTCTTTTTCAGCATTCCATCTAATCTAATTTTACTTATTCTGTCAATTAACTGAGCCCTCTATATCTCTAATCTTCTTTCTCATTTCCTTTCTTTTCCCCTCCTTCATCTTTTTTTCCCTCCTGATTCTATGTCTTCCTTTCCTCCTGTACCCTTTTTTTCTTTTTCTTCTTTCTCTTCTATTGCATTTATTTCTATCCCATTTTCTAATTCAATTTAGTACACTATCACCAATTTTCAATCTTTTCAGCATTATTATTTTATCTTTAACAGGGCTGTCGAGATCATTAGTAGTGACTTTTATAGCATATGCTGACATAAGGTTTCCTCTTAAAATTACCCTTGTTACTGGCACTATCTCTTCTCAAACTGTTACTGGCGGTTAAACACTTAGATTATGCTGACTGGATGTACTGAAGCTAAAAAACCACAGTCCATAGCTTATTATAAAGAGATAACTACTCACTACAGGACCCCCACTTATCCATGTCAATAGATGCGCAAATGAAAAACTCTGAAAACATGTGGAAACTGGGCAACAAAGCATCTCTAACAGTTTATAACCCCCAAATAGCTAAACACACAGATATTGAAGTAGATGAATTCCTTGACAAAAAATTTGAAAAGTTGATTGTCAAAATAATAAATAAATCAAAAGAAGATCTCAGGAAGTATCTAAGGGAGAAATATAGGATGTGAAAGCATTTCAGTTAAGAGACAGATATTCTGAAAATGAACTGAACAGAAATCTTGGAGATGAAAGTCTCAAAAATGAAATTAAAAATTCAATGGAAGGTCTTACCAAGAGATTAAAACAAGTAGAAGATGGAACCTCAGAGCTTTAAAACAAGGGGGTCAGCTTTCAAATTCAGGGAGTATATTAAAAAATAAGAAACTATGAGAAGAATATACAAGAAATCTAGGACAACAATAGGAGGCTAAAGTTGAGAATCATTAAACTCCTTAAAGGAATAGAGACAAAGGCTAATGTCACTGATAAATCTTTTCAGTAAGATGATAGCAAAAAAATTTCCAAACCTTATGAATGAGATGGACTTACAAATACAGAAGACATCAGGATCCCAAACAGGAAATATCAAAAAAGAATATCTCTACGACACATTATAATTAAAATGCCAATGTACAGAATGAAGATAGAATACTAAAATCCTCAAGCAAAACCCATCAGGTCACATCTAGAGGTAAACCAATCAGCATAAAATCTGATTTCTCAGCAAAAACCCTAAAAAATCCAGGAGGGCTTAGAACAATGTGTTTCAAGACATCAAAGAAAATTAGTGTCAACCAAGATTACTGTATGCACAAAAGCTATCCTTCAGAATCCAAGCGAAAATAAAAACATAATAACATGTTTATTATAATGAACTTCCAAAATAACCATAAACTAATTCATGACTATTAAGCCAGCATTGCAGAAAACACTTGAAAGAAATCCTACATACAGAAGAAGTTAAAATTCAAAGCACAATTTAGCAAAGGATAAACATCATTAGAAGAGTTCTTACACAAATGAGAATTAGTACCAGTTAATCACTAGAAACAACTCAAAATCAGTAAATATTAAACATCTATCTATTATAACAATGAAAACAAATGGTTTCAATTCTCCAACTAAAAGATAAGGACTGGCAAATTGGATTAGAAAACAAAACCCAACTATATGTTATTTAAAAGAGACACAACTCTTAGGGGAAGACATTCATGGGTTGAAAGTGAAAGGACAAAAACTGATATTCCATGAAACAGAGCCCAAGTGCAAGTAGGAGTAACTACCCTCATGGGAAACAAAGCAGACTTCAAATCAAATTAATCAAAAGAGATAAAGAAGATCATTTCATTTGGTAAAGGAAACAAACAAGAGAACATAATGATAGTATGTCTCAAATGTCAGTGTACCTAATTACACACAAATAAAACAAACAAACAACAATAACAACAACAACAACAACAACAACAAAAACAGAAGAAGGAGGAAAGAAAACTCAAAGGCTCAGACTTCAAAACAATAATACTGAGTGATTTCAACATACCTATCTCACCCGTAGATAGGTCATCTGGACACAAAAATCAATAGACACTTAAGACCCAAAAAACACTGTACATGAAAAAAAAACCTAACAAATATTTATGTAATATTTCACCCAACAAGAGTTGAATTCAATTTTTTCTCAGCTGCACACAGAACTTTGTCCAAAATAGATCATATTTTAAGTCATAAAGCAAGCCTTACCAGGTAAATAATAATAATGAAGTAAATAATTCCCTATATCTTATCAGATCCTAATAAATGAAATTAAAAATCAATAGATGGAAAAACTATATAAACACATGGTGTTTGAACAACACACTTTTGAATGATGACTGGGGTCAGAGGAGAAATTTAAAATTTCTTAGAATTAAAAGAGAATAGAGATACAATACAACAGAGTGTCTAGGACACAGTGAAGCCAGTTCTAAGAGGAAAGTTGATAGCTGTGAATGACTACATTTGAAAAAATCAGGAAGAGCCCAAATAAACAACTAAGAGGATGCATCTCCAGGTTTGAGAAAAATTAGAACAAAGAATCCTAAAACCAGTAGAAGGAAGAAAATATTTAAGATCACAGCTAAAACAAATGAAAACGGAAATTTAAAAAACATTGCAAAGGATCAATGTAAGAAGGAGTTGATTCTCTGTGAAGATAAACCAGATTGGTAAACCCTCAGTCCAACTAAATAAGACACAAATTAATAAAATTAGAGATGGAAATTGTAACAGATACAACTAAAATCCAGACGATCATTAGGAAATACTTTGAAAATTTATATTCCACTAAACTGGAAAATCTAGATGTAATGGATACATTTCTAGACACATACTACTTACTAAAATGAAACAACAAGAGAATATAGAAAATCTAAACAGACTAATAACAAGGAATGAGATTAAAGAAATAATAAAAAGCCTCCCACCATAGAAAAGCCCAGGACCAAAAGGATAGACAGCTGAATTTTATCAGATCTTTAAGCAAGAAATAATGCTAAGACTCCGTAAATTACTCCAAGAAATTGAAAGAGAGGAAATTCTTCCAAGCTCATTTTATGAAACCTGTATCACACCTCGATACCAAAACCCAATAGAACACTTCAAGGAAGAAAACTACAAAGCAACATCCTTAATGAACATAGATGCAAAAATTCTCAATAAAATGTTAGCAAATAAAATTCAAGAGGACATTAAAATGACTGTACACCAAAAGAAAGTTGATTTGTGGCTCAACATATGCATCAATTAATTGAATGCATCACAAAAATAGAAACAAGGAAAAAATTATCTGATCATTCCAGTAGGTGCAGAAAACCCCTTCCACAAAATTCAGTACCCATTCATGATTAAAACAATAAAGAGATCAGGAATAAAAGGAACTTACCTCAACATCATAAAGGATATATACAACAAATGCAGAGCCAACATTCATACTAAACAAGGAAAACTTGAGAATACTTCCTCTAAAATCAGGAACTAGACTGTGATGTCCACTCTCACCACTTCTAGTCAATAGTACTCGAACTTTTAGCCAGAGAAATGAGGCAAGATATGAAAATAATAGAAATACAAACAGGAAAGGAAGAAATCAAATCTTCACAATTTTAAGAAGGTTTTTTTGAATCTACATCATTCCCTGGGTCCACTCTTACCAAGCCCCCTTAGAACCACTGTATCTAAAGAGAATGATTACAAATAGATATATGGTTTTCATAGGAAAAGTTTTTAAAAAATGAGAGTAAAGGGATTAAATTGTTATTTATTACTGATCACTTATTTAACTAATGTCTTATTTATACTCTTTAAACCACTTCTTCCTGAAGTTTTCTGATGAGAAGAATCACCCATAATTTTATTAAAACCACATTCCTAACATGAAAATTAGAATTCCAAGAATCTGTATCTCTGAAAAATTCTAACTTTATTGAAATAATTTTGGCCTCCTTCACAACCTCTATCTGGGTCTAAGCTCAATTAAAATAATTCAGAATTTCTAGAAGACAGGCAATGGGATTTTTAAGATAACAACTGAGATTTGAATCCCTTCCCCCCAAAATGAACCCTATATTCTAATGAAAAAACCTATTTATTCACTCATTGCTTTCTATACGATTTCCAACTATATATAAATGAATGATTGTTAAATTGATATTCTTTAACAAAAACAACTGTTATAATCCTATAAATAAAAAATCAAAGTTTTTATTAGCATCCTAAAAATTGTTTGAAAATATCATCCAAAGTAATATTATCTGAATGGTAAAGCATTCATGGGATGATAAAAATTTGAACAAAAGAAGAAATTCCTCCCACTATGTGTGTCTCATTATGTGGCTCTATTATGGTTTTGTACTTTAAACACAAAGTATAAGGCACTATTCACGTGGGCAAAAGTTTGACAATCTCACTGTCATATACCCAAGAAAAAACTCTGAACCTAGAAGGGGCTCTGGTCCTTAAACATGCAGGAATGGGAACTTCTGGGCTTCTATCCTTGTTTGGACTTTCAGATGACTAATCACTCTGACTGCAAAGATACAGTCTAGTAATTAGGCAGGAATATATCTCTAGAAAATTCCAACTGATGATGAATGAATTATACCTCATAAATCTAATTATTACAGTTGCATACTTCTCTTTATTTCTCTTTTTATCTTTCAGCTTTACAGTAGTTTTCTAAATATATTTTGACTTTGCTTCCATTATTCTAGAGGATATTACGTAAAGATGTATTTCGTGGGCTAGAATATTAAAAGTTGCACAACTTCCCTCTTGAAACGCAGAAATTAACAAAACCTTCAATCTCGGGAAAGATTCAAAACTAAAATGATTAGATAAATCTATCCTAAGAAAAGTCTCTCTGTTTTATCAAATGAGTGCTAACTTCTATTTAAAAAGAACTAATAATTTATGGATCAACACCATACCAATGAGAGTAAGTGCACATACGCGCGCGCGCGCACACACACACACACACGTCTAAAGTTTGAATCTGTGGTCTAAAATCTGATTCTATAATTAATCCAAAGAATGTTAAGGGAATAACTGGGAAAGGCAAAAAAAGGGAGAAGTAGAAAAAAGGGAGAGAAGGAGGAAAGATAAAAAGAATGAACAATGGAGAAGGAGAAGGTAAAAGAAAGAAGTAAATATGGGAGAAGAGGAGGAAGATGAAAAGGAGAACAAGAAAGACTTGTAATTCAGAAGTACCAGTTCTTCAAATGTTCTTCAAATGTAATTTTCTGAACTGCAATCAAAGTAATATGAAGTTCATATAAGAAAGTTTGCGGGGAGATTCAAGATGGCGGGCTAGAGGAAGGCTGCATTCCTACTTGCTCCGTGGATTCCTACTTGCTCAGGATTCAAACAGCAGGAATATGGCTCTCAACAAGATTTTACATTCAAAGCACATATAAGGGGTCCCCAGTTGCTGCTCCAGAACCAACTCAGCCGGGCTGGGCTCGGCCCCGCCGCGGGCAGCTACCACCCGGGAGCACCGGACCCTGCAGCTGCTTCGGAGCCAACGACCTGGGTCTGCGCCAGCCAGCAAGTGAGTGTGGGTCCCCAGCAGTGGCTTTGAAGTCACTGGCCGCGCTCCGGCACCAGCCAGCAACCTCCCAGGCGGAGACCGAGCATCTCAGGCTACCTGGAGCCTCACCGCAAATTCTGGAGAGGTCTGGCCGGGAGCCTCCGGGATCGCTGACTCTGGCGGGGAGTTGGGGCTCCTCAGCGCCATTTTGGCAGCTTCCCTGGCAGAGAGGGTCCATCTCCAGCGCCCTGGGGCCTCCAGCAGCGTCTGGAGAGGTCCGGCCCAGAGCCTCTGGGATTGCTAACTAGAGCAGGGAGCTCAGGGCCTTTGGCGCCAGCTTACAGTGTCCCCATGGGGGGGGCAACCACCTGCCACCGCCTGAACCCCCAGCGAGGAGTTCAGGTCAGGCTGGGCTCTCAAGCCCAGTGTCTCCATCACTGAGCACAGTTCTGTGACACCACCCCAACTTGATCTAGTGCCCAGGCCCACACACAGGCCCGGAGTCTACCACCTTGCTGTATCTAATTGTCTATCAACACTAGGCTGCCTCTGCCCAGAACTATTTATCATTCCCAACCTGGAGGTAGTGGGACAGCACCTTTCTTGGGTCACCGCTTGATCAAGCACCCCTCAAGCAACAGAGGGGAAGGTACATGAGCACCATGAGAAAACACGAGAGAAAGTGTCCCAATCAAACCTAGATGATATATCAAGAGAACCCAAAAACAGCATGGTAGAAGGAATAACAGAAAGGGAGTTCAGAATGTTCATAATTAAAGTGATCCGAGAAGAGAATGAAATGATGAGAGAGCAGATTCAGGCTATGAATAATCAGCTAATAGAGCAATTGCAGGAAGCTAAAATTCCACTTCAATAAAGAGATAGAAATTCTGAGAAAAAAACAAACAAATTCTTGAAGGAAACAAGGAAATGAAGGGAACAATAAACCAAGTTAAAAACTCAATAGAAAGCATAATTAACAGAATAGATCACTTGGAAGACAGAACCTCAGACAATGAAGACAAAATATTTAATCTTGAAAACAAAGTCGAACAAACAGAGAAGATGGTTAGGAATCATGAACGAAAGCTCCAAGAAATATGGGACATCATGAAAAGACCAAATTTAAGAGTAATCGGGATTGAGGAAAGCTCAGAGATACAAACCAAGGGTATGAATAATCTATTCAAGGAAATATTATCAAATAATTTCCCTAATATGATGAATGAGATGGAAAATCAATTACAAGAAGCTTACAGGACACCAAATACACAGAATTACAACAGATCCACACCAAGGCACATTATAATGAAAATGCCTAACATACAAAACAAAGATAGAATTTTAAAGGCGGCGAGAGAAAAGAATCAGATTACCTACAGGGGGAAACCGATACGTATATCAGCAGATTTCTCAGCCCAGAACCTAAAAGCAAGAAGGACCTGGAATAACATATTTCAAGCTCTGAAAGAAAACGGATGCCAACCAAGAATCTTATACCCAGCAAAACTTACCTTCAGATTTGATGACGAAATAAAATCCTTCCATGATAAACTAAAGCTTAAAGAACTCACAAAGAGAAAGCCTGCTCTACAGAACATTCTCACCAAAATATTCGAAGAAGAAGAAACAAAAAAATAACAATCTCAGTCATCAAGGGGAGGAACTACCCTAAAGAAAGAGTCAATCAAAGGAGAAACAAAGTTAAGCTAAAAACCCTAAAAAAGCTAAAATGACAGGAAATACAAGTCATATCTCAATAATAACCCTGAATGTAAATGGCCTAAACTCATCAATCAGAAGACATAGACTGGCAGACTGGATTAAAAAGAAAGGTTGGGAAAAAGCATACCATGCACACGGACTGAGTAAAAAAGTAAAAAAGCTGGGGTTTCCATCCTCACTTCAGACAAAGCAGACATCAAACCAAAGACAGGCAGAAGGGATAAAGAAGGACATATTGCTTAAAGGTAGCATAAATCAACAGGACATAACAATCATAAATATTTATGCACCAAACAATGGCGCATCCACGTATGTCAATCAGATCCTTCTCAATTTCAGGAAGCAAATAGACCAAAACACAATAATACTCGGAGACTTTAACACTCCTCTCTCACCATTGGAGAGATCTTCCAAACAAAAATTGAATAAAGAAACTATAGGACTCAATGACACAATCGCTAATCTGGACTTAACGGACATATATAGAATATTCCATCCATCAAAAAGCGAATACACTTTCTTCTCAGCACCTCATGGGTCCTTCTCTAAAATAGACCATATGTTATGCCACAAAGCTACTCTTAACAAATACAAAAACATAGAGATACTACCTTGTATACTATCAGATCATAATGGAATGAAATTAGATATCAACGAGAAAGTTAGAAACAGAAACTACTCCAAGACCTGGAGATTAAATAATATGCTATTGAATGATACATGGATAACAGAAGACATTAGGGGGGAAATTAAAAGATTCTTAGAGGTCAACGAGAATAAAGATACAACATATCAAAATCTCTGGGATAATATGAAAGCAATGCTAAGAGGAAAGTTCATTGCAGAGAGTGCATTTAATAAAAGAATGAAAAGTCAACAAATCAATGACCTCACATTACAGCTCAAAGCCCTAGAAAAAGAGGAACAGATCATCACCAAAAGTAGTAGAAGACAGGAAATAATCAAAATCAGAGCTGAAATCAACGAAATTGAAACAAAAGAAACAATTCAAAAAATTGACGAAACAAAAAGTTGGTTCTTTGAAAAAATAAACAAAATTGATAAACCCTTAGCCACGCTAACAAAGAGAAGGAGAGAGAAACTCCAAATTACTAAAATTCAGGATGGAAATGGAAATATTACAATAGACACAATTGAAATACAAAACATAATAAGAAGCAACTTTGAAAATTTATACTCCAACAAAATAAAAAACCTGGAAGACATCAACAGGTTCCTAGAGGCATATGAGCCACCC
>JAJEJO010000184.1:610150-632672 GCA_020662805.1 Glaucomys volans
GAAAAGAAAAGAAAAGAAAAGAAAAGAAAGGAAAAGAAAAGAAAAGAAAAGGAAGTTTGCCTTGGGAGAATCATTGAATTAATAATCATAAAAACACTTTACTATCATTTTAATCAATGCAAAAATTATAAAATGATACTGCATAATTTCTATATATGTATGACTTTCAGGTTACACATAAATTATTAAAAATAACTACAGCATGAATAAATTGTATATAACATATGCCAAAATTTTTGGATCAGTATGAAGATATAAAAAAATGCATCAACTCTTAGCATTCCAAGTAATTATATTTTTTTCTTAATCCTGTATAAACCACTTTCTCAAAAAGAAAAAAAATCTCTTTTGGTACTCTGCATAAAACACTGAAAATTAACTTATTTTTGCATTATACATTATTGTACCAAAAACAAAAAAGGCTAGTAAACTTCACATTTTATTTATTTATTTATTTGTTTGTTTATTTTACAGACTGCATTTTGATTCACTGTACACAACTGAGGTACAACTTTTCATTTGTATGGTTGTGCATAATGTAGATTCATACCATTTGTGTGATCATACATGTACATAGGGTAATGATGTCTGTCTCATTCCACCACCAAACTTTACATTTTAAATGGGTGTCAAATAGCAATGATCTCAATTATTTGGTCTTTACTGCCCTTTCTTCTTATTACCTACCAAAAAAGCACTGACACAGCAAGGGCCCAGACCTTACTTTTCACTTTATTAGTAGTAGTAACACTCTGTTAATGCCATACTGGAAAATAAACTGTTCTATGTAATTTAGCTGTCTACATAAATGTAACTTAATCCTTCAGAAAGCAAATTATTTTTTATTGTTAAAGTCATATTTTATTTATTCATCCAACAATAAAGTACTGGCCTTTTTTTTTTTTTTCTGGTGACCAGGAATTTAACCCAGAGGCACGTAACCACTGAGCAACATCTCTATCCCTTTTTCATTTTTTACTTTGAGATAGGGTCTCACTCTGTTGCTTAGGGCCTGGCTAAATTGCTGGGACTGGCTTTGAACTTGCAATCCTCCTGCCTCAGCTTCCTCAGTCACTGAGA
The DNA here is from genome assembly GCA_020662805.1 of Glaucomys volans. NCBI lineage: Eukaryota > Metazoa > Chordata > Mammalia > Rodentia > Sciuridae > Glaucomys > Glaucomys volans. Next base: position 611,231 of record JAJEJO010000184.1, read on the forward strand.
TTACAGAAGTTTAATGCTTTCTGACAGGCATCTGGAATAATACAAAGATGAATCTAACAGTGATCTTTGTCTCAACAGTCACTAAATAATGTACATATCAATGAATAATAAAAATTAAAATAATTGTCATGAGATAATGAAGTAATGTGCTCTCAAGGAAATTAATGATATTGGGAACACGATAACCTAGGGAGGAATTCCATGGCAAAATTTTTACATGAAATAGAATACAGCAATAGCAATGATGTTGTATTTGAAGACCTGGAGATATGGGGAAGGATGTATGTAAATGCCATTTATGCTGGACATTAAAATACGGAATTGAAAAGATTAAAAAAAATCAAAACATCCAAATCATAGAGCACTAGGCTAAAATTTTTAATCTATTGCAAGTTAGTGAAAAGTAACAATTACTTTGGTCAGTGAAATATGATCAGGAAGATAAATGAAATACTGGTATACAAAAGAGTTTGGAAGGGGAAGAGACAAATCACCCTTCATGAAAAGAGCATAGATAGGAAGGATTTAAGCAGCAAGTAAAGAAATATTAAAAGTAGGTATAGTTCAGAGACATAAGTGGGACTTGAAAACTGAACTAATACAATGATCAAAGTTGACTCAAATCCCAATAATTATGAAGAGGTCTTAATTAGAGGACTTCAGAACATGAGTGGCTATGGGAGAAAATGGTAAATTTAGTGTTATATATTCTAAGGTCCAGGATGCAGAAAGACATTCCAGACGGCAAAATCTGATAGCAAATGAAAATATAAGAGTAAAGTTCTGAAAAAAACCTGTTGTTCAACTTTTCTTTTCCCTCCCTCTGCCTATACTCCTCCCAACCTCAGATAACCATCATCCCATCAAATAAACTCTAGATTTCACATATGAAAAAAAAAAAAAGGAGTATGTTTTTGAAAATAAGAATAAAGGCAAGAGCTATAATGAAACTGAATAAAAATTTCCAATGAAATACAAGTATCATGTAAGTAGAGATGTTTCCTGTTTGGTTCAGTGTCATATCCCTAGTGCTATAAGAGTGTATGACATTCAGTAAATACTCAGTAGTACTTACTGAGAGAATGTCATATATTTAGACTGAGAGAGACTAAGTGTATGAAAGAAATAAACTCCAAGAGGTCAAAAGACTGATCTTGTAGAAGACAAATGCCAAACCATAAAAGTAAAGAAAATGCAGAAAATACAGAAAGAATAAGAGAAAAACATTAAGAATCATAGGGAAACCCATGAAGGAGAACACTACAGAAGTTATCACAGGTTTCAAGACAATGGGAATGATGAATTGTATTACTCTGAACAAAAATATTTGCTTTTACCTACCTTCCGTGGTTGAAAATCATACTTCACACAGTGCTGAAAACCTTTTCCTTTGGACTTCAATGATGTGACTATTAAACAGTTGCCAACAAAATGAGCAGAATAACCAACTCCTTTGCTAGTACGAAAACTATAAAGAATATGAGAATTATATAATGTCCAATTAAAAGAAACATACTTAAACATATACATAATGCCTATTAAATATTATTTTATACTAAAAATAAAGCTTATTTCATTGTAGAATAGGAATGCAACATGTACCAAATAAAAACTAAAACATAAAAGGTTTATAACAATTGAAAGATAAGGAATTCAAAATGAGAAATAAAAAAACTAATTTAAAATACCATGGACACTTACAAATAAATCAACAATCAACAAGTCTACCAAGAAGACGTCACCTTCTATTAAGACCATTTTCAATTAGCCAACAGAAAACATTCACACACAGTTCATGTTTTCAATAACAGCTTGCTCTCTAACTCTGCTATGTCTATGAAATTAACTTAGGAATGAAAAAAGTGAGGGCAAACTATAAAAATAATGTGGTCAATTAAACAAGAGTATATTTTTAAGCAAAATAAGAAAAGCGTGACTATCAAAAATTTTAATCATTATTTTTCAAAGCATATGTCAATTATGCTTATAGAACAAATTAAGTGAAAAGGCAAAGTGAATGAAACATGTTGGGGGGTGTATTTCTCTCTCCTCGATCAGATTAGAGAGAATCCCAAATACCGCACAAGTAATCTACATTGAAGAAGACTAGACAGGGAAGGTCAGCAATCCTTGACTCTTATGCTGTAATGGAAGAGGGCAGTGCAGGGTGGACAAGAAAGGTCAACTTAAAATCAACAGCGAAATGGAGACATAAAATTTACTGAGCTGTTTTAAGATATGTACGCAATCATCTATCTAATAGGTAGTCTTGATACTATATTATGCAGTTGGTACATTATACAGGTACTTAAAGATACAAGTTCTAAAAGTAAGGATATTACTTACCAGTAAAGATAAGGTTTATCCTTATCAACATTAATGTTATTTAACGGATCCATACGAAACCAAGTGTTTAGGGTAAAGCCATTCTGATAAGGCCACTTTGCAATAGGAGGCAATGCAATTGCCTAGAAGGCAATGGAAAAAAGATAAAAGTATCAGTTAAAGGAAATGTGAGGTCACTAAGGTCAAGTCTGACCTTACAGATTAAAAAATGATGAAAGGATAAATATCAAAAAATCATGAACTTTAGAAAATAGAAGCATTTTACTTAAATAATCTATACAAACTATCTTTTGAATATTAAAGTATTGTTTTCAAATACTTAGTGATTTAAGTAAGATCCAGATTACATATGGAGTTTCAGGTTATATGTCAAAACTCCCTCTCTAATTTCAATGATATACAGCTCTTTCTACATATGCCTCAGAACTTTCAGTTTTCTATGGTTTAGGCTAAATTTCAGTTATATTTCATTTGTCTAAAAGAAGTTCGATCTTTAAAGTCTAAAACCAACTGTGATAAAGAATTATTAGTGCAATTAATTAATAACTTGCCTATTAAAGATACACAAGTATTAGGGATAGTGCTCATAATGTTCACAACACTGAAACAAATGAGGGAACATCATGAGATTATTCAGAAACTTAACCACTGAAACTTATGACCAAAAAGGAATTCAGATCCATTCATAAGTAAAAACAGAAGAGAGAACTTAGTTTATAAAAGCAGTAAAACGAAATCTAGACATTCTAAGGAATAAATAAGGAAGTAATTAATCACTTGACTTGATTGTCAAGAAACATAAGTAGATTTATTTATTTTCTTAGAGGATATCAAATTCCTTCACATAAAAGATACCCGTCATGATTTCATCATTGATTTCTCCCCAACACATTCATCGCATTGCTAATAACAGCCTTTCTAAAATACAAAAGTAGTTCCCATATTAAAAATCCTCTGTATAAAGAATAGTTCAAAATTTCCTCAGGTTATATGCAGACTCTTCATACTCTGGCTCCAACAAACCATTTCATGGAAGGTTTTCAAGATAGCATAATAAAGGAGGTCACTTTCCTGGCTGCTCCATTTTGTGAAAACAAGAAAGCAAACAGGTAGCTTCTCAGCAAGGTGGTGAACAAAAAAAGGGGGGGAGGGTGGGGACTTTACTGGGATTTAAAACTGGACATTCAAAGCAGATCCAGGACTCAGGAGGGTGGATATAATAAAATAAGGCAGAAATTCCCAAGGCGCCAAGACCAGGCTGGAAGCACCAGCCAATGTGGTCCCTGAGTAAGCAAAGGGAAGGGTAAGGGAACTAAAGGAACCCACATTTTTAGGAGGCCTGAGGTTGTGTCTGGGTATGGAGCATTGAGAGATCAAGAACATTGCCTGACTGAAATAAAGGCACTCTGCAGAGTATCTTTGTGCAAGAAAGAAGCTTTTATCTCTCCAGGCAAGGGGAAGTCAAAGGTAGGAACCATTTTACAGCCTGACAGAAGGGCTGGCAACTGAGGGAGCCGATCAGTGGTAAACCTGTTTAGCTGGAAATATGGGTCCAGTAAACACACACTGCACAACATAAGTGTGTTGAAATGATTGGAGAAAATCACACATGCAGAGAGGTTTACATAGGGACAACCAATGTGGAAATCTACCCAGCTCTACCCCTCCCCCTCCAATCTGGCTGCTTGCAGGACAGCCTGGGAGAAAGGCATCTGGACTGGCCATTACTGGGCTCTGGAGGTGTGTTGATTTAAAATCTCCAAATCAACTGGCATTCAGCAAAGAGCCTGGAGCCCACCTAAACCTAAACCCTACCTCCAGGAATTCCACCTTGGGATTTACCTCTCACACTCCAGCAATCAGGAGGGTGGAGCATCTTGCTCCAGATGACCTCACTGCTGAGAAGAGAAGCTGAGAATCTTTTGAACTCCAACAAAATGAATTGTTTAATTTTTCAAATCATTTCAATTTTATTGTCTTCTATTACCTTACCTCACATTTCAAATTATATCTAAATATAATAGCTATTCTACCAGTTCTTTTACAGCTCCCCTTTTTAGATATGATGTTGCTTCTACCCAAAACACTTCTTCCAGCAAAATCCCAACTATCTCTCAATATCATGCTAGTATGCCCCTCATCTGTAACACTTTCCTGGACTTAACTCCAGCTACCATTCTCTTATCATTGTTCTCCCATAATACTCAGTACAAAAATATATTGTACCACTTACGACTCCTTAATAGGGCAAGCTTTTTTATCTATCCATAAGAGTTTATTAGGGTCTACATTCCCAATGCTACAACTTAAGATATAGATAGAGAAAGCACTCAATAATTGGTAAATAAATAATATCAAAGTGGCCAAATGTATATTGTGGTTTAAAAAAACAAATGTGCACCCACATGCACACATGAACACACACATATACACAAAAACATAGATGTAATTTCAAATGAGCATCAAATCCTACAAATGAATAAAATTTCCCATAAATGCCCTTCCAGATGCTAACTCTTAAGCAATTAGCTCAGTTTGTTGTAAAAAAAATAACCTTTTCACATTTTCAAAAGGAAACTATTTTATTGTTTTATTTGCTACTAAAATGAAGTTTATTACTGTTTGCTAGCAAAATGTTCTATTTTCTGCCAAATTTTTCACTGATAAATTCCTCCATAAGTTTCTCTAAAACAGGCTGCACTTAATATTGCTCTATCAAAATACCACCGTGAATAGGTGAAATGTTGAAGACACTGAATAATAAGATAAATTGACGGAATTGTATACATTCCCTAGTGAACACATTAATTTCTTCTTAACTCCTAGAAACACACTAAGACAAGTTTAGATTTGTGGTTTTCAACCTTTTGCCAAGAAAAGCATAATATATCCACTTTCACAATACTACTTTTTCATCAGCAGAAGTGGCTAGTTTCGGACAGTCACTGGGGTATTCAAAAGCTACCTTTGGAGACGTATGATGAAAACTGTAAAACACTGAAATAAATAAAGGGAGATATGCAGTGTTCATGAATTGTTCATGAACTGATTCAATAATGTTAATATAATCAATCTACTCTCTCCAAATTGTCCTATGCACTTAACACAATCAAAATAACAGCAGGATTTTTAACAAAATTTAACAAGTTTATTCAATAATAGAGGTAGAAATACAAACATTATGTAATAGCCAAAACTATTTTAAAGTGTTCTTAACAAAGTTATATTTATACTACCTGATTTTAAGAACTGCAACTACACATCTACAATAATAAAGGACAGTGTGCCACTGGCATAGGACACAAAGGGCAAAAGGAATAAACCAGAGAGTTCAAAAATAGATCCATCTAAATATGGTCAACTTATTTTCAAGAAACTTGACAAGAAAGGTGTCAAGTTATTCAAAGTGAAAGGATCATATCTTCACCAAATGGTTATGCAACAAACAGATATGCAAACAAATAAAATTTATTCTCCAACCTTGCCTCACGCCATATACAAATAATATAAAAGGGACCACAGAACTAAACATAAGAGCTAAAACTATTAAACTTATAGAAGAAAGCATAAGAAAAATCTTGTGTCCCTGGTTTAGACTGACTTCTTACAATACAAAATCATACACTATCAAAGAAAGAAAATTTTAAGGGCTGAGGATATAGCTCAGTTGGTAGAGTGCTTGCCTTGCAAGCACAAGGCCCTGGATTAAATCCCCAGCACCGCAAAAAAAAATAAATAAATAAGGTGTACAATTTGCTGGGCGCAGTGGCGCACGCCTGTAATCCCAGCAACTCAGGAGGCTGAGGCAGGAGGATCACGAGTTCAAAGCCAGTCTCAGCAACTTAGCGAGGCCCTAAGCAACTCAGTGAGACCCTGTCTCTAAATAAAATACAAAATAGGGCTGGGGATGTGGCTCAGTGGCCGAGTGTCCCTGAGTTCAATCCCCAGTTTAAAAAAAAAAAAAAAAAAAATTTAATTGGACATCATCAAAACTAAATCTTTTGCAGTTGAACAGATAATGTTAATAAAAAGATAAGCCACAGACTGGAAGAAAATATTTGACAAATATGTATCAAATAGATAAACTTAGACCTCAAATTTATAATGAACTCTTAAGAAAATAAGACAAATAAGCAACTTTTTTAATGAACAGAAAATCTGAACTCAAACAAAAAAGAAGACATAAGAATGAGCAAGAGACACACTGAAAATGGCTTAACAGTATAAGCTATGAGAGAAACACAAAATCAAAACTATAATAAGCTGCCGGCCGTGATGGCACAGTCTGTAATTCCAGTGTCTTGGGAGGCTAAGACAGGAGGATGGCAAGTTCAAAGCCAGCCTCAGCAAAAGCGAGGTGCTAAGGAACTCAGTGAGACCCTGTCTCTAAATAAAATACAAAATAGGGCTAGCTAGGGATGTGAGTGCCCCTGAGGTCAATCTCTAGTACCAAACAACAACAACAACCAAAAGAAAACCTACAATAAGCTACCATTACATAACTACTTAAACGCCTCAAATTAAAAAGACTAAAAATGTCCAGGACGCAAATGAAGTCGGACTCTTAATACTGCTGATGGAAATATAAAATTTTCCACTATGGGAAATTATCTGACAGTTTCTCATTAAGGTAAATGTACCCTTACCATAAAACACAGCCATTTCATCCATGTCTTTAACCAAAAGATGAGAAAACATATGCCCATGAAAAGACCTGTGCTGAAATGTTCACTGCATAAAATACTGATAAAACCTACAACGGGGACAATTTCCAAAGCATTATCGTGACTGAAAAAAAGTCAACCATAAAAGAGTGTGTACTGTATGATTTTATTTATATGACAATCTTGAAAAGACAAAACTATGGGAACACAAAATAAATTAGAGGTGGCAAGTAACGGGCAAGTTGCCCTAAAAATACATAGAAATAAAAACATGTAATGAAAACTTACCGCAGCACTACAACCAGGGAAATTGAAAAAAGTATCAGGACCATGTCTTTGTGGCATCTGATTAAGAACTGACAATAATTTTACTGCATGTCTTGGCTGAGAAAACAATAAAACAAGAAAAATATCATTGTGCAAATTTAGTAATAATATCTAAAATGCCACTGTAGTACTAAACTGTTTTCTATCTAGAGAGAAAATAAACCTTAAATCATTTATTAAACTGTTTAAGAGGAAAACAATTTCCATTACAAATTCAAATATACAGCTCTCTAGAGACAAATGTTGAACATTAAGTATTAATGGGCTGTTATTAAATACTTTTCCCTCTGACCACAGCTTACCCAGATTCCACTTTCTCCTCGAAGCATGCTGAACAAAAGCTTCAACTCCTTGACAGTGATGCTGTAGCTGGCAAGAACCCCCAACATATCAACTAGAAGATCTTCAAAGGAAAATAAAGTTATTCTGAACTCTAGGCAGGCTGACATCTGTCAAGTAATATACTTTTTGAAATAGCAGAAGTCATCAACTGTCACATATACATCTAACGTAACTAAATGTCCTCATGAATAGCCCTTCTAATTAAGAATTTGCACACACATACACACATATGTACACACACATGAATCTGCTATATGCAAGAAAAGGGATATAAAAATACACAAAGGTACAAAGATTTAACATTGCAAATTGGTTGTTTTCAAATGAAAAATTGAAAGCTGACCCTTGTTTTCTTTCATAATTACCTATTTTTTAACAAATTATGTTCTTAAAATATTCCTTGGGCTATTAGTAAGTTTGAGTGCAAACTTACTACATGAGACATTATTCCAAGTGGTTTATATTTATTAACATCACAAATTCTCATAACAAGCTTATGAGATAGGTACCAAAAATTATCCCCATTTAAAAATGTGCAAATTATAGCAAAAACAACTCAATCATATTGCCCAATAACAGACAGCTAGCGAATTGCAGATCAGGATTCAAACTCAGATAGTATGGTCGCAGAACCTTCACTCTTATCCACTAGTCTATAAGTGAAAGTCTGATTTAAACAGTGATATTTTTATGCCAATGTGACTATTCATGGTCATATAACAGACACATCACCTTGCAAAATAATGAGAAAAAACTGTCTCTTGACTCTGATTACTTTCTTTATACATTGTATTAATATTTCAATGTTCTCTGCAAGAAATTAAACATCTAAATATTTATTCTTCATCTTCTCAAATTTTAAAGCCCTAAGAAAATTATATTGAGTTAATATATTTTAAAAATTTATCACTAATTAACAAAAAGGTTTGATTCAGGTAAAATGAAGTAGTTATTGATATAAATTGCATATTATCCAATATCAAAGATTAATAACTAGAATTCAAAATACTATGATATCCATATATTTCAAAATAGAAATCTAATGTGTTTATTTTCATCCATAATTAACTGATTCTTATTTAACAGCACAAGAAGCAATCTCTTTTAAACTGTGACAATGAATATGTCATTTTTGAGAAGTCTTTAAATGAAACAAAATGCTTCATCATCTCTGTAACAAATATGTATGGAAATGCTAATACATATAAATCAGGTATGTATCTAAGAAAGAAATCTAGATAAAAAACAAATACTTTAAAAACCCAAGGGTAACATGCCTCAGTTTTAGGTAATTAGCTGTAATGGCAGCCATCAGTGAAGATTTCTTAAATCTAAAGATTTACATACAAATGCTTTTTTTAAAAAAAACAAACTTCTAATTGCAATATATATGATGCATGACCCAAAAATAAATCTATTAAATTTGAATTTAGTTACAAAATTTTTAAAACTCCTCATGTATTGTACATGAAACACAACCAAGCAGCTTAGTTAACTCTATTTTAGCAAGTCGCCTTTTTTGGACAACAAGATTTTTAAAAGATACTACAACTGTGAGAGTCCCTTATCAATTTACTTAAATGTTTAATCGCATTTTAGTGATACATTCACATGGCTACATTAAAAGTAACTCTGAACTTAACATACAATATACCATAATACATTCAGAGATGAAAACCTAATATTGTTTGGATGGCTATTCAGTGTTTCTTAATATGTTCAAATTTTAATTTCTCTGCTAAAAATTAAGATACAGGTATTTTTCTGGTACTCATTCTCTTTTTTATATCATTTCATTGACAGAAATTTGTAAGAAATTACTTAAAATAATTTTGTAAGAAATTACTTTTTTCTTTTATAAGAAATTACTTAAAATAAAGTGACAATTTTGTGTAATCAATATTATTATTATTATTATTTAGAAAAAAGGATCAGAGCTTTATATAATAGAAAATGGCAAGACATAAACTGTAGTACTATCTTCATTGTTACTTTACATTCCAATCTATGAATTATGTTCCCATGAACTATGAGGCATGTATTGCTGAATTCTTCTCTAAACTATATTAAGTAGGAGGCATTCTGCTTATACATACACATACACTTAAGAGTTTATGCTCAGATATAAGGATTAAAAGATCACATGATGTCCTACACAACATGTATACATACGAGTTTATACAAATAAATTCCAGTTAAGTAATTCTAGAATTTATAGAAGTAGGATATCTTCATTAAAAAGATAATTTACAAAATTCAAGTGTGAATCTCCTTTTTCATCAAGTTAGCCATTAGTATCTAATATAGAGAATGTTAAATCATGTACAAGATATATGCCACCTTGAAAGCAATGAGAAATTATTTTAATATGCTAGGAAAATCAAATTTTTAAAAATATTTAAATTTAAAATGCATTGTTCTTTAACCAACACTGCTCATTTCATTCTTTTTTTCTTAATGTTTGTTCCACAAATTTTGAAATTAATTAAAACATGTCAAAACATTAATATGCATTCTCTTGTGTCTAAACTATTTTTAAGGAACAGATATGATGCTGTGAAAAGTTAGATTATTACTTTTCAAATTATGGAAAGACTTTTATTTCAGAAGATAATTATGCTGAAGACCCAAAATTTACAATAATCAACATTTCAAACTCCAAACTTATTTTCTGGAAATAACTGCTGCTCTAGAACCATCATTCAAAACATTCCTACTGAAGTACATCCAACCACAGAGGGGAATTCGCTGCAGGGAGGTGAAGGGTTGGTGGTGACAAGCCATAGACTTCAAAGTTATGATTTAAAATAATTCATAATAAGGAAAAAAATGTTTTTATCCTGAAATTCATGCAAATATTATATTCTATTAAATAATGTTTAATACAGATGACCCCCCTCCAAAAAAAACAAAATACAATAGACACTTCCAGAAGACACATATGCTTATTCTAAGACTTTTAGAACCTCCTCTCATCTGTCATACTGCCATATATGCCAGACTAAACAGCACGAAGCTGGGATAATTTGGTAAAGGGCTCATTCAGTATACAGAAATGAAATATGCATTTTGAAATTTTAATTATGTAAAGTTTTAGTTATATACTATATAATAGATACTGTTTATTTTCCTAATAGATTTCATAGTACTTATTTTCACTATACAGAGATTTTTCTAAAACTTACAAAAGTAAAATTACTAGTTACGTTTGTCTTCTTTTACCATTTAGGTTTTTAATTAATATAAAATATAAAAATTATATAAATTTTCCATTCATTTATATTTATCTTTTTAAAATCAAGGTAACTTCAACAAATCTATTTTACCTACAAACTATAATGAGAAGTACATGAGTTTTATAAATATTTTAATTGTACTTTCCTGTTGAATAGTCCCATACCTGCTATCATGTCATCTACAGCACTCATTTTCAGCAATACTTGCTCAATTAGCCCAACTTCTGTGCTAGTCTGTAAATTTCGAACACTTTTTCGTAGAATGGCTGTAAACATGCTCCATATTTCTGCTTGACATGTTACATCACAGTGCTCCAAAAGCTCTGTCATGCAAGTTATACTCTCAGCATCCTGGATAATAAAGTTCATCTCCAAATCAAATTCACCACCAACAAGCTGAAAGTAAACAGAAAAAAAACAATAACTAGTGACAACATGGGAGGTAATTTATAACAACAAAGTAAAATCATACCCAAAATTCAACTAGCAAGAAAAAACAGCTACTCTAAAAATTTCAAATCTTCTGGAGTATAATTTCGATCCAAAGTTTAAGAACTATAGATGTGAAAACTAAACCTACCAAACAGATATCTGATTTTCACAAAGATAGAAAGGAGTGATTTCAAATCTAGAAGAATAAAACAAACTGCAGCCTACAATTACTGGGTGGGATTCAGGACAAATTCCTAAATGAAAGATGTGGCCTTTAAAAGGGATAATCAATAGAAAATATAGAGCTCACTAAGGAAAAATTTTAAAATGAAATTTCTTTTTAATAAGATTAGACTTGAAAAAGATGTTACAGGGGGAAAAAAAACTGGGCTTAATCAACATATATAGAAGATGAAGAAACATGAAACTGATACTAGCATAAATAACAATAAACGTTGAAACAAATGAATATTAAAAAAATGAGTTGAGCACAAAAATATGTAAAGTCTTACAATAGATATTTTTAAAAAGCCAAAATGTGAACAGAGTTAAAGAAAGTTGATTTAACAGAAGCATATCTGATTTGGGGCATTATGACAAATGAGTCAAAAGCTATTTCTGTACCCACCAAATGCTTATTTTTGTAATGACAGACAAATACAGAGAGAGTAAAATAATATACTGATACTCTTTTACTATGTTGACCAAATTATATTTGAATTATTATATTCAATTATAAGCATCATTCTTAAAGAACAACAAAGACAAATTGGATATCCTCCTTTCAATCTAGAGAATGGAAGATTAATAATAAAATAATAACCTTTTATAAAAACCTAACATATTTGAAAATATTAATTCATTTTTTTCATTCAACAGCACTTTATTAATATCTAGAACTTACTGTTTTCAGAACAATGATATATCAATGGACAAAAGAAATTCTAAGGACTAACAGTACTAAACTCCATGAAGATGTACATATATGTATGTATGTTCTAAATTATTCCACAAAAAGAGACAAGTTATAAAAAGCATAAAAGAAGACAAAAATATGAGTAGTTGAGAAAGAGGAAGCCACGGAAAAACAAGATTTTAAAAAAGGCAGGGATTAAAATTAGAATCAAGAATTTTGGAATTAATTTTCTATCACTGAGGTATATACAAACATGTACATAGTATGATATAAACAGGAAAGATAATACCACCACCACTACTACTACCTCACATAATATGGCATTTAGCACTACTATAAGTGCTGAGCATCTATTAAGAAGCTATGAATTCTCTTCAGTTTACATATAAGGAATCACAAAGTTTAAATACCTTGAAAAGGATCAAATAACAGGTAGTACACCCAGGAGTTTGTCTTCACATGAGTCCACACAAACAATAAAACCTCACTTAATATATTAAGTCTTCAAAATTAAACATTTGTCCCAAATTTTGAAATATTACACTCTATATATTTTCCCTATAACAAATCCAAAATTCATCTTTATAATAAACAACTACCCCATCTGCTAAATAGTGACTTTGAACTGACCTAGATATTTTCTCTGATTAAAAGATAGTTTCACTTCTCTATCTGAAACAGAGTCAACTCCAACTATTTCTGGTTTATGGATGAAATTAGCCACAACAGTTATTAAGAGACTGGCTTAGAAATTAGACTTACTGGATTCAGATTCTGGCTAAACCAGTCACTAGCTATGAGACCTCAAGAAATGAAACTGTTTCTCTAAGCCTCCATTACTCTATCTTCAAAACAGGAATGGAAGTCTAACAAGACAGTTGTGAGGTTTAAATGTGATAATTGGGTTATAAGTACTCAAACTCAAGCACAATGGCAGACATGCAGTTAGCATTCAATTAAGATTTGCTATTATGTCTTTTAACAGTTCCATCTTCCAGGTTTAAAAAAAAAATGTAGTCATCTAATCAGATATCTCTAAAGTACCACGAACTTGTACAGGTTAAGTCTTTTTCCCCACAAACACAAATTTACTGTGGTTCATATTTCTCTTTCAGATACTACCTGGAGTATATCAAAACCAACTCAAATATCATTTTCACCATGCCAAAAAACAAAAGAATTCCTATTTATTTATTATTATTATATATCAAAAATTGTCTTGAGTCAGCACTACCATGAATCTTGTAAATCTCTTTTTAGTTACTAAAGATTAGTTAGTATTCTCTAGAGATTCTCTAGAAAAAAATCATGTAAAGAAATAAAAAGGGTTGAAAATCAATGAGGTAGGACACTTAAGTAACAGAACTAAAGCAAGTAGATAATGAGGGCTACATCTATGAGCCTCTGAATAAATTTCTGTAAAAATATGATTGCACTAAAATAGGAGATCATTTAAGTATTTTTAGACTAATCTCTTAAGCCAGTTGTAACCTTGTTAGCAGAGTATGGTATAACCAAGGGCCATTATAAAATGTAATAGCAGAGATTGTCTCAGTAGAAAGAAAAAAATTCTATTTTAAAAGGAATTAGTAACTAATATTTATAATTCTACAGTCAGGTTCTGTTATGAAGCCTATATTGCCATCTTTCACAGTAAAAAACACAATACCCCTTTCTATACATCTATTAATTACAAAAGAGTGTGGCTATGACTGTCTGATTCATTGTGAAAAGTAGCAAATAGATATATTATAGATGTAGAACAGACCTGTTTTCTTTGAAGAGTAGTTCTTTCTAAATTTTATTATAATTTTTCACATATTAGTATTAGAGGCTATTATATGAACTATCTTTAAAATTTAGACAAATAGTCTCCATTTTAATTAGCAGCTTAACAGTTTATCATCATAAAGAATGTAAGTAAAAATAAAAACAGTTGGCTTATCACCTAAGGAATTCTACATCTAAAAGACCTGTTAAGGAAAGGCATAATTGTCCTTATAGGAGAAAAGTGAAAATAAGGGAAGTTAAACAACATGAACAAGGTAAGTGGCAGATGCAGGATTCCAACTTAGATTAGAAAATACACCCTTTGTAATGAAGTCAGATGGGTAGACCTAAGAAAGCAACAGAGATAGCATGTTTATAGTAGCTATATGAAGGGTAAAATGAGGAAAGACAACGATTTCAGTGGATAAGAAATGAAACATCTATAGGAAGAAAAACTAATTTGTTCACAATAAGAAGTACATTTTTAATACTGCATTACAAGAGAATTCTCTTTCTCAAATACATATACATAAACTAAAAAAGAAAGGAAAAACAGCTTGAAAGGTGAAGAATGAAGGACAGTAAAGTCAAAAAAGCTAAAATCAAAAACAACTCTTCTGGGTTCGGGATATAGCTCAGTTGGTAGAGTGCTTTCCTTGTATGCACAAGGCCCTCAGTTCAATCCCGAGTACCACCAAAAAAAACCCCAAAGAAACAAAACAACAACCACAACAACAAACAAACAAAACCAAAAACCTCTTCTTAGAAAAGGTATGTCAATTCACTATACTATAGCACACACACAAAAAAAAACCTAGAAAAATCAATTGAGATTTCCTATGAATCTTATGTGTCATTGTGACACTCTATTAACACAGTTAAGGGTTTCCTTTTCCTCCAAGTCTTGTGCTGAAAATTCTAAAGGGCACTGCCACTCCAAGAGAGGCAGTGGGGCTTCCTACTAAACAATCAGTCTTAAGTGAATTTATACAAAACAAATATAGATTAACTTTTTAACTTTTATTTACATGAAAGAAATAGTTTACTGAATTAAAACTTCAGAATATAATGTGACTGAGAGACATATTGTCTTCAGAAAGCACTAAGTTTTATAACTAATAACAATTAAAATATTGATTTCCTTAAGTACAGAACTAAGGTTACTGAACTCTAAGGTTATTAAGTTAGGATAATATAGAATAATTCATCATTCATTCATTCATTCATTAAATGAACTGAACAATCATTAACTGGTTGGATTTCTTAGCAATTTATTTATTTCAATAACATTTAAACTTAATAACATTACACATGAAGCCCCAATAAACTCCCCAGCTTCTGCTTCCTCTACTTCCAATTTTCTAGTTACTGTTAAAGGCTTCTATAATGTCATTTTTCATTTCATGTAAAATTATTTATATGCATTACTATAAAGAGAACCTTATGCACACAGCATATGGTTCTCTCTGACCCTTGGATTTTTTAACTTCCAAGTATCAGTTTAGATATCACTACACTCAAAAAACCTTCCCAGAAAGATGATCTTTTTCCAAACTCCCATGACAATCCATCCACACCACAGCAATCACTATGTAATATAATGCACTAAATATTTGTGCCCCTCAAAGTTCATATGCTGAAGCTCTGCCCACAATGTAATGTTATCAGGAGACTGGGGCTTTGGGAAGTAGATTTCAGATAAATCATGAGGGTGTATCTCCCATGATCGAGAGTCCTTAGAAGAGGAGAAACAGAAACCGGAGCTTTCTCTCTGCGTTGAGTAAGAACACAGTGCAAAGGCAGCTATCTATAAGCCAGGGTAAGGGCTATCTCATAGAATCAAATCTGCTAGCACAAAGACTGCAGGACTTCTCATCCTCTAGAACTATAACAAATAAATATCTGTGATTTAAGCCACTCAGTCCCTAGTATCTTGTTTTACCAGACTAAGTAAAAACATGTGATATCACAGTTGTTTACAGATTTCTTCCTATCCCCCACATTACAACAAGCTTTCACAGAGCAAGGGTCATTTCTTTCTTACTATCCATATATATATACATTACATTCCTATCTCATATATATTACATTTCCAAGTACATATAAGTTATGCATTCAAAATTTAACTTACAAGGAGAAGATGGCAGGATGGGAGGATAGGAAGACGGGAGGGAGGAATGCAGGCTAGAAATCGAGTTCACTTCCATGCTTAAACCCCAAGTTGTTAGCCAGACTTTCTACTATATTCTTGTTTTTTCCTTCAACAGTGAATTACTCCAGTAGCCATATAAATTTTATAATGCTCCAGAGGTAAATGCAAAGTCAGAAATGTTTTCTCAACCCTGGTTATACTACTCAGTTGCCTTACTGTTTCTTTTATTACTATTTGGAAAATATGTTAGGGCTTCACATAAGGTAAAGCAGAACAAATTCAGGAGACTCATACTCTTGCCTTAGTAGCACATGCTTTTTCTATTTAATTTCCTAAGTACATTGAGTAAGCTAAGCACAATTTGTAGTTGTTAAAACCAGGCTTACATATACTTCTACTTTCAGGTTCTAACTCTTTTCAAGTGAAATCAGTTCATAACATGTTCCTTTGAAAAAAGAAAGTTGGGAGTGACATCGCCAAAAGAATGGCAGAGTGGGCTACTCCAGGACTATATAGGTTCCCTGAAGCAACGAATAAGTAGGTCAAAAGTATCAGGATCGACTTTTAAAGAATTCTGGAATCTAATAAAAAATGTACGACAACCAGCACAAGACTTGATGTAGACAGGAGTTACTGCTTTGTGGAAAAGAATACTGTGGAATTTTAAATTACCTATCTACCCATCCCCTACATCTCAGACTGGAAACAGCCTTAAAGATGGCAGATAAGGATTGCTAGTTCCAGGGGTGGCAATGCCAACCTTATCCTAAAAGAATTGTGTCTGTGGGTCTTCACCTGTCTGGCAGGTCTCTCAAAGACAGATGCAAAGAAATCCCTGTTTGACCCAACTGGGAACATTTTGAGGGCTGGGCCACTTGTTGAAAGCATTTGAAGGCACAAGTATTGGTTGCAGCAGCCTGGGGCAACAGATAGCATTTCAAACAAAGAGATAATCCAAGTGACTAAATGAGGTATGTGGGATTATATAAGGATTTTTAAGCTTCTGTTATGGTTTATTTATTATATACCCACCCCAACCAAAAGCTCATGCATTATGTGGAATGCTCAGATGTAAAATTATTAGATTATGAGAGCTATGACCTAATCAGTCATTAGATGAATGGACTGTTGAGTGGTAACAGTAGACAGGCGGGCATGGCTAAAGGAAATAAATCACTGGGAACTTGATTTGGGGATTTATATTTTGTCCTTGGCACCTGCTTTCTCTCCCTGCTTCCTGGTTGTCATGAGTTGAGCAACTTTCTCTACCATGCTCTTATGTCATGATTTCTGGCCTCATCTTGGGCCCACAGCATTGGAGCTAACTGAACGACGACGAAACCTCTGAAACTGTGAGCCCAAAATAAACTTTTTCTCCTTTGAGCTATTCTTTTTTTAGTGGCAAATGGACATAATACCTTTATTTTATTTATTTTTATGTGGTGCTGAGGATCGAACCCAGTGCCTTATGCACGCTAGGCAAGCACTCTACCACTGAGTCACAATCCCAGCCCCTTTACGTTATTCTTGTCATGTATTTTGATCACTGCAAGAAAAAGCTGATTAACACAGCTTCCATATACACAAGGGAATTAAGACAGCCACATGCATGACCAGTGCAGGATCTACTCACAAATGGCCTACTAATGACCTATGCTTTCACTTCTGTTTAGCTTTTAGGCCTTCTGCAATACAGAACCATCCTCAAAGACTGAGAAATTATTTTTATTTTCTTCCTTTTTCTTTTTTGGTTCCAGGAATTTTAGGTAACTATCAAAGCAACTGACCATCAAACAGAACACACACTTTAACAATAGCACACAATAGAGAATGTGGTCCTTACCACCATAATTTAGAAAAGTCACTAAACAAACAAACAACAAACACCCAAACACGGGGAGAGGAGGATCTGATACGGAGAATTTCTATGTTATAATATTCAAAATGCTCAGATTCCAGGGCTGGGTATGAATAGATCAGTGGTAGACCACTTGCCTAGTATGTATGAAGCCCGGAATTCTATCCCCTACACTGAGAAAGAAAAAAAAAAAGTCCAGTTTCCAACAAAATAATAAAGGACATGCAAGGAAAAAAGAAAGTATGGGCCATCTACAGGGAAAATGAAAGGTTAACTTACTTAAACTTACTAGATAAACTATCTTAAATAGCTCTAAGACTAAAGGAAATCATGGGCAAAGAAGAATGATGGTGGAATGCAAACAAGAACACAAAAGAATTACTAGGAGATTACTATAGTAATCTAATTCATAGTAATGTAACAAAAGTCTGTAAAAACTAAGGATGAAGAAGAAAATCAGATAGTAAAACAGATAATTCAGAGGTCATGTAAGCTTGAGAATAAAATGTCTATTTCATCTAATTCATCAATTCTGTTGCCACTATAACTCTTCCCAAACACAGATATCCCAGGTTAAGTGGATAGGGGGGACACAATGATTTTATAAAGATCAAATTCCTTAATAGCATTCATAGTCCAACAAATTCCAACCTCATTCAATCTTCCGAAATTCACTGACTTTATCTTTGTGACTGCTATATTCTAGTTATTAGGTGTCCCCCAAAAGTTCATGTATGAGACAATATAAGAACATTCACAGGTAAAATTATTGGGTTATGAAAGCCTTAATTCAATCAGTGAATTAATTCCTATTAGGGTAACTGAGCGGTAACTGAAGGCAGACAGGGTATGGCTGGAGAAGGTGGGGGCATGCAGTGTGCCTTTGGGATACGTATTTTGTATCTGGAGAGTGGAGCCTCTCTCTGCTTCCTGATCATCATGTGAGCCACTTCCCTCTGCCACATTCCACTATGTTCTGCCTAACCTTCAGCCCTGGGGAAATGGAGCCAGTTGTCTGTGGATTGAGACTTATGAAACCTGAAACCATGAGCCTCAAATAAAATTTTACTCCACTAACATTTTTCTTGTCAAATCTTGTAGTCACAAAAAGCTGACTAAAACAGTGACCAATGTATAACTCTCAATTTTTCTTGCTTTTCTTCATGCTTTTGCCTCTGCATTGAAAAATACATTTATATATACGAATAAACAATGACCCACATACTTTATTCTTTTCTCAAAACAATAGTCCTTAAAGGCTCAATTTATTTATTTATTTATTTATTTTGGGGGGGGGGTGGTTCTGGGTTCTGGGAATTGAACCCAGGGTCTTGTGCATGCTAGGCAAGCACTCTACCAACTGAGCTATATCCCCAGCTCCTCAATTAAAATTCTACCTCCTCAGTAAAGCCTTCTGAAAATTTCTTTTCAAAATTGCAAGTACCATCCCCTCTGAACCACACTTTTGTATAATCTATGATGGCTCAACTATATGACATTTAATATAACTTAAATATACGGAAAATATAAAATAAAAAGACATGAAAACCCTTTAAAATACAAGTCATTTAAGAATACAGTACAAGGCAATAGCACATTTTCCCATCTCCTTAGACATCTAAATTGATTTCTATCATGTATTATATTGACAATGTCCTTTTCTAAAGAAATACATTTCTCTTATCATAAAATTTCAGAAGAATTGTTAAGCACACCAACAAACTAGTATGCTTTCTTTTGTTAGACAGTCAAAATATTGTAAAATATAGTATTATCCTTTTTGCCTTCGCTGTCAGAGGGTTAAAGTTTAATTTAATAATCAAAATTTAATAATTACTTTATTATCTCCATGCTCTACTCTATTTTCCTACAAGATTTTTGCTTTCTTTCTATTAGTCTGTGGTTATCTTGTACTGTAAGCCAATACAAATATTTTTAGAAACAGGTAAAATATAAATTATAATGTCCTTTCATTATTAATTTCTGATAGATCATCTTTAAAATACGGCCATATATGTATGGAATTTTACAAAACATTACAAAATGGAAACAATACAATAATCCTAGGTAATTTTCTACTTATCACTAATAGACTAGTCATTAAAACATAAAATCAAAACAGATAATTCCATCCAATATAGTACAATAACTCAAATGGACCTAATAGACATCTACAAAATATTTCACTCGAGCGGCGCCAGTCTACAGCTTCCCTGGCGGAGAGGCGCCATCCTCAGCTATCTGAGCCCTCAGACCTAAGCCCACCCCTTCCCTCGGGGACACGGCGCTTCGGCTCCAGGTGAGATTTAGCCGGACCGGAGCTGCTTGCCGGGTCCAGCGGGGAATTTGGGCCCGTTGGCGCCATTCTACAGCTTCCCTGGCGGAGAGACACCATCTTTGGCTGTCTGAGCCCTCGGACCTAAGCTCAGCACTTCCCGCGGGACACGGCGCTGCGGCTCAAGGGCCACAGTGCTGTGTCTCCTGGTTGCCTCTGCACAGAAGCATTGATCATTCCCAACCTGGAGGTTGTGAGACAGCAGCTATCTTGGGTCACCACTTGATCAACCACCTCTCAAACATCAGGGGAGTTACTGGAAATCTACAGGGACGCCCTAAGTCTTTACAGGGAAATTGCAATCCCTCTGATTTGCACTACTAGAGGGGAAGATACACGAGCAGCATGAGAAAACACGGGAAGAAAGTGTCCCAAACAAACCTAGATGATACATCAAGAGATCCCAAAGACAGCATGGTAGAAGGAATGACAGAAATGGAGTTCAGAATGTTCATAATTAAAATGATCCGAGAAGAGAATGAGGTGACGAGAGTGCAGATTCAGGCTATGAATAACCAGCGAATAGAGCAATTTCGGGAAGCAAAAAATCATTTCAATAAAGAGATAGAAGTTCTGAGAAAAAAACAAACAGAAATCCTTGAAGGAAACAAGGAAATGAAGGGAACAATCAACCAAGTTAAAAACTCAATAGAAAGCATAATTAACAGAATAGATCACTTGGAAGACAGAACCTCAGACAATGAAGACAAAGTATTTAATCTTGAGAACAAAGTCAAACAAAGAGAGAAGATGGTTAGGAATCATGAACGAAACCTCCAAGAAATATGGGACATCATGAAAAGACCAAATTTAAGAGTTATTGGGATTGAGGAAGGCACAGAGATACAAACCAATGGTATGAATAATCTGTTCAATGAAATAATATCAGAAAATTTCCCAAATATGATGAATGAGATGGAAAATCAATTACAAGAGGCCTACAGGACACCAAACGCACAGAACTTCAATAGATCCACACCAAGGCACATTGTAAAGAAAATACCTAACATACAAAACATAGAATTTTAAAGGCAGCGAGAGAAAAGCAGCAGATTACCTACAGG
>JAJEJO010000184.1:637672-703887 GCA_020662805.1 Glaucomys volans
GAATGGAGGAAGGATAGATAGCATAGAGGGAAGGGAGGGGTGGGGGCAGGATGGGGGGTAAAAATAATAACAGAATGTGTGACAGATACCATTGCCCTGTGTACATGTATGAACGCACAGATGATGTGACTCTACTTTGTGTACAACCATTGAAACAATAGCTGTACTCCATTTGTGTTCAATGAATCAATAAGTAAATAAAAAAAAACTCTACAATAAAAAAAAAATTTCCCTCTAGAACAGCTGAATTTACCTTCTTCCAACTAGCTCAACATTTTCCAAAAAAGACAATATTTTCAGTCATAATGTTTTAGAAAATAAAGAATGAAGAACAGATCAAAAAAGAAATAAGAGGAGAAATTCTTAGAAACAAATAAGAACAGAGATAAAATGTATCAAAATCTCTGGGACAGCAGGAAAGAAGTTCTAAGAGGAAAATTTGTAGCATTGAGTGCCTACATCAAAAAAATAGATCCCAAATAAATAACCTTAGGTTCTACCTCAGGGCCTTAGAAAAGGAAGGACAAATGAATTCCAAAATCAGAAGATGCAAAATGATTAAGATGAACAAAATTAATGAAATTTAAAAAAAAACAATACACAGAATCAATGCAATGAAGAGTTTGCTGTTCAAAAAGATATATAAGCTTGATAAACCTTAGCAAACTAACCAAAACAGAGAGAGAAGATCCAAATGAACGAAATTAGAGATGAAAAAGGAGATATCATACTTCTGAAATTCAGAGAATAATTACAAACTGTTTTGAAAATTTATACTCTAATGTATTGGAAAATCTAGAAAACACTGACAAATTTCTAGACACATATGATCTACCCATTTAAACAAGAAAGATATAGAAAACTTAAACAAACCAATATCAAGCAATGAAGTTAAAACAGCAATTAAAAGCCTTCCAAAACAGAAAAGTCAAGAACCAGATGATTCTCAGCTGAGTTCTACTGGACCTTCAAAGAGGAACTAACACAAGTCTTCTCAAATAATTCCAGGAACTTGAAAGGGAAGGAACACATAATTACATTCTATAAAGCCAATATAACCCTGAAACAAAAACTAGACAAAGATACATCAAAGACATAAAACTATAGACCTATATTATGAACACAGGTCCAAAAATCCTTAATAAAATATCAGCAAAGCGCATTCAAAAACACATCAAGAAATTAACACCTCATGATCAAGTGGGTTTCATCCCAAGGATGCAAGGTTGATTCAACACACAAATCAATAAATGTAATTCATTACTTAAAGAGAAGTTAAGGAGAAGAATCACATGATCATCTCAAAAGATGCCGAAAAGGTCTTTGATAAAATCCAGAACACATTCATGTTATTCATGTTAAAAAAAAATACTGGAAAGGCTAGGAATAGAAGGACATTACCTCAACTATCTATGACAAACCCAAAACCAACACCATACTGAATGGAGAAAACTTAAAAACATTTCCTCTAAAATCAAGAACAAGACAAGATGTCTACTCTCACCATTTCTAAAGTTCCCAAAACACTAAACAGAGTAATCAAACAAGAAAATAGAATTAAAGGGATGTAAATAGGAAAACAAGAAGTCAAACTGTCTCTGTTTGCTGATTACCTGATCCTATATCTAGAAGACCCAAAAATGTTTACCAAAAGACATCTAGAGTTGATTAATGAATTCAGCAAAGTAGCAGGATACAAGATCAATACCTATAAATCAACAGCTTTCCTATATTCCAACACTGATTTTACTAAGCAAGAAAGTAGGAAAACTATCCCATATACAATAACCTGAAAAAAATAAAATACTCGAAGACCTTAGAAGATGGAAAGATATCCCACATTGTTGGATACATAACCCACATTGTCAAAAATGGCCAAACTACCAAAAGAAATACACAGGTTCAATGTAATTTCCACCAAAGTACCAATGACATTACTCATGGAATTAGAAAAAACAATTCTTAAAAGTCACTTGGACAAATGAGAAACACAGACTAGCCAAAGCAATACTGAGCAAGAAGAGTGATTCAGATCACAAAATCAGCTCTGAAATTGTACTACAGAGCTATGGTAACAAAAACAGCATGGTACTATCAAATGGGCATGAGGACCAATAAAACAGAAGAGGGACACAAACAAAACTACAAACTCACAGTCATTGACACTTAACCAAGGTGCAAAGAATGTTTGTTAGAGAAAAAAGAGCATTTTAACAAATGATGCAAGAAAAACTGGATAGCCATGTATAGAAGAATGAAGTTAAATCCTTTTCTCTCATCCTGTACAAAAGCCAAATCAAAATGGATCAAAGACTTAGAAATTAGACCAGAAACCTTGTACCTTCTAGAAGAAAACATAGGGTCAACACTTCAATCATACTGCTGTTGGCATGACTTCTTTAACAAGGCCCCTAAAGCTCAAGAAATAAAATCAAGAATTAGTAAATGGGATTCTATCGAGTCAAAAATCTTTCACACAGCAAAGTAAATAAATAAGAATGTGAAGAAAAAGTCTACAGAATGGGAGAAATCTCTGCCAGTTGTTTGTTTAACAGGGGAATAATATCCAAAATATATAAAGAACTCAAAAAAAACAAATACCCTCATCAATAAACAGGCAACAGACATTTCTCAAAATAAGAAACACAAATAGCCAACAAATATATGAAGAAATGTTCAACATTCCTCATAATCAGAGAAATGCAAATCAAAACTACACTACTGCTGATCATGATGACACATGCCTGTAATCCAGCCACTTGGGAGACTGAGGCAGGAGGATGATGAATTCAAAGCCAGCCTTAGTAACTTAGTGAGGCCCTAAGCAACTTAGTGGGCCCCTGTAATGGAGTTCTTTCACCTCAGCTTCACTCCGTCACGGGGGTAATGGCCGCAGTGCAAATGCCAGGCACCGGGAACTGGTGAATAAACAAGAGAGTTGCAAGCTCTTTGTTAGTTCTTTTATTTAGGGAATGTTTCGTCCTTAAGTAGTTAGTTTATTACATGTTTACACTCATGCTAATCAGGGTTTGGAACTGTGCCCAATTAGGTAACATCCAGGTATGCAAAGTAAGGATTGTACCTTGTCCAATCACGTTTCCACTAATGTCTACCTTTGTCTGTACTCGGGGTCCAATCTGGACCCCCTAAAGTTACCCTGGCAACAGGTATGCTAATTATGGCGACGTGATCAGCTCCACTGACCTGCTGCAGCAGAAAGCTCCTTCCTGCAGTTTTTCCTGTCAGGCATGCATGAATGTAGGTCTCCCTTACACATTCGAGGCATTCACTGCTGCCAGCCAAGTGCCAGGGGCTTCTCCCACACCCCTGTCTCTAAATAGGAAAATTTTTAAAGGGCAGGGGATTGGAGGGAGTTGTAAATGTGGCTCTGTGGTAAAGTGAGTATTCAATCCCCCATACCAAAAAAAAACAAAAACAAAAAAACAAAACCCTACACTACAATTTCATCACTCCAATTAGAAAGCCAATTATCAAGAACACAAACAACAATAAATACTTATAAATACTGGTGAGGATGTGGGGAAAAAGATAGACTCCTACATTACTGGTTGGAATTCACATTTGTATCACCACAATGGAAAGCAGTATGGAGATCCTCAAAAAACTAGGGCTGGAACCACCATATGACCCAGCCTTCCCACTCCTTGGTAATAATCCCAAAGAACTAAAATGAGCATTACTATAGCCATACAGTCCCCTCAGTGTTTATAGAAAAATGAATCACAACAGCTAAATTATGGAATCAACCCAGATGTCTGTCAACAGATGAATGGACTAAAAAACTGTAGTGTATATCCACGATGGACTTTTACTTAGCCATGTAGAATGAAATTGTGGCATTTGCTGGTAAATAAATGGAAATGGAGAACATCATGCTAAATGAAATAAGCAGTCTCAGAAAATCAAGGGTCAGTGTTTTCTCTCATTAAATGTTCTCTCTCATATGTGGAACTTAGAGAAAAACAAAGGAAACCAGCACAGTGGCGAATGCCTACAATCCCAGCGGTAGGGAGGCTGAGGCCTGAAGATACTGAGTTTCAAAGCTAGCCTCAGCAACTTAGGGAGACCCTGTCTCTTAAAAAAAAAGAAAAAAAAAAAAAGAAAAAACCTTTTTTTTAAGGGTGGGGATGTGGCTCAGTGGTTAAGCACCCCTAGGTTCAATCCCTGGTACCAAAAAAATAAAATAAAGGAAAGGGGAGGGGAGGAACAAATAACATGAAGATATAGAAAAGATCGGTAGAGTAGGAGGAAGAGATGGAGAGGGAGGCAGGAGGGATGAGAAAGGGGAAGAAATGTAGAATTAACTTAAAAAAAGCATTCTATGTGCATATATAAATATACAACAGAGAATTTCACCTTTATGTATAAGTACAAAGAACCAATCAAAACTAAATAGGGGATGGGGTTGTAGTCAGTGGTAGAGCACTCACCTAGCACATGTGGGGCACTGGGTTCAATCCTCAGTACCACATTAAAAAATGAATAACTAAAACAAAGGTATTGTGTCCATCCGAAATTAAAAAATATTTTAAATAAATAAATAGTGAAAGGAAGATCCATAGAGGAAGGAGAATGGGGGGAGGAAGGAAGGGAGGAAAATAGGGGAACATGAACTGAAATCAAATTGCCTACTACAATGGATAACAATAATGCTCTAATATAAAAATAGTTACAGAAAGACCAAGCCCCAAGACACATATATGTACTTCTACTAGTCATATAATCTTTGAGCTTCGTAGTTAACCATTAGCATATGTGATAAATGACTTTTAGATAATTGTTTAATAAAACACACAAAAAAATCTAATTTAGGCATGAACATAATAAAATTAAAGATCCTGAGAAACAAAGGCAAGCTAAATAGAAAATTACTTGTTTCCTATTTATTTTATACTAGTCCTCTCTATAAGTAATTCCTATTGGCACTCTTTCTGTAGTATAGAAGTAACTATACCCAAGAGTATAAAAATGCTGCTACAAATACAATCCATAAACCTCTAGAGAAGAGAGAAGAAAACAAAGGGAATGACTATCACACAATAGGTGCCTACTTCAAAACATATCTTTAAAATATATTTAAAGCAATATGCAGTGTATCAAAATCACTATAACCCATTTTATAACTATTTTAACAAAAACTGACAATAGCAACAGATGTAACAATGCACTATAATACAGATATACAACTGACTATGACAGCAGATATAATAAGAACCCTTGGCTGCTAGCATCCAGTTCAACAAGTAAAATGGAAAGTGTTAACTGATAAACAAGTACATCCATAGTCTAACAGTGAAAGCCTGTTAGTAAATCCATTTAAAAAATAAGAGCAAAATAAAAACTTTACAATAAATAAAAACTAAGAGAACTCATTGTTCACAGACTTTAATTTCAAGAAATATAAGGTAGTTCTTCAGACATATATAAGTTTTTCAGGCAGAAGGGAAATAATGGAAATTTCAATCCACACCAAAAAATCAAAGGGCATCAGAATGGGTAAGGAGATTACTTAACACAAAAGACTTTTCTTTCATATTTACGTCTTTAAAACATAACTATCACATCTACAACCAGAGAAATGAAAGGTGTACTCCATTTGTGTACAATGAATCAAAATGCATTCTGTCATGTATACCTAAATAATAAAAAAAAAAACTGTCTAAAGCACAAAAAACAATGCATCTACCCCCTTCCACTGCAACAGATGATCTTTTCAGAATAAAAAGGAGATAATGTCACTTCTCTAGCCTAAAGTCTTTCAATGGTTTTCCAACACTCTTGTAACTGAATCCAACTGTGTTAATAATGAATATTTTTAAATGTTCAAATAAAAGGTAACCAAAGATCAGATAAGAAAAATAGTATCTATATTTTTATCCAAATCTCAAAATTTAGTCATAACTTTACCTGTCCTTTTTGAAAGAATAAATAAAATCTGTACAAATAAATCAGTGAGATATATATATATATATATCATTAATCAAATAAGCTTACATGCATGTTCTCTAATACATCACAGTAAAGAGAATGTTTTTATAATAGGCACATAACCCTCAATTATATGGAAAAGTTTTAAATGTAAAATTTTAATGTTTACTAAAATAATTGTACAGTTATTAGTAATCTTCCTAACGTTGCTTTTAAGGTTTATTTTCTCATGATTTTTGTTTTTTCAGGTCACATGAGTTGAATTAAATAACCTTTCACTACTATATTGTTTAACAGGACCACTTAGTTATATGAATTAAAATACTAATTTAGTTCACATAAAACTAAAACTAATATCGAAAATGGTTGAAAGTAGTCATAGGAACTGTTTGTTAGCTATGGGTGTTTAATTTGTAAGGATTTCTGGGATTAAATAAAGATGCTCATATCTCATGAACATCTGGATCACAATACAAAAGTAAAAAATAAATATCTACTTCTTTTAAAGTAATTTTTGTGCAAGTATGAGACAAGTACAATAAAGCTTGTCTGTGAAGGAAAATAAAATAAGTTTAAGTTTCATTCTCAGGTTTGTTATTTATGTCTTCCAGGATTTTATGTTGCAATTCTGGGGCTCAAGGGGAAAAGATCCCTAATTATACATATTACTGGGTTCAATTCACAAAAATAAACAGTTGTTTAAGTGTATTGATCCAAACCTTAGGATATTGGTAGCTGAGATAACACCTAAAACACACTTAGTATTCCTCACCTCTCATTCTTTGCAACTTTCCTTCCCAAAGAAATAACAAAACATTTATATTGTAGATGAAAAATTAAAACAAAAAAATTTAAAACCAAAAGTAATTAACTAACCCTAAGGGTTATCTTTTAATAGTATAGAATACATATAGATAATGTAAGTACTATACCCCACAAACTTCAACTTCTTGGTGAAAAAGAATTAACACTGTTCTGTAAGACAGTGCTTTTTCTTTTTTTTAAAAAAGGGGGAGGGGGGACAAGAAAAGAATAAGTTGCTATATCTCCCTAAAAATAAAATATTTTCCTTGACCACCCACCTGACGGAGCCATATAAAACTAACATTTTGGAGTCTTTACCTCAAATCCAAATTTTTTTTTTTTTAATTTGCTTATTGATTCATTGAGCACGAATGGAGTACAGCTATTGTTCATCTGGTTGTACACAAAGTAGAGTCACACCATCTGTGCATTCATACATGCACACAGGGCAATGATGTCTGTCACACATTCTGTTAATATTCTTACCCCCCCACCCCCGACCCCACCCCTCCCTTCCCTCTATGCTGTCTATCCTTCCTCCATTCTTGCTACCTCCCCCCCCCACCCCCACATTATGCCTCACATTCCTTTATCAGAGAGACCATTCGGCCTTTGGAATTGTGGGATTGGCTGATCTCACTTAGTATAACAACCTCCAACATCATCCATTTACCTACAAATGCCATAATTTTATTCTTCTTTATGGCTGAGTAATATTCCATTGTGTATATATACCACAGTTTCTTTATCCATTCATCTACTGAAGGGCATCTAGGTTGATTCCATAATCTAGCTATTGTGAATTGAGCAGCTATGAACATTGATGTGGCTGCATCACTGTAGCAATCTGATTTTAAGTCCTTTGGGTATAGGCCAAGGAGTGGGATAGCAGGGTCAAATAGTGGATCCATTCCAAGTTTTCTAAGGAATCTCCACACTGCTTTCCAGAGTGGCTGCACCAACTTGCACTCCCACCAGCAATGTATGAGTGTACCCTTTTCCGCACATCCTCGCCAACACCTGTTGTTGCCCATATTCTTAATAAAAGACATTCTAATTGGGGTGAAATAAAATCTTAAGGTGCTTTTCATTTGCATTTCTCTTATAACAAGGGATATTGAACATTTTTTCATAAATCTGTTGATTGCTTGTAGATCTTCCTCTGTAAAGTGTTCATTTCCTTGGCCCATTTATTGACTGCGTTATTAGTGTTCTTGGTGTAAAGATTTTTGAGTACTTTGTAGATTCTGGAGATTAGTGCTCTATCTGAAGTGTGTGTGGCAAAGATTTTCTCCCACTCTGAAGGCTCTCTCTTCACATTGCTGATTGTTTCCTTTGCTGAGAAAAAGCTTTTTAGTTTGACTCTATCCCAATCATTGATTCGTGCTTTTATTTCTTGCGCTTTGGGAGTCATGTTAAGGAAATCTGGTCCTAGGCCAACATGATGAAGATTTGGACCTATTTTCTCTTCTATTAGGTGCAGAGTCTCTGGTCTGATTTCTAGGTCCTTGATCCACTTTGAGTTGAGTTTTGTACAGGGTGAGAGATATGGGTTTAGTTTCATTTTGCTGCATATGGATTTCCAGTTTTCCCAGCACCATTTGTTGAAGAGGCTGTCTTTTCTCCATTGCATGTTTTTGCCTCCTTTGTCAAGTATGAGATACCTGTACTTATTTGGGTTTGTCTCTGTGTCCTCTATTCTGTACCATTGATCTACCTGTCTATTTTGGTACCAATACCATGCTGTTTTTGTTACTATTGCTCTGTAGTATAGTTGGAGGTCTGGTATTGTGAAACCCCCTGCTTCGCTCTTCTTGCTAAGGATTGCTTTAGCAATTCTGGGTCTCTTATTCCTCCAAATGAATTTCATGATTGCTTGCTCTATTTCTATGAGGTCCGTCATTGGGATTTTAATTGGAATTGCATTGAATTTGTATAGCATTTTTGGAAGTATGGCCATTTTGACAATATTAATTCTGCCTATCCAAGAACAGGGGAGATCTTTCCATCTTCTCAGATGCTCTTCAACTACTTTCTTTAGTGTTCTGTAGTTCTCAGTGTAGAGGTCTTTCACATCTTTTGTTAAATTGATTCCCAAGTATTTTATTTTTTTTGAGGTTATTGTGAATGGGGTAGTTTTCCTAATTTCTCTCTCAGAGGATGCATCACTTAGGAATAAAAATGCATTGGATTTATGAGCATTAATTTTATATCCTGCTAATTTACTGAATTCATTTATGAGTTCCAGAAGTTTTCTGGTGGAATTCTTGGGGTCTTCTAAATAGAGAATCATGTCATCAACAAATAGGGATAGTTTGAGCTCTTCTTTTCCTATTCATATTCCTCTAATTTCTTTGGTCTGTCTAATTGCTCTGGCTAGAATTTCAACGATGTTGAATAGTACTGGCGAAAGAGGGCATCCCTTCCTTGTTCCAGTTCTCAGGGGGAATGCTTTCAATTTTTCTCCATTTAGAATGATGTTAGCTGTGGGCTTAGCATAGATAGCCTTTACAATGTTAAGGAATGTCCCGACTATCCCTATTTTTTCTAGTGTTTTGAGCATGAAGGGGTCCTGTATTTTATCAAATGCTTTCTATGCATCTATTGAAATAATCATGTGGTTCTTGACTTTAAGTCTGTTGATGTGGTGAATTACATGGCTTGATTTCCGAATGTTGAACCAAACTTGCATCCCCAGATGAAACCCACTTGATAGTGGTGCACTATCTTTTTAATATGCTTTTGTATGCGATTTGCTAAAATTTTGTTAAGAATTTTTGCATCTATATTCATTAGAGATAAGGGTCTGAAATTTTCTTTCCTCGACGTGTCCTTCTCTTGTTTTGGTATCAGGGTGATATTAGCTTCATAGAATGAGTTTGGAAGGGTTCCCTCCTCCTCTATTTCATGAAAAACTTTGAGGAGTATTGGAATTAGCTCTTCTTTGAAGGTCTTGTAGAACTCGGCTGTGAATCCATCTGGACCTGGACTTTTCTTGGTTGGTAGGCTTTTGATGACTTCCTCTATTTCATTGCTTGAAATTGATCTATTTAAGTTGTGTATGTCCTCCAGATTCAGTTTGGGTGGCTCATATGCCTCTAGGAACCTGTTGATGTCTTCCATGTTTTCTATTTTGTTGGAGTATAAATTTTCAAAGTAGCTTCTTATTATGTTTTGTATTTCAATTGTGTCTGTTGTAATATTTCCATTTCCATCACGAATTTTAGTAATTTGGAGTTTCTCTCTCCTTCTCTTCGTTAGCGTGGCTAAGGGTTTATCAATTTTGTTTATTTTTTCAAAGAACCAACTTTTTGTTTCGTCAATTTTTTGAATTGTTTCTTTTGTTTCAATTTCAATGATTTCAGCTCTAATTTTGATTATTTCATGTCCTCTGCTACTTTTGGTGATGATCTGTTCCTCTTTTTCTAGGGCTTTGAGCTGTAATGTGAGGTCATTGATTTGTTGACTTTTCATTCTTTTATTAAAAGCACTCCATGCAATGAATTTTCCTCTTAGCACTGCTTTCATAGTGTCCCAGAGATTTTGATATGTTGTATCTTTGTTCTCATTGACCTCTAAGAATCTTTTAATTTCCCCCTTAATGTCTTCTGTTATCCATGCATCATTCAATAGCATATTATTTAATCTCCAGGTCTTGGAGTAGTTTCTGTTTTTAACTTTTTAATTGATATCTAATTTCATTCCATTATGTTCTGATAGTATACAAGGTAGTATCTCTATGTTTTTGTATTTGCTAAGAGTAGCTTTGTGGCATAGCATATGGTCTATTTTAGAGAAGGAACCATGAGCTGCTGAGAAGAAAGTGTATTCGCTTTTTGATGGATGGAATATTCTATATATTTCTGTAAAGCCCAAATTAGCGATTGTGTCATTGTGTCCTATGGTTTCTTTGTTCAATTTTTGCTTGGAAGATCTGTCCAACGGTGAGAGAGGAGTGTTAAAGTTCCCCAGTATTATTGTGTTTTGGTCTATTTGGTTCCTGAAATTGAGAAGAGTCTGATTGACGTACATGGATGCACCATTGTTTGGTGCATAAATATTTATGATTGTTACGTCTTGGTGATTTATGCTTCCTTTAAGCAGAATGAAATGTCCTTCTTTATCCCTCTGACTAACTTTGGCTTGAAGTCTGCTTTATCTGAAATGAGGATGGAAACTCCTGTTTTTTTACTCAGTCCATATGCATGGTATGTTTTCCCCCAACCTTTCACCTTTAGTCTGTGGGCATGTTTTTCTATGAGATGAGTTTCTTGAAGGCATCATATTGTTAGGTCTTTCTTTTTAATCCAATCTGCCAGTCTATGTCTTTTGATTGATGAGTTTAGGCCGTTTACATTCAGGGTTATTATTGAGATATGACTTGTATTTCCCGTCATTTTAGCTTTTTGGGGGTTTTTAGCTTAACTTTGTTTCTCCTTTGATTGACTCTTTCTTTAGGGTAGTTCCTCCCCATGGTGACCAAGATTGTTATTTTTCATTTCTTCCTCTTCGAATATTTTGTTGAGAATGTTCTGTAGGGCAGGCTTTCTCTTTGTGAATTCTTTAAGCTTTTGTTTATCATGGAAGGATTTTATTTCATCATCAAATCTGAAGGTAAGTTTTGCTGGGTATAAGATTCTTGGTTGGCATCCGTTTTCTTTCAGAGCTTGAAATATGTTGTTCCAGGCCCTTCTTGCTTTTAGGGTCTGGGCTGAGAAATCTGCTGATATCCGTATTGGTTTCCCCCTGTAGGTAATCTGCTGCTTTTCTCTCGCTGCCTTTAAAATTCTATCTTTGTTTTCTATGTTAGGTATTTTCATTATAATGTGCCTTGGTGTGAATCTGTTGTAATTCTGTGCGTTTGGTGTCCTGTAAGTCTCTTGTAATTGATTTTCCATCTCATTCATCATATTTGGGAAATTTTCTGATATTATTTCATTGAACAGATTATTCATACCCTTGGTTTGTATCTCTGTGCCTTCCTCAATCCCAATCCCAATAACTCTTAAATTTGGTCTTTTCATGATGTCCCATATTTCTTGGAGGTTTCGTTCATGATTCCTAACCATCTTCTCTGTTTGTTCGACTTTGTTTTCAAGATTAAATATTTTGTCTTCATTGTCTGAGGTTCTGTCTTCCAAGTGATCTATTCTGTTAATTATGCTTTCTATTGAGTTTTTAACTTGTTTGATTGTTTCCCTCATTTGCTTGTTTTCTTCAAGGATTTCCGTTTGTTGTGTTTTGTTTTCAGAACTTCTATCTCTTTATTGAAATGATTTTTTGCTTCCTGCAATTGCTCTATTAGCTGATTATTCATAGCCTGAATCTGCTCTCTTGTCACATCATTCTCGGATCATTTTAATTATGAACATTCTGAACTCCCTTTCTGTCATTCCTTCTACCATGCTATATTTGGGTTCTCTTGATATATCATCTAGGTTTGTTTGGGACACTTTCTTCCTGTGTTTTCTCATGTTGCTCATGTATCTTCCCCTCTGATGTTTGAGAGGTGCTTGATCAAGGGGTGACACAAGAAAGCTGCTGTTCCACTTCCTCCAGGCTGGGAATGATCAATACTTCTGTCAGAGGCAGCCGCCGGAGCCAGAGACTCCAGCCCCTCCAGGCCAGACCTCCCAGGAGACGCCGCGCAGTGGCGGGGAAGACCAGAGCTCAGCTCTGCAGACTCAGGGAGTCCCAGATGGTCGCTCTATGCCAGGGAAGCTGCAAAATGGCGCCGAAGGGTCCAAACTCACCGCAGGAGCCGGAGACTCCAGCCCCTCCAGGCCAGAGCGCCCAGGAGACTCTGCGTAGTGGCCAGGCCAATTCCAACTTTTAAGCCATATTTCTAACTTACTCAGATATCTCAGACTTAAACCTTCATTTTTCCTACTTTCCTTACCAAACAGTTTCAAAAATCCCATTTTGGTTCCTTAGAAAATCTTCCTACTTCAAATAACAACTGCAAAATTCATCTTGCTAAGTAAACATTTAGATCATAATATTCAGCTTCTCAAGAGACTTACAATTAAATGAATTCTTATTTATTTTCTCATTATCTCCATTACCTGAATTATCTGAATTTATTACCTGAAATCTGACAATTAGCTTCTCACAGAAGTACAAATCAGGTCCAAAGGGGTAAAACAGAAAATAAAACAAAACAAAAAAAATTCCTGCTTTTACATCAAGGTTCTTCTAAAATCTTTGGGCAAGAGTACATTATCTCAGTGTGCTAGGTACATCAATGTACTTCTGCTCTTAGCCTATTTCCACATTTAAAAAAATAATGATGGAGTAAGTCAAAATTATGTAATTACTAAGATTTTCTGGTACTACAATCTAATGAAAAGACAACTGTGAGTTATGCAATAACTGTTACCAGAGCAAGCAAATTTAGAATCTGAAGACCAAAAAAAGGTCTTTTTAAAAAAAAAAAAAAAATTAAGACTGCAGGTGTAGCACAAATAGGAAAGATTACCTGGTGAAGAAGAAAAAAGAAATTACTCATTCAAAACTTTTGTTACAGAGAAATTTAAAAAAATACCTAGAACAATGAAACATTACTCTCTGACTACTGTAATTCACAAAAAAACATTTGACATAAAAAGAAAGTTTTGGGAAATAACAACGAGGGCAATAATGTGACCCTCTTAAAGAACTGTATTTATATCCTTCTGAGGAAGAACTTATAAAAATTTTATTTTAAAAGGTTTTTATTAGAAAACAATAAGGAATAAAAAATAAACCAAGTATTTAACTCAGAAAGTTGGGAAAAAAATTTTAATAAGTGAGCAAATTATAAGGAAAGAAACTGTCCATATTAAAGTAGAAATTAATGGATTAAAAAATTTAAAAATTAGAGAATTGTTAAGTAAATTCATATATAACTCGCAGAAGAAAAAAGAATGACATATGACTATGAAATAAAAGACATTGAAAATTAATTTTTATTAAAAAGTGAGATTTTAGCAAACAAGTAGTCTTTTCTTATAAGGCATGTATTTACTCTGTGCTATAAATTTAAATTTATATACAGAAAAAAAGGAACTAAAATGTTTTTCAAAGTGCATCTCTCAGTTGCAGCCTTCACCTCATTTATCTTTACATTTTTTCCTATTCCATAAACTTGCTAAAAAGAGAATCTTTTTACTTTTATGATCAGAGGAAAAAATATATGTTTCTGTAGCAGGGGTAAAGGAAGCAGGTAGAACTCTCAGTGTCGAGGGTTATATATAAACACTAGACCATAAACTCCTAGACAACAGGACCATAATTATCTTACTCACCAATCTATGAGTAGCACCTATATAGTATGCACTGAAACAATTTATATTTTATATCTAATAAACAAGTTTTTAATACAGTCTCAGTGGTGTTAGAATAGTACTTAAAAGCAGGTTTAAAATAAAATTTATATACAGTTTTCAACCATCTGCTCCTTACATAGACTGCTACCTATCCAACAAAAGGATTCTTGCAAATTCTTCCATGAAAATAACCTATTCCTAAGGTAAAAAATCAGCAGCAAACTTAATGCCATTCAATTTTCAACCCCTATTTCCCTTCCTTTAGCAATCTCTTCCTATAAAATTTCTCTTCTTTCAATAAATAACAAGGAAGTTTATCAAGTTCCCAATCAGAAAGTAAAAGCTAATTACAAAGAAGGTGATGTAATCCAGGAAGTTACTAATTAAGGTTGATGCCAAGAAGAAAAAGAATTCACTAGCACAAGGCTAAATAACCATTATTTTATTTTCAAATGCAATCAAAAAAATAAAAAATAGATTTTACTGAACTACAAGTGATCTCTATAATGGCACAAATCTTTGGAGTAAAGCTAATTTAGAATTGAATCTCAACTCTGCCACTTACTAAATTCATAACTTGACCACCTATATCAATCACAGGGTAACTAGATAATTAAACAATTTCAAGTGAAGTATCCAAAAGTGACTGAATCGCTGTGTAGTTACTGAATTCCTATAAGTTCCCTTATTGTCCTTGTATGAGATAAGAAGCCAGACTAAAGGAAGGAGGAAATTTTACTGGTTCACATGGAAAAAAATATCTAAATGACATGTGATTAATATTACTAAGTAACAGAGCAATATCATTTGAAATTGCCAAAACTTTTTAGATAGTAAAAAACATATGGTTTTGATTTTGCTTTTAGTAAAACGTATAGGCACATAAAACATTCCATATATAGGCATAATAGCAATTTCCTTTATCTTATAGCCATTATAGCATAACTATGAAGGATTAAGCCTAAATAAAACACCAACTAGCCTAAAAAGAATAATCACTGAAATTACTAAACATACCCAAACTCAGTTTCCAAAAACATCTTTTTAGAAATTCTCAGTATTAAGATCAGTAAACAGTTCAAATGTGAATTCCCAACAATAGATACTACTTCTGTCTTCCTTGATCTATTACTTTACTAGGTACAAAACTCAATTCCCCCAAAAAATCTAACAAAATTTGCATTTTAGTGTCATTTATGTAGACTAATGTAATATTTACAAATAATTCAATTCAATATTATATCAGTATAAGACCTACATCAAACACTTGTTTTTACTGTTTGAAAACCAACAGCAAATAACACCTATAATTTAAATGATATCCATGGTACAGTAGTAAATGGCTTATTCATATATAATAAAAAAGTTTTGAGATTGTTCTAATTAAATTTTCTCAGTTGATAGATTGAGATGATGAGATTATCTCACTACCATACTTTATCTCCTCAGTCTATTTACTTTTTCATATGAATATATTACAGCTTCTCTGCTTAAACTTCTGAGACCTCCTTACCCATCCTTCTCTAGTGATGATTAGCTTCCTTTTGCATTAAGGAAAGCAGCAATTAAAAGCCAACTTTGACATGTTCTATCACATTAACTCCTTCAGGCTTGCTTACCCACATAATTTACTTCCCCTTTTCTTTGGATGAACTATCCACACTACCATAGAGACCCCAACCTTCCACCTATGCCCCTCTACATCAAACGCCCTTTCCTCTTCTAAAGAAAATGACTACAGAAAGTATTCCTAACCTCCACAACTCTGCATTATCAGTGGCTGAATCATTCCTTATTATCATGTAAAGCCAAATCTAATCACCACTCCCCCCCAAAAATTTATTATTCTACTTCCTCCTTCAGTTACTAACACACTTCTCTACTCTTCTTTATTGAATCCTCCTCATTCCCTAGACAGGAAATTTCAAGTGTCCCTGGATACAATACTTGCATTTCTTCTCTCTCCATATTCACTCCTAGACCATTTAATTAAATCTCAATGTTTCTGATACCGACTAGACACTATTGGCTCAAAAATGTACACCTTCACCTCAGACTATTTGCAGTTGTACATATCCAAATGACTTCTTGTCATCTCCTCTTAGATAAGTAACAAGCATATAAAATTTAACAGAGCCAAGAATAAACTTTTGATCTAATACCACCCCAAACTGCATCCTCTAGCAAACCTTCCAGTCTCAACCAATGACAATTCTATCCTTATACTCAGGCCAAAAACATCAGAAGCTTCCTTAACTCCTCCCTCACACCCCCACATCCAAATGTTCAGCAAACTGGAATGTCTATACTTTCAGAATATATCCAAAATCTGATCAGTTCGTTCTACCCATACAGTTACTACCTGATCTGAAGGAGTATATCTCTATTGCCTGAGTTACTTAAAGAACCTCCTCAATGGTCTCTCGGCATCCAACCTCACCTCCCAGGGTTTATTCTAGGTGTCAGAATAGGACTCTAACATAATTAATGTGAGCACTAAGCAGATCATGTTTCTCCTCTGCTGGAGCAACTACAGTGGCTTCCCAACTCCATTCTAATATTCAAACTCCCATAGCACTGTACATGATCTGCCCATCCCACACAGCTCAGAACTACTCTGAACACCTCATTTGTGCCATAATACCTGTTGTTTAGACATTCTCAGCTCTTTCACACCTGTAGGTTTCCATGCTTGAGGTTCCCTCTGCCCATTTTCCCTATGGCTCTCTTCAGATGCTACCTAACCAAAGAAGCCAAACTACCTTACTTAAAACAGTTCTCAACACTCCAGAATACCCTCTATCCTTCTTTCCTTTTTACACCTTTGACATATGTATTCTAGGTGCATATTTATTTCATACCATCCTTCCCTAAAATGTAACCTCCATGAGAGTAGAGACTTGTTTGTTTTGTACACTGTCATACTCTAGCACCTGGCACATATTTGCCATTTGATAAAAAATGCTTGAATAAATAAATTCAATCATTTATCAAATATTTACAAATTCAATTCCAATGTGTTCCAACTGGTAATTAGAAAAGACAGACAAAATGTAAAAACAATATTTGAAAACATTAGAGAGTTACAACAAGACTATAAGGAATTCCAAAGCCAGGTCCAGAGAGGAAGGAAGATCAAAGTAAGCCCTGACTGAAGATATTTTCCCCCTTGAGAAAAAATGTCCACTGCAAAACATGTGAAAGGCTGAGAACCAAAACACAGATTTTAACATAGGTATGAAAATCATGAGACAAGAACTAGAGTTCACAGACTTCCAAGTAAAGGATGTTTGCAAACATACCAGGCTTTTGGTTGCAACCCAGAAAAACTACACTCCAGAATGGAAAGCAAAATAAACCAAACGTGCTCCAAGCGAAAGAAGGCAGTCACAAAAGATCACATATTGTATAATCCCATTTGGAATAAAGGTAAATCTACAGATTAGAGACTGCTGGGGATGGAGGAATAGGAGATCTGGGAGGTACAGGGCTTCTACTTAGGGTAATGAAAATGTGCTGGAATTAAGTAGCTGATGATTGTGCAACACTATAAATATAATAAAACCACCAAATTTTATGATTTTAATAATTTGTAATAGTGAATAATATGTAAGGTCAGTATTATATCAATTTAAACAACAAAGAAATAGATAAGTCCTTACAGAAATTAAACAAAACTTCAAATCATCTCCATTCCTGACTAAATTCCTGGTAAGCTCAGTTTGCTAAGGTCCCAGGCTAGAGGAACAGCCTGAACCAAAAATAAACTACTCTAGACAACAACACCATCTAAAGTTTCAAATTACCTCTATGGTTTTTCATGTACTTTATTCATGAGTCAATCAAAACAACCATACTAAATGATAAGAAGCGGTGGTAATAGTCACAGAAAATGGTACACTTTCTATCTTGTTACTAAATCTACATCTCTTTTTTTCATTTGCATTTGTCTGATATTTCCATAACCATCTTTGTACTATTAATCATTCTGAATCATGCGCACATTTACATTAGCCTATGTATGTGTTTTTTATATGTGACACAGATATGAATTTTGCCTTATTAAACATGCTGGAAATACTTTAATAGATGAGCTAAGCTCCTTTTATACTCTCAACTGTGTCCAACAGTTTCATAATTAGTAACTTTTATAAATATTTGAAGAATATCAAACTATAGCCCGTTTATTGCCTTTAATTCTTTTTTTATATTCTTGTAGTATTTAGAAAGGTTTATATTTTTGTTCTAACAATCTCCTTTATTCTAACATTATACTTTTAATCCTACTAGGTAATCTTAATGATTCAACTATAAAGCACTATTAAAACTAGGTAGTAACTCCCTCTTCCACTTGTCTCTCTCTCCAAGACATTCATTTTAAAGCAATATCATTAACTCCTAGATATCATCTTAACACAATCAGCAAGACCACACAGCTTTCCTTAAACTTCTCTTCTGACTTTTTACAGTTGTTATATTCTCATCAGAACACATAAAGTTATATCTCAACATTTAATCTTAGTTTTCAGTTAAATAAGTTCAATGCTCACCACTAATCTTTAAACTATAATTTTCTCAGGTTACTTTTTTAATATGAGAGTTGTCCTAGTATATTCCTTACAAAGGACTCAAGTGGAATACGTTCTTCCACTTCTTACATTTTCTTAACTATTTGTGAATTTTGCTACTTGAATGTCAGTTTGTCATTTTAATGATATATAAAATCCTTGACTCTTATCTTTATTACAATCTCTTTCATTGTCTTTGAGTATAAATGGTTGTCAAAAAAATATGTTGTCAATCTGAATCTTCTGTTCCTTGGAAAAGCCTTTGTCTCTTTGTCTGGATGTCCAAAGTATTTGCTCTGCTTTAAAATCTAGTAGTTGAACTAAAATGATTCTTAAGTCTTAATAATTGTGTTTCTTTCAGGACACAGAAGCGAACTATCAATTTGTTCAGTATGTTTTCTTATAAATTTTCTTCTGTTTCGGTCCTTTAATTTTTCTTCCTCAGGAACTTCTATTACCTTATTTTCTTCTATGTTTATCCTCTGTACTTTCTCTGGAATCCTTATCTTTCTATTTTAATTTGATTTTCTTCATTCTTTTCCTTTTCATCTTACAATTTCCTCACTGCATTTTCTATGGTATCTATTCAGCCTGTTGTAGCATCTAGTTGCATGTTATTTTTTTTTATTTTTAATTCTTTCCAAATTTCTATTACATAGCTTTCACATCCTTGTTCCTAGCCATCTCATATTCAGAGTATTTTTGACAGCTCGTATCATTTTCTTACCACCCATTATTTTAAGCATAATTTTCTACTTGGGTATTTCCCTCTGACTTATTTCTGATGTCTTCTTTTTCTACGGGTATTGAATTCAGATCATTATCCTCTTTTATCTTACAATATCTTCATATGGACTTTTACTGCAATCATTTTCTAACGCAAACATTTAAGTAACATGATTTCTTCTTAATTATTACAAAAGAGGGATGTGGGGACAGAACAGAGTTCCTAGCTTCACTATTTATTTTATTGTTGTTACCAAGAACTATTTAAAAGGGGGGGGGGACTTTCCTGTGTAGCTTCCTCTCTAGTACTTTCTGAATTACATCTTCTCTGGTCATTCACTTAGTAGTATCTGGACTGGCTTCCTCTGTTACTTGCAAAGTTTCACCCTGATCAAATTGTGTTCCAGTTCCATAAATTTCTCCTTACTGTAGGACAGAGAACACCAAAGGCCCAGCACCCTATACTCTCAGACTTTCAACAGTCTGTTTCAACCCAAAAACTGCACCTATAAGCTCCCTTCTAACTGCAACTGTTGTTCTCAGATAGACTTCTGAGCCCCCAGTCAGATGACACCACTCCTAGGGAGATTTAAGTATTATGCCACCATTGTTGCCATCCAAACCAATGTCTCTTAAAGTTTTATTTTTACATTTTTTATTTGAAATTATACCAGGGGGAAAAGGAAATAAGAAATAACAGATTTAATTACTACTGATACTTTTGGTACACATGTTTTTAAAAGACTGCATAAATAATATGCAATTTGTCAAAAGAATATATAAAGCTAAAATTCCTTTTTAACTTTCATACTTCCCCATCTCAATCCTTTCCCCTCCATTTCCTAAAGGTACATCGATTAAATACTTGGTAGGTAAATTTACATTTGTTGGTGTTTTTAAAATATGTAAAATCTGTGTGACCTACATCTGTAATCCCAGCCACGGAGGAGGCTGTGGCAGGAGGATGGCAAGTTCCAGGTCAGCTTCAGCAAATTAGGGACGCCCTCATCAATTCAGTGAGATCCTGTCTCAAAGCAAAAAATAAAAAGGGTTGGGGACGCAGCTCAGTGATAAAGCATCCCTGGGTTCAATCCCCAATACGCACAGAGAAAGAAAAGGAAGGAAGCAAGCAAGGAGGGGAGGGAGGGAAGGAGGGGAAAGGAAGGAAAGAAAAAACTGTGAGTATTTGTGTGTGTAAAAAAATGTGTATGTACACACATGTGATGCGTATCTTACAATCCAAGTAAAATGTTTATGAAATAAACATCTACAATACATACATAATCAGATAAGCCATGCAGAAACTGCTTAGTAAATTGTAGAAAATATATTATTACTATTAGCAGTTTTTTTTACCCTAGTCATGTTTAACATTGGCAAGTATATCTACCTACTTCCCAAATAGGACCAGAATCTCAGTCTCACTATTTTACTCTCCTCTACATTTCCTCTCTCATATCCATGTAAATTTTTCAATTATATCTGGATTTAACAGCATGTTTTATTGCTTTCTTTGTGCATCATTACATCCTGTATCCCATTATTTTATCTTGGTTCACTGCTCTTCTTGCTAGAGTACATCCATTAGTAATTCATTCAACAATGATCTATGAACAGGATACTTTCTAAGTCCTTGTATGCCTGAAATTGTCCTCATTACTATCTTTTTTATGCATATTTTTAGTTGTAGATGGACACAATATGTTTATTTTATTTTGCTTTACGTGGTGCTGGAGATCGAACCCAGTGCCTCACACGTGCTAGGCAAGTGCTCTACCACTGAGCCACAACCCCAGACCCCCTAATTACTATCCTATTCCAAAATATTATTTGTCTGGATAGAACATTCCTACATTCAAAGTTATTTTCCCCTAACCCTTTAACGATGTTACTACACTATCTTCTGGAACCCAATGTCATTGCAGATAATCTGCTGGTATTTTAAATATATATAAATGTATACAGACAGAAAGAAGACAGATAGACATACGTCGGAGAGACAAGCAGCAGTTTAGTTTGCACTGCTCCAATAACCATGAATGTGGGCTGGGGATATAGCTCAGTTGGTAGAGTGCTTGCCTTGTAAGCACAAGCCACGGCTTCAATTCCCAGCACCACACCAAAAGAAAACAAAAAAACCAAACCGTGAATGTGAGTACTGTATAACGGTTAAGAGTCTGAGCTTTTAAAGAGACCTCCAGGATTAAAATTCAGACACTGACATTGGATGTATAATCTTGAGCAATTTACTTTATTTACAAATCTGCATGTAGCTCCCATATATGTGAAGTGTGGATATTAAGAGGATCTGTTTATCTTATAGGGTTGATATTGAAACAAATGAATTCAAACACATAACTTTCAATCAAAATAGGAAAAAATATCACAGAAAAATTTACAATCTTGTTTTCATAAAGCTTATTTTGTAAAAAAAAAAATTACAACTGAACAAATGGCTGAGATATGTATGTGTATTAAAAACATGTAAAAAGGAAGAAAATTATAAAAACTATTTGGGAAATTAGTTGCTATAGAAAAGGCAAATGAAAATGGGAAATAACACACAGGTGCTTAGACAATATTGGTAATATTCAAGATCACAAGTTGGAGTGTGGGTTCATGGAGACATTTTATTATTGAGAATAGGAGCTGAGTGAGGAACAGATAGTAATTATCAAATGCATATCTGAATTTATCTTACCATAGCATGCCTGATCATAAGTCTTTTATGTACTGCTAAACATCTAAGAGTATATATGTTCCAACATGTTAGGAATGGCAGGTCTGAAAATTATAACTGACATTATTTTAAAATCTATTTCCTCTGTATTTTCTCAATTTTCTATTACATAACTTTTGTATAAAAATCAAGAATTTACTAAGAGACACTAAGAATCCATAAAATATTAGAGAACATGAGTTTCTAACAAACCAATCAGGATGATTATGTGACTTTTCTCCCTCAGTACTGTCAGGCAGACTTATAGACATATGTATGACTATATGAAAATGAGTGCCATGGTCAAATAAGCTAAAAAAAACTCATGTGTGTGCATAACTAAAATAGAATTTAATTGGGTCTGAAAAAATAAGTTAAAAAGATTTAAGAAATCAAATGCCTCAACAGAAACACAAGTCAGGTTCCTGGAATTGGTCATAGAAAGACACGTTTCTATCAGAATAGGATAATAGGCAATTACAGCATTCAGGAAGGTGAAAACAACCTGGTGATTCCAAGGCTTAATGTCTGGCTATATATGCTAGATGCCAAAGTGGCATGAAAATACAAGTTGTGGAACAAGAAAGAACTGACAGGCATGGTATGGAGGGGTCATTTATCTGTGAGATGAAATTATCCCTGATGCTTAAGGGAGACATACTAAAAAGGAAAATTGCAAGCCAGTCATCAAAAGCCCTTGAGGGATATCGTACAGGTTAATGAACAATAGCAATAAGTATGGTAATAAGCAAAGGAAAGCAGGTATAAAACCAATTTGAAAGTGAGAAGACACTGTTGAAAGGAAGTGATTTAAAAACAAAACAAGTGGTCTAAAAGCAAAATACCTGGGGCTTTCAAGATTTTTGCTCATCATGAGGTACAGAGGACTTCAGAGAATGAAAAGCACTTAGATTTCAGGTAAGGGAACAGAGAAAAGCTAAAAATACAAAGAAAAGCTTTTTATTGAAAAGAGGCCAACACTGGAGAAACCAGGCAAAGTAAGAAAAATCCAAGTTTTTAGCATCTCGAAGTTTCTGCACATGCTTCAAATGTCCCTTTCAATCCCCTTGATTTGGTTGAGAGCTCCTCATCTTTCAGGATTCAACTCATGAGTTATCTCACAGGAATATATTCTTCAATCCACATCCTCAATTTAGTGCCATTTCTCTAGGTACTTAAACATGTACATATCTTTATGAAAATAGTTATCATTTTATAATTGTTACTGTTTCATTATCTCCACCTTGATTAATGTAACTTAAATAAGAACTGTTTTACCTGTTATTCCACTACAGTACTCAATAAATAAATAAATAAGCACTCCAAAAAATGCTGACTTCATGCAAAATCACTGAACACTGAATTATACCAAGTTCACAAGACAGGCAGGTAAGTCA
Organism: Glaucomys volans; assembly: GCA_020662805.1. Taxonomy (NCBI): domain Eukaryota; kingdom Metazoa; phylum Chordata; class Mammalia; order Rodentia; family Sciuridae; genus Glaucomys; species Glaucomys volans. Next base: position 661,143 of record JAJEJO010000184.1, read on the forward strand.
TAGAAATTTTTATCTTGGGGAATGTTCATGAAAGAAAGATATAAAATCGGTATGGAGGTAAGAACATGGCTAAGAATCAACCTCATGATGTCAGTAAAATAGCATTTCAGGGACATTTAATATAATTCATATTAATAATTTAATGTATTTTAATTTTCAAACTATGTTCATTTTAAAATACTAAGCTTAACACTCAAATAGTTATTCATTATCTTTATTATTAAAATACTAATTAAATTTAAAATTATTAAAAAAACAAATAAGTTCTATGACCACTTTATACAAAGCTGCATCACTGCAAGTCAGTGAGAAAAGAGATGAATTAAATGATTCCCATTAATCAAGAAACATTTTAAAATCTTGCTAAGGATTGCTTTGGCTGTTCTGGGTCTCTTGTTTTTCCAAATGAATTCTACAATTGCTTTTTCTAGTTCTATGAAGAATGTTATTGGAATTTTAATAGGAATTGTATTAAACTTGTATAATGCTTTTGGTAGTATGGCCATTTTGACAATATTAATTCTGCCTATCCAAGAGCATGTGAGGTCTTTTCATCTTCCAAGGTCTTCTTCAAATTCTTTCTTTGGTGTTTTGTAGGTTTCATAGTAGAGGTCTTTTACCTCTTTTATTAGATTGTATTTTAATTGTTTTTTGGGGCTATTGTAAATGGGGTAGTTTTCCTAATTTCTCTTGCAGTGGATTCATCACTGATGTAGAGAAATGCATTTGATTTATGGACATTGATTTTTTTTTAATTTATTCTTTTATTTACTTATTGATTCATTGAACATAAATGGAGTACTGGACATTGATTTTATATCCTGCTACTTTGCTGAATACATCTATTAGGTCTATAAGTTTTCTGGTGGAATTTTTTGGATCTTCTAAATATAGAACCATGTCAAACAAATAGTGATAGTTTGAGTTCTTCTTTTCCTATTCATAACCCTTTAATTTCTTTGTCTGTCTGATTGTTCTGGCTAGAGTTTCAAGGACTGTGTTGAATAGAAGTGTTGGAAGACTGCATCCCTGTCTTGTTCCAGTTTTTAGGGGGAATGCTTTCAACTTTTCTCCATTGAGAATGATTTTGGCCTTAGGCTCAGCATAGATAGCTTTTACAAGGTTGAGGTATGTTCCCACTACACTTAGTTTTTCTAGTGTTTTGAACATGAAGAGGTGCTGTATTTTATGCCATCCTTATGAAACACTTAATGAAGAACAAATGAAGGATTAATTCTTACCCAAGTTTTCTCAGAACAAGCATTTTATAACATTTTTGTAATTCTACAGTAAGATACATAACAGACATGCTTACCAGTAAAACACACATTCAGATGTTACATGATTTTATCAAGTTCACATCCTAAAATATCTCAAAAGCATGATGCTGTAAGTGCCAATTAGCACACTGAAAAATGTACCACCATGACTTATTTCAAAGCTTTCATTTATATAAAGGTCACTTGCAAAAAGGCAATAAGCAAAAAAATACAAAAACAGAAAACCTTTCTGTTATTACTTAGTTAAGTACAGTCATATGTCAATGACAAGGATATGTTCTGAGATCTGCATCACTGGGCAATATCATCCTTGTGCAAACACCACAGTGTGTATTCACACAAACCTAGATGGCAGAAGTTAATCATTCCACATGGCCTCTGTTACCATTAAGAGACATGGTAAACATGAATGCATAGAGCTGCCACCAGCATACTGTTTTACAGAAAACGTTTTTATAAGGAGGAGTACACTTTAAAATAAGATTAAGTGTAGTATGGAAAATACATACACTGGTAACATAGTCATTTATTATCATCAAGTACTATGTACTATACATAATAGCATGTGCTATGCTTTTACATGACTGGCAGCACACTGGGTTGTTTCACCACAAACAACATGAGTAATGCATTGTGCTGTGACTTCCAAAGGCTGTCATGGGGCAATAGGAATTTTTCAGCTCCATCATTATCTTAGAGGACCATCATCATATGTATGGGTCCATAGCTGAGTACACTGTTACAAAGTGATTAACTGTAGAAGACACATGTGCCTGACAGAAGCAGATGGATATGCTGCCACAAATTACAATTAACACAAATTTGAACTATTGTCTTCACAGAACTCAGTCTCAAAAGTGATAAGTTTAAAAAGATGAAAGCTTTCTTTGGATATCAGCTTTAGGAACATTTGGTTGGGGAAAAGTTGGTTTAAAACACAAAATAACTTTATTCTTAGTTTTATACTAAAAATGACTAGGCAATAAATATATGATGAAATTGAGGGATGTCAGTGTCTGTAATCATAAATTTACATTTTACAGCACAAGAAGTTTAAAACAATTACAATCACCTGCAAGAGTTTTTGATGTATTAACTTGTTGGTATGGGAGCAAATTATTAACATTTGGAAAACAGTAATTAGGAAGAATGAAATGACAATGTGCAATGGGATAAAATTTCAACATTTTAAAACTGAAAAATATGCTATAAACCAACTATTACACTGTTCCCCTTCATATAAATTCTAGGCTTTCATACAGTCAAATGTATACTGCTTAACTTGCTTTTAATATTTCAGAAAGTCTGACATGCCATTATCCCCAATATTAAACCTGAATGTAATAACTTAAATATAATCTTCCTTTATTTTTCATTAAATGCAGAAAATGCTGAGTTTTTAATCTAGTTATCTCACTAGAAATCAAAGTAATACTTATTCAAAAAGTAGCAATTTACTAGAAATTGGGAAAGGAGGCAACATAAGAAAAGGAACCCCTCATGATTTAAAATAACAACAAATAGTAGATAATCATGAACTGGGCATGGTGATGCATCCCTATAATCGAAGTGACTGGGGAGGGTGAGGCAGTAGGATTGCAAGTTCAAGGTCATCCTGGGCAGCCTCAGTACAACAATAAAAAAGAAGCTGACAATAATGAAAGCCCTTCACTAAGGTAAAAAACTGATAATGACCAGTAGAATATCCAAGGTTCCTGATTCCTACTTCATTGATATTGCCTACCTCTATACCACTTTGAATACAGGACATAAATAAGAGCATTAACCAATACCAAAATGGTTAGAGTGATTGCCATGGAGTGATGAGATTATTAGTAATTTTTCATTTCTTCTTCATATATATTTTCAAAATAACTTGCAATGACATACATATTAATATTATGATCAGTGCACATGTACACATGCATACACACTTAAGAATGACTTGTCCTAATACCAAGCCTGTTCAGAAATGGTTTTCCCATATTTCCTGACTATTTCATTCACATAATCTCTGAGTATGTTTCCTTATTTATAAAACAAGGACAATGGTTACTTCTTGTTTTATGTTTCACTAATTATTACTGACAAGAAATAACTATAAAAGGCAATCGAATACAAATCATTCATAAAAACAGGTATAGCATAAATCTCATGATGGTCAGGTACACACACACACACAAACACACACAGAGAAGTATCTTGAAATGCCCAAATTTTTACTACTAGTTGAGGTATATGCAATCAACTTGAGTTTATGGAACTCAAATATTAGAAAAACAAAAAGTGGCAGTTACTTACCACAGAATGAATATGAATGTAAAATAAATAATGAAGAAACATATCAAGATTTTAAAAATTTTATGCAATTATACATACATACATAGAGATATATTTACATATAGTATCAAGATTTCTTTAGTTATTTGCTAATGTTTTTCCATGTAGCAAGCAACTTCTAGGCTTCATGGCAATAATCATACTTCATAAAGTAACTGAGATGTTGTACTCAATTTTAATATTCATGATCATATTATACAGGCGAAAGTATTAAATTAGACACAGACCTAGATCCCAATCCTGACACCATCTCAAATTAGTAATGTAATCTTAGGCAAGACTCTTCATTTCTCTGATGTTGAATCCCTGCTTTACCTAATTCCGTTTGCAACAGGTAACAAAGGCTTAATTAAGCTCTAAGCTTTTCCTATAGTCAGACTTAACCATTTAAGGGTCCAGATCTCATTAGCAGATCTGATTGAGAAACAGTCATCCTACTCATGCTCTAATGCAGATATTATGGAGTTGAACTTTTACCCCTAATGCTCACTTGCTTTACCTAGTTCTGAAAAATGGACCTCTACCTTGGTTTCCTCAGTTCATTCTAGGATCAGAGACATTGAGAACCTAGAACGTAAGGTCCCAATAACATAACAGGTGCTCTGCAATCTTCCCTTTAACTTCAGATCTGTATGTTCATCTCAATCTCTGATGAAACTTCTATTTCAATGTATAATAATTCTTCTTTAAGGATTAAATTATAAACTTAAGCTATCTTTAAGATATCAACTACTCAAATATGAACTTTATTATTATCCCACAACAGTCTAGCATGTCAGATGATTCAGGTAACAGAACCAGCCTAAAACCAACCCATATACTCCAAAATCCCAAAGAAATGGTGATTTGAACGTCCAGCCCTCTATCAGGATTCAAAATTACCAATTAACATATTTCACCTACATTTTCTATTCCATGAGGACCTTTCCAATGCAAACTTATCAAGGAATTATGACAATGAATTTTATTTTCTCTTATGTAATGATAAAAGCCAAATTTTCTTCAAATTCAGGAGATGAAAAAACATTTAGAATAAAAGTAGCTGAAAACAACCAATAAAATTGGACTTATAAACATAAGTATCAATAAACACTGCAAGTTTGGTTTCAAGTTGAAATACAAGAAATAATTTTATTGCAATCCTTTGAAAAGCAAATTTTATTATGTATCAAAAGATATAAAAATACAGGCTCCTGGAGAGATCTGGCCTGGAGCCACGGGAGTCGCCAGCTCCAGCGGGGAGTTTGGGCCCTTCAGCACCATTTTATAGCTTCCTTGGAAGAGCGCAACCATCTTTGGCTGCGCTCCTCAGAGCTGAGCTCAGGTCTTCCAGCGGGGCCAAGGCGCTGCCACTCCTGGTGATATCTGGCCTCGAGCGGATGGAATTGCCAGCTCCAGCAGGGAGCGTAGGCCCTTTGGCACCATTTTACAGCGTCCCTGGAAGAGAGCAACCAACTGCCACCACCTGAGTCCCCAGCGAGGAGTTCAGGCCTGCCGGGGCTCTCAAGCCCAGTGTCTCCATCAGTGAGCACAGTTCTGTGCCCCCACCCCAACTTGGTCTACTGCCCAGGTCCACACTCTGGCCTGGGGTCTAGCACCTGTGCTGTATCTGATTGTCTATCAACACCAGGCTGCCTCTGCCCAGAAGCATTGATCATTCCCAACCTGGAGGTACTGGGAGAGCACCTTTCTTGGGTCACCGCTTGATCAAGCACCTCTCAAACATCAGGGGAGTTACTGGAAATCTGCAGGGACACTTTAAGTCGTCACAGGGAAATTGCAATCCCTCGGATTCGCACTACTAGAGGGGAAGATACACGAGCAACATGAGAAAACACGGGAAGAAAGTGTCCCAAACAAACCTAGATGATATATCAAGAGAACCCAAAGAAAGCATGGTAAAAGGAATGACAGAAAGGGAGTTCAGAATGTTCATAATTAAAATCATCCAAGAAGAGAATGATGTGACGAGAGAGCAGATTCAGGCTATGAATAATCAGCTAATAGAGCAACTGCAGGAAGCAAAAAATCATTTCAATAAAGAGATAGAAGTTCTGAAAAAAAAAAAACGGAAATTCTTGAAGAAAACAAGCAAATGAAGGAAACAATAAAACAAGTTAAAAACTCAATAGAAAGCATAATTAACAGAATAGATCACTTGGAAGACAGAACCTCAGACAATGAAGACAAAATACTTAATCTTGAAAAAAAGTCGAACAAACAGAGAAGATGGTTAGAAATCATGAACGAACCCTCCAAGAAATATGGGACATCATGAAAAGACCAAATTTAAGAGGTACTGGGATTGAGGAAGGCACAGAGATACAAACCAAGGGTCTGAATAATCTGTTCAATGAAATAATATCAGAAAATTTCCCAAATATGATGAATGAGATGGAAATCAAGTACAAGAGGCTTACAGGACACCAAACACAGAATAACAACAGATCCACACCACCGCACATTATAAAGGAAATACCTAACATACAAAACAAAGACAGAATTTTAAAGGCTGAGAGAGAAAAGCAGCAGATTACTTACAGGGGGAAACCAATACAGATATCAGCAGATTTCTCAGCCCAGACTCTAAAAGCAAGAAGGGCCTGGAACAACATATTTCAAGCTCTGAAAGAAAACGGAAGCCAACCAAGAATCTTATGCCCAGCAAAACTCACCTTCAGATTTGATGACAAAATAAAATCCTTCCACGACAAACAAAGGCTTAAAGAATTCACAAACAGAAAGCCTGCCATACAGAACATTCTCAACAAAATATTCAAAAAGAAAGAAACGAAAAATAACAATGTCAGTCAACATAGGGAGGAATTACCCTAAAGAAAGAGTCAATCAAAGGAGAAACAAAATTAAGTTAAAAGCCCCCCAAAAGCTAAAATGACAGGAAATATAAGTCATATCTCAAATAATAACCCTGAATGTAAATGGCCTAAACTCATCAATCAAAAGACATAGACTGGCAGATTGGATTAAAAAGAAAGACCCAACAATATGCTGCCTTCAGGAGACTCATCTCACAGAAGAACATGCCCACAGACTAAAGGTGAAAGGCTGGGAAAAAACATACCATGCAAATGGACTGAGTAAAAAAGCAGGACTTTCCATCCTCATTTCAGATAAAGCAGACTTCAAGCCAAAGTTAGTCAGAAGGGATAAAGAAGGACATTTCATACTGCTTAAAGGAAGCATAAATCACCAAGTCATAACAATCATAAATATTTATGCACCAAACAATGGTGCATCCATGTAGGTCAATCAGATCCTTCTCAATTTCAGGAACCAAATAGACCAAAACACAATAATACTGGGGGACTTTAACACTCCTCTCTCACAGTTGGACAGATCTTCCAAGCAAAAATTGAACAAAGAAACCATAGGTCTCAATGACACAATCGCTAATTTAGACTTAACAGACATATGTAGAATATTCCATCCATCAAAAAGCGAATACACTTTCTTCTCAGCAGCTCATGGGTCCTTCTCTAAAACAGACCATATGTTATGCCACAAAGCTACTCTTAGCAAATACAAAAACATAGAGATACTACCTTGTATACTATCAGATCATAATGGAATGAAATTAGATATCAATGATAAAGTTAAAAACAGAAACTACTCCAACACCTGGAGATGAAATAATATGCTATTGAATGATGCACGGATAACAGAAGACATTAGAGGGGAAATTTAAAGATTCTTAGAGGTCAAAGAGAAGAAATATACAACATATCAAAATCTCTGGGATACTATGAAGCAGTGCTAAGAGGAAAATTCATTGCATGGAGTGCATTTAATAAAAGAATGAAAAGTCAACAAATCAATGACCTCAAATTACAGCTCAAAGCCCTAGAAAAAGAGGAACAGATCATCACCAAAAGTAGTAGAAGACAGGAAATAATCAAAATCAGAGCTGAAATCAATGAAATTGAGACAAAAGAAACAATTCAAAAAATTGACAAAACAAAACGTTGGTTCTTTGAAAATCAAACAAAATTGATAAACCCTTAGCCATGCTAACAAAGAGAAGGAGAGAGAAACTCCAAATTACTAAAATTCATGATGGAAATGGAAATATTACAACAGACACAATTGAAATACAAAACATAATAAGAAGCTACTTTGAAAATTTATACTCCAACAAAATAGAAAACCTGGAAGACATCAACAGGTTCCTAGAGGCATATGAGCCACCCAAACTGAATCTGGAGGACATACACAACTTAAATAGATCAATTTCAAGCCATGAAATAGAAGAGGTCATCAAAAGCATACCAACAAAGAAAAGTCCAGGACCAGATGGATTCACAGCCGAGTTCTACAATACCTTCAAAGAAGAGCTAATTCCAATACTCCTCAAAGTATTTCATGAAATAGAGGAGGAGGGAACCCTTCCAAACTCATTCTATGAAGTTAATATCACCCTGATACCAAAACCAGAGAAGGACACATCAAGGAAAGAAAATTTCAGAACAATATCCCTAATGAACATAGATGCAAAAATTCTTAACAAAATTTTAGCAAATCGCATACAAAAGCATATTAAAAAGATAGTCCACCATGATCAAGTGGGTTTCATCCCGGGGATGCAAGGTTGGTTCAACATCCGGAAATCAATAAGTGTAATTCACCATATCAACAGACTTAAAGTCAAAAACCACATGATTATTTCAATAAATGCAGAAAAAGCATTTGATAAAATACAGCACCCCTTCATGCCCAAAACACTAGAATAAATAGGGATAGTGGGGACATTCCTTAACATTGTAAAGGCTTTCTATGCTAAGCCCACAGCTAACATCATTCTAAATGGAGAAAAATTGAAAGCATTCCCCCTGAGAAATGGAACAAGGCAAGGATGCCCTCTTTCACCACTGCTATTCAACATTGTTCTTGAAACTCTAGCCAGAGCAATTAGACCAAAGAAATTACAGGAATACAAATAGGAAAAGAAGAGCTCAAACTATCCCTATTTGCTGATGATATGATTCTCTATGTAGAAGACCCTAAGAATTCCACCAGAAAACTTCTGGAACTCATTAATGAATTCAGTAAAGTAGCAGGATATAAAATTAATGCTCATAAATCTAATGCATTTTTATTTGTAAGTGATGCATCCTTGGCAAGATAAATTAGGAAAACTACCACATTCACAATAACCTCAAGAAAAATAAAATCCTTGGGAATCAATCTAACAAAAGAAGTGAAAGACCTCTACAATGAGAACTACAGAACACTAAAGAAAGAAGTTAAAGAGAATCTGAGGTGGAAAGATCTCCCCTGTTCTTGGATAGGCAGAATTAATATTGTCAAAATGGCCATACTTCCAAAGTGCTATACAAATTCAATGAAATTCCAATTAAAATCCCAATGATGGACCTCATAGAAATAGAGCAAGCAATCACGAAATTCATTTGGAGGAATAAGAGACCCAGAATAGCTAAAGCAATTCTTAGCAAGATGAGCGATGCAGGGGGTATCACAATACGAGACCTTCAACTATACTACAGAGCAATACTAACAAAAACAGCATGGTATTGGCACTAAAATAGACAGGTAGATCAATGGTACAGAATAGAGGACACAGAGACAAACCCACATAAATACAGGTATCCCATACTTGACAAAGGAGCCAAAAACATACAATGGAGAAAAGACAGCCTCTTCAACAAATGGTGCTGGGAAAACTGGAAATCCATATGCAGCAAAATGAAACTAAACCCATAGCTCTCACCCTGTACAAAACTCAACTCAAAGTGGATCAAGGACCTAGAAATTAGACCAGAGACTCTGCACCTAATAGAAGAGAAAATAGGTCCAAATCTTCATCACACTGGCCTAGGACCACATTTCCTTAACATGACTCCCAAAGCGCAAGAAATAAAAGCTGGAATCAATGATTGGGATAGAGACAAACTAAAAAGCTTTTTCTCAGCAAAGGAAACAATCAGCAATGTGAAGAGAGAGCCTTCAGAGTGGGAGAAATCTTTGCCACACACACTTCAGATAGAGCACTAATCTCCAGAATCTACAAAGTACTCAAAAATCTTTACACCAAGAATACTAATAACCCAATCAACAATTGGGCCAAGGAAATGAACAGACACTTTACAGAGGAAGATCTACAAGCAATCAGCAGATTTATGAAAAAAATGTTCAACATCCCTCGTTATAAGAGAAATGCAAATCAAAACCACCTTAAGATTTCATCTTACCCCAATTAGAACATCTTTTATTAAGAATACAGGCAACAACAGGTGTTGGCGAGGATGTGGGGAAAAGGGTACGAGGATGTGGGGAAAAGTGTACACTCATACATTGCTGGTGGGAGTGCAAGTTGGTGCAGCCACTCTGGAAAGCAGTGTGAAGATTCTTTAGAAAACTTGGAATGGATCCACCATTTGACCCAGCTATCCCACTCCTTGGCCTATACCCAAAGGACTTAAAATCAGATTACTACAGTGATGCAGCCACATCAATGTTCATAGCTGCTCAATTCACAATGGCTAGATTGTGGAACCAACCTAGATGTCCTTCAATAGATGAATGGATAAAAAAAACTGTGGTGTATATATACACAATGGAATATTACTCAGGAATATTATTCATAAAGAAGAATAAAATTATGGCATTTGTAGGTAAATGGATGATGTTGAAGTCTGTTATGCTAAGAGAGATTATCCAATCCCAAAAATCCAAAGGCCAAATGGTCTCTCTGATAAGTGAAAGATGATGCATAATGTGAGGTGGAAGAATGGCAAGAATGGAGGAAGGATAGATAGCATAGAGGGAAGGGAGGGGTGGGGTCAAGGTTGGGGGGTAAGAATAATAACAGTATGTGTGACAGACATCATTGGCCTGTGTACATGTATGAATACTCAGATGGAGTGACTCTACTTTGTGTGCAACCAGAAAAGCAATAGCTGTACTCCATTTGTGTTCAATGAATCAAAAATCAAATTAAAAAAAAAAACTAAAAAAAAAAAAAGAAATAACGTATATGTTCTTAATGTCCATGAAAATTAGTAAATATAAAAGTCATAGTATCAGAGATAAACCACATTTTGAGAAAATAAAAATTATATATGTAATAAAAAAAATAAAAATACTGCATTACTTTAAACTAGAAGTCCCATTTTTTTAAATCAAGTTTCAAAATTTATCAGAATAAAGAAAACATACTTATGCACAAAAATTTTCTTCAGAGTATGTCACAACTAGAAAAATCTAAATATCAAAAAAGAAAACATAGATAAATGCTTCATACATGGTTAACAAATACTACAAATTCATTCTAAATTAGATAAAAATTTAATAATAATGTAAATTTCTGTGCTGTTGGCTAAAAAATATGTTTTTACACACAAACACAATTATTATTATACAAATAGACAAGTTCTCTGTTTTAATGAAAGACTAAAAGAAAAACCACAAAGACATTAATAAAAATAGTGTTTAAGTGGTAGGACAATGGATGCATATTTTTTCTTTTTGGCCTAAATTTTTTATAATATGGTTATATTAATTTTAGAACCAAAATTCTAATGGCATACCCAAAATACACCAATATCATGTATATAGGTGAATATAAGACACCAAGAATATAAAATGACTATTTAACTAAAAATGCTTACAATTGAATACTTTTTTGTCTAATTTTATATTGTACATGTTGCTTCCACAACACAAATTGATTTCATCAAAAGCATTCCTATTTGTATCCTAACACACATCTTTTAATCTCATGCAATTTATCAGAGAGAAAGAAAAGATAGTGAAATATAAATCAGATCTCAGAAAAAAAGTTACAATCTGGTTGAGTGTACACAGCATATGCACAAAACAAGTACAAGAAAACTTTAAAAGCCAAGACATACATAATTATAAAACTGCTATGAGACAACTTCTACCATATGTATTAATTTGCTCGGGCTGCCAAAACAAAATAGCAGAACAACAAAAAATTTATTGTCTCATAATATTTGGAGGCTAAAAATCTGAATTTCAAGTATCTACTGTTGCTTCCCTCTGAGGGCTATTGAGAGAAAGATTTGTTCCAGATTATTCTCCTTGGCTTAAAGATAAATTTTCATATCATCTTCCATCTGTGCATGCCTCTATGTCAAAATTTCCCTTTTATAAGATATTAATCATATAGGATGAGGGTCCACTCTAATGATTTCATTACCTTGATTATCTCTATTTCCAAATAGAGAATAGGAAGATCCTATTTCCAAATAAAAGCACATTCTGAAGCACTGAAAGTTAAAACTCCAACCTTTTTATGAGTAACCTTTTATAAGTGATGGGAATGGGGGTTAGAGGACAATTCCAGCCATCTATTCCAAATACACATACATATCCCAAATATGTCATCAATATAAGTAAGGCTGCATTTGTTTTCCCTAATATTTATCCACCAGATGTGGAAGGTAGGGAGAAACTAAAAGGAAAATATAACAAGTATTTAAATACTGACTCTAAATGACACCATTATGGGAACTGTGACTTCCTAATACTCTGAATTTTTCACTATTGGAAAATATTGCCTAATTTGAAAAAAAGTTTATTTAAAAAATATTAGGTCTACATTGGTCTCTGGTTTCAATTCATTCCAATAATGAATGTGATCTTTTGTTCTAGGTACTTTCTTTAAGATTACATTTTCAAAACTAAAGTTCTTCTCTGCTGTTGTGACTCTCAGGAGAACCAAATTTTCAAAGTTTTTTAAATATCAGGTTAAATGAGATAAGTTTATCTTGAATCCTAGTAGCATCAAATCTCATTATAAAGAGTAACCTCCAAACAAGAAGATATAAATTCCTGTTGTTTATAATCCATCAAATTTATGGCATTTTGGTATCAAAGTCTGAATGGACTCAGAAAAGATCATTATAAAATAAGAAGCATGACACTGGCATGCATACACAGGCACATGCAAATGCAAATTTATGCATACACACACGCACACAAATGCTCTCTGGAAATCTAAAAAAATTACATAATCAAGAAACAAAAGAATAAATAAATAATTATAAGTGGCAAATTAAGCATATAAGTACATGAAACTCTAGCCAGAGCAAACAGACAGGAGAAAAAAATTAAAAGGCTCTGAATAGGAAAAGAAGAACTCAAACTATCACCATTTGCCAATGACATGATTCCATATTAGAATATCCAAAAAATTCTACAGGAAAACTTCTAGAACTAATAAATGAATTCAGTAAAGTAGCAGGATATAAAATCAACACCCATAAATCAAACACACTCCTATACATCCATGATGAATCTACTAAATAGAAATTAGGAAAACTACCCCATTCACATAGCCACAAAAAAATAAAATAAAATACTTGGGAATCAATATAACAAAAAAGAGGCAAAAAAAAAAAAAAAAAAAAACTACAGAACACTAAAGAAAGAATTTGAAGAAGGCTTAGAAGACGGAAAGACCTCCTATGCTCCTGGATAGGCAGAATTAACATTGTCAAAATGGCCATACGACCAAAAGTGTTATATAGATTTAATGCAATTCTGATTAAAATACCAATGACATCTTCATAGAACTAGAGAAAGGGAATCTTAGAAAAATAAAAGATCCAGAGTAGCCAAAGCAATCCTTAGCAAGAAGAGTGAAGCTGAAGGCATCACAATACCATACCTTAAACTATACTACAGAGCCATAGTAACAAAAACGGCCTATGTGGCACAAAACAGACACAGAGACCAATGGTACAGAATAGAAGACATAGAGACAAACACAAAAATACAGTATCTCATACTAGAAAAAGGCACCAAAAACATTCACTGGAGGAAAGATAGCCTATTCAACAAATGGTGCTGAGAAAATTGGAAATCCACATGTAACAATATGAAATTAAACCCCATCTCTTACCTTACAAAAAATCAACTCAAAGTGGATCAAAGACTAGACTACAACAGAAATCCTGAGCTAAACAGAAGAAAAAGTAGGTCCAAATCTTCACCATGTTGGCCTAGGATCTGATTTCCTTAACAAGACTATGCGCAAGAAGTAAAACCAACATTCAATAAATGGGATGGATTCAAACTAAAAAAAGCTTCTCAGCAAAGGAAACAATCAACAATCTGTAGAGAGAGCCTACAGAATGGGAGAAACTCTTTACCACATGTACCTCAGATAGAGCATTAATCTCCAGGATATACAAAGAACTCAAAAAAGTTAACAGCAAAAAACAAATAACCCAATCAATAAATGGGCTAAGGAACTGAATAGACACTTCACAGAGGAAGAAATATAACAATCAACAAATATATGAAAAAATGTTCAACATCTCTAGCAATTAGAGAAATGCAAATCAAAACTAAGATTTCATCTCACTCAGAATGGCAATTGTCAAGAATACAAGCAACAATAAATGTTGGCAAGGATGTGGGGAAAAAGTACACTCATAAAAACCACCATTTGACCCAGTTATCCCAGTCATTGGTTTCTACCCAAAAGACTTACTATCAGGATACTACAGTGATACGGTCACATCAATGCATATAACAGCTCAACCCACAGTTGCTAAACTATGGGACCAACCTAGGTGTCCTTCAACAGATGAATGGATAAAGAAAAAGTGGTATATATACACAATGGAATATTACTTAAGTCTTAAAGAATGAAGTGATGGCATTTGCAGGTGAATGGATGGAGCTCAAGAATATCATCCTAAATGAAATAAGCCAACCCCAAAACACCAATGGCAGAATGTTTTCTCTGGTATGTGGATGTTAATTCACAATAAGGGGGGACAGGCTAGGGAAGAATAGAGTTGCTTTAGATTAGGTAAAGGGGAGTGAAGGGAGGGGAGGGGATTTGGAGAAAGGAAGGATTGTGTAATGAACCAGGCATTATTACCCTATGTATATATATGACTACACAACCAGTGTGATTCTGTATCATGTACAACCAGAAGAATGAGAAATTATACTCCACTTAATGTATGATGTGTTAAAGTGCATTAAACTGTCATGCACAACTAATTAGAACAAATTTAAAAAGAACTTTCATGTTCACACTCAAAAATATATACATATGAAGTAAAATCAGGCAATCCCATAATTCCCACTGGCAGTAACTGAGAGGTTTTGTCCAACACACTTTATTCAATGAGTGCTCTAACAACCAATACTTTTACATTTTCTTAAAAGTCTTTAAGGATGGATGGTCAACATTCTCACATTCTGGAATACTTCTATGTCTATTTCACTCTTAATGCTCAAGATGGTTTTCCTCTCCTACAAAAAAATCTAAGTTCTTCCTTTCTCATTCCTTTATTGAAGTAAAGAACTGACTATATAAACTACATTCCCATAACTGGTATTTAGCATAGGTTCCTCTCTGAATTATTTCATATACATCATCAAACTTCATTTCTTCACTTCTTCCCTACAGAACATACTTTTCATAGGTTTAACTATGTGAACTTTCACTGGTTTCTACATATCTTCTAAAAGAACCATAATCAAAATTGAGTTTGAATACATTAAAAATACTAAATAATATAGACTGTAGAAAAATTATATTATTTCTTACAATATTAAAATATTTCTTACAATCGACTGATTATAGATCAGACATAATGTTACTTACTGTATCTCAGTTCAGTAAATAGACACTATGACTTGGTTGGCACCATTTCATGAATTATCACAATGATTTACATATAATGAGAGACTATATCCTGAATAGCAGTCATCATCTATCTTAATTATTTAGTTTAGGAGATTTTGTCCTCACTCTGAGTAGAAACAGTGACTGGCAAAATTAAAATCTCCATGCTACTCTTTGGCTGCTGCTATAGTTTTAATGTATTCTCTAAATTTCCTGTTTGGAAATCTTAATTCCCAAATTCATGCTAACGATATTTGGAGGAAGACCTTTTAGGAGGAAATGAGATAATTCCATCCAACTAGGAACCCCCCCCCCCATAAGTGGTAGCTTTATAAGAATAGGAAGAGAGCATTGCTGTGTCTCACTATATGATGACCTCTGCCATTTTCTCATGAAGCAAGAAGACTCTCAACAGAGCTAGTGCCATACCTTTCCAGCACTGTGAGCTAAATAAACATGTATTCTTTATAAATTACCCGGTCTATGGTATTCAGTAATAGCAACATAAAATAACTAAACAGTTTTATTCCTCACTGAAATTAGCTAAATGAAATTCCAAGTACTCAATTCATTTCTGAATTTATTCATTTAGTTACTCATTCAAATATTTATTGAGCACCTGCTATATACAAGGGCCTATATTAGAGGTTCAAAATGTAGCAAAGACAAGAAAAATATTGTGCCACAGAATTTAAATTCTAACAAGCTTAGACAGGTAATCATGAACAACAACTGGATTGCAACCATGAGAAATCCTACAAAAGAGAAGCTAAAAATGCTATCTGTACATAAAACTTTACTTGGAGAGGTCATGGAATAAATATGAAATAAATTTTAAAATGAAATTTTAGTTGAGATCAATGAGATGAAGGAAAAGTAGGTAGGGGAAAACGAAAGAAAGGGAAATGAGGAAAATAATTTTCAGCAAAGATAAAAGTGCTTACCAATGTCCCAGAATAAGAAAAAATTATAATAAATTATGATATAGGATGGTTGGTGTGGTTGCAGTGTAAAGAACAAAGGGAAGGAAGAAAGAGTAACAAATGGAACAGTAGCAGATGACAGTGATAACTATGAACATTTCAGATCAGATCATATAGGGGCTTAAAAGTCACATTAAGAATTTCCAGCTTTACCTGAAGAGTAATAAGTGTGCTTTAAATGTGCTACTCCTATCTTAAGTACTTCATAACCAAGTCAAAAGATTAACTCTTGTTAATTAATTTCATCCTAGTCCCTTTTCCTCCCATTAAAGGACTCTAGATTTCAAAATTGAGTTTCATGCACCCTAAAGGGAAAGTTAAGATCTTCTTGGTTCTCAGTGCCAGTCTTCTGAGGAGTCCAGTGCTACTAATATGGGCAGTTAACGTAGCTATGAAGATTAGTCTGGAATTGTTAGCAAAGTAAAATATAATAATAGATAACTAATGAATATCTGTGCAAACTTTTGTACAAATAAAGATTCATGATACAAACTAATTAAAATAGATGAGCTGAGTGGAGCTTGACATTGTTGATGGTTTAATTCACAAACAAAAATTAACCTTTGTGATCCTGCAATATATAGAATCAGAAAAATGGGAGATTGCACTCCTTTTATGTATCATCTATCAAAAGGTATAAATGCATTCTACTGTCATGTACAACCAATTAGAACAAATAAAATTTAAAATTTTTTTAAAAATTCATTCTTACCAAGAGGTTTCCATGTGATTAAGGGATCCATTGGATACCTCCACTATTTGAAATGCTGAGAAGCTTCAAAAACATGGTAAGATCTACAGCTTTTCTTATGTTCTAGCTCTTACTCTACCCAGTTTCTGGACTATCAAAGTACCAATGCAAAATATGTGCAGAACACAGAGTGAAATAGCAAGTTAACATCTGAATCTCATAACTCAGTGGAGCAATCATCAATAATTTAAGTGGAGCAGTCATGCAATAATTTAAGTGGGAGAATCATCAAGTTGAACATTATAGAAGAAGGAAGGACAAGGAGAGTTAAGAATGATATCTCAGTTCATTTTCTGTGGCTATAACAAAACACATGAGAACAGGTAATTTATGAAGCATATAAAAGACTATTTGGCTCACAGGTCCAGAGTCAGGAAAGCCTAAGACCATGACACCACACCATCATCTATGAGGGCTGTCTTGCTGTATTATACACGGTGGAGGGTATCACATGGAAGGAGCAAGACCAAGAGTGCTACCTTGGGTCTCTCTTCATTTCCAATAAAACCACCAATTTTGTCATGGGGGCCACACCCTCATAACATCATCTAATCCTAATTACCTCCCAAAGGTCTCACTTCCAAATACTACTAACCCATTATTGTCCCATTGTCCCATATGGATGTCCATTAATGGACTCTAGGGATACCTATAAAAATTTAAACTGAGCAACAAATGTACCACTTATGGTAACTTTGAAATAAATATTTCATGTTTGTAGAATTCTGTTCTTTTGAGAAAAATAATAGGTGAATGACTACTGATAGTATCCATTAATATTATTAAAGATACCATTAATATTATTAATATAGTTAACAGTAGTAATGATAACAATATAATAAGCTTTAGATTATGATATTCAACCAATTTTGAGGCAATCCATGTGAATTTCACTGAAATATCTACAGAATTAAAAACTTGGGACTTACTAGGTTAACATAAGAATTTAGAAATTCAGTTTCCAGCACATGGAACTTTAGAGGACACAAAACAGATGATTTTAAGGTTCCTAACCAAACATGCCTCTATGCTTCACATCATCGCTTTGTCCTTGTATTAAAAGTGATGACTGAAACATACTCCATCTGTCCTCCCTCCTCATTTGCCTGATTAACAGCTGTTAATTCTTCAGACTTCAAATTGTATAAATATTCTTTATGGGGACATTCTTTAAACTCTCCTTCCCCACACCCCACACACAAGCATGCCCATATTCCTTAGCTTAATTAGAATCATTTATGCTTTCTTTGCTACCTTCTTTCCAAAGATAATTCTGGTATTGAATCTATCACACATCTTTATACTTCTGTTTCTTTTATGACACACGTGAGGACTTAAGGGTACAGGGTAACAGGGTATTTATGTCCTTATCTGAAATACAACTTACCAAACTAATACAAGATGAAAGAGAAAATCCAAATAACCTAAACTGATTAAGAAGTAAAAGCCGCCATAAAACACCTTGCCAGAAAGAAAAGAGCAGGCCCAGATGTTTTATTGATGAATTCTACAAAACTCTTCATAAAATAGAGGAGAGAATATTTTCCAACCTTCCATGATAACCATAATTACAAAACCTGATAAGGATATTATAAGAAAACAGAATTATATACCCAAATCTTTCAGAAACACAGACAGAAAATTTTTAGCAAATCAAATTCAAAAATATGTAAGATGGAAAATACATCACAGTGTTATCCTAAGAAGGCAAGGTTGTTTTTAACACTCACAAATCAATGTAACTTTATCTGTGGGAATGAAAAATGGTACTATCACTTATGAAATTGTGTTAGCTTTACATGTAAAAAAATAAAAATACCTGATATAGTCAATTTACCAGGAGGAAAGATTTATTTTTGCTACTGGTTTCAGAGGTTTCCATCTTTGGTCATATAGCTCTATTGTCTCTGTGCCTATAGTGAGGCAGCACATAATGGTAGGAGCATGCAGCAGAGGAAGCTTGTTCACCTTATGGTGGCCAGGAAGCAAAGAGAGAGGAAGGGGTTAGGGTCGCAACATCCCCTTGAAGGGCATGCCCTCAGTGGCCTAACTTCTTCCAACCAGGTCCCACCTCTTAGAGGTTTAACCACCTCCCAAAAGCACCACAGGCTGGGAACCAAGCCTTTAACACATGGGCCTTTACTGTACATTTAAGATTCAAACCAGTGCAGGAAGAGTTTCATAGTTGTTTTGTTTGTTTGTTTGTTTGTTTGTTACTGGGAATTGAACTCAGGGCATCCGACTAATAAGCCACATCTCCAGTCCTATTTTGTATTTTATTTAGAGGCAGGGTATCACTGAGTTGCTTAGTACCTTGCTTTTGCTGAGGCTGGCATAGATTTATTACATGACTAGCAATTCCACTCCTAGGTATCTAGAAAAATATAGCTCCACACAAAGACTTGAATGCAAATGTTCATAGCAGCATTGTTCACAAAGACCAAAATATGGAAACAACTCAAAAATCTCTAAACTGGTATATGGGTAATCAAAATAAAGTATATCTACACAATGGAGAACTGCTTTGCAACAAAATGGAATGTGGATAAGTCTCAAAAAATATTAAGTGACACAAAAGACCATATGTTTATAACCAAATTTATACAGAATGTATGGAAGAGACAAATACAGAGAGGGTAAATTAGTAGTTGCCTAAAACAGAGGATGGGAATAAGTAATGACTGCAAATGGGTGTAAGTTTTCTTTAGGAGGCAATGGAAATATTCTAAAAAATACATATATATTGATTGAATATATACATATATGAATGATTTCATGGGGAAGGGGTATAATCAAATATTAAATTTAAATAATAGACACCCACATTGCAACCTAATTTAAAATGCAGTTTAAAAGTGAAATAATGGATGCATAAACATATAGATATGTGACAAAACAAGTTTTAAGTTATAAAGCCTAGATGATGGGTATATAAGAATTCACTATAAAATTTTTTCAATTATTTCTATCAGTGAATATTACCAAAGACCTATAAACCAACAATAAATCGTGGCACTAACCAATAGCTGACTTGAATGTTTACGTTCCCCAAACCAGTTACTTAATTTTTGATCAGCATTGCTTAGAATAAGTCCATCTGAGGATTAAAAGATCAATTAAAAACCAACTTAAAATGAAAAATGTATCCTTTTTTTTTCCTTCCTTTCTTCTTTTCTTCCCTCCCTCCCTCTCTCCTTTCACTGTGAAGGAATACCTAATGTATACCAGTTATAAGAAATACCAAAAGACATCCTGGACATCATGAACCTTCATCAACAGGGGAAAATGCCTCTGTTAAGAGAATTAGATCATTTCTGAGTACTGATTAGTATTAGCATGTTTTCTGTTAAAGATAATCATGTACACATTCATTTATATTTTCACCTAAGCAATGTATGTATGTAGTATAGTGGAAAAGTTCTCTAGAAGGAAAACATCATTTAAACCCTGAACATTTTTCTTAGGGGAAAAAAAGTAACATGGAATGGTTTATAACAGACCACAATGGAAAAAGTGGAAAAGCTTTATGACTCAGATAACTCTTCATGTTGTGACCTAACAGACAATGATCTCCATGTACAGGCTCATCTTAGATTCTCATTTCATATATCTCCCTTCTAAAATGCTTTCCCTGAAGCTTTTCCCATCTAAAAAGCTCCTCAAACAAGAAGTTATCTATCCAGTCTCACAAAGTCCATAGTTCTTTTTATTTCTCTTATGAAATTTGGGAAACTGGATCCACTAGAAAACCATTAAAAGGCTCAGGTCTTAGGTAGCCACAACCTGCTTAACCTAGGGAAGTTACTTGATCTTATTTCCACATATGTAAATCATGGATAACAGGGCTTATCTCAGAGGGTTATTGTAAGGATTATGTTTAGCCTTATGTATGAACTACTGGATTAAAAAATGTTATCATTATTTTTCTTTCTAATGGGCCTAACTCAGTACCAAGAACATTTAATAGGTATTCAATTTTAAACAAAACAACAAAAACCTTTAATTGAGAACATGAAAAAGCCACTAATGTGTTGTAAATTGACAGAATACTGCTGTAGTCCATACATATAAAAATATTTAATATTTATGTTTAAGAATTTGTCCTTTATATTTAAAGAAAATACTAATTCATGAATTGTTGCTAATAAAAAGAAGTGAGCTCCATTTCGGTTTTTCTAAATTTTCCTTTTCTTGTAATTCCTAAAATATTAGATAATTTTTCATCACCCTCTTCATCATCACTTTTAACAAACTCCTAAGAGCAATTTTCCTCACGCCCTAACCTCTGCTTCCCCCCACCCCACACACCCTCAACCCACCTCCAGTACTGGAGATTAAACCCAGTACCTTGCAAAAAAGAGGAGGAAGAGGACAAGAAGAAAAAGGGGAACCAAAAGATTTTATATGTTTCTGCTTTGACCTCCATTACACAGCAGTAAATGTCAAATTTCTATTTCCTCATTGGACAGTTATTAGAATGTGGAACCTGCCTAATCACAGGGCCACTTAAAACTAAGCCAAGGCTCTAATTCCTTTTTTAAAAAATAAATAAGACTAAAATAAAAATAATGGAAGGTAAAGCATTGTAAAGACAAAAGATTAACAAAAATAATCATTTATCAAAGAGAGATAAAAATCATAGTCACTCAGCAGAATGGCACCTACTAGTTGTATTCTAGTAGGCCATTTTCAAGTCTTCTGAATCAGAGGCACAGAGAGGAATCAATGTCAATGAAGAACTGAGGTCATTCTCGTTGATATTATAACACATTATTAATCAGAGCACATGTGTTGAAAATTTTCCTTAGTCATTCACCATGCATCTTTTAAAAAAAATTCTCTGTAGAGATTGTACAACTAAAAACAACAAAACCTCTAAAATGATGTCACTGAGGTTGTAATATATCATTTTTTAAAACTGTAAATAATTAAAAGAAATATAAGAAAAAGTAATATAAGATATAGCTCAAATGTCACCTTCCTTTTGAAGGAGTTCCCATTTCTTCATTTACATATTAGTAACGACTGCCTACAGTAATTAAAAATACCTTTTCGTCTTTGCTTCCAGTTCCTGGCACAGAGCTTCAAAAAACTCTTGGAATTTCCCCAGTGGCATGAATATTTTATTGTTTTTCATAACAAGATATTTTTTGACCATACCTGAGTTTGTGCTAACATGATGACTCATGGGTCCTTAGACAATATCAAGAGAGGGGGCAGCCACTCCAAAAGGGACTAAGCAAAAAGACAAAGCAGAGGAAGAGATGAAGCTTGAGTTCAATTTTGTAGCCAAGCCAGGCCCAGGGTTGAACATCTGTAATCCCAGCGACTCAGGAGGCTGAGGATTACAAGTTCATGGTCAACCTCAGAAACTTAATGAGACCCTCAGCAACTTAGAAAGACCCTGTCTAAAAAAATTTAAAAAAAAAAAAAAAGGCAAAACTCAGTGGTAAAGCACTCTGGCATTCAATCCCCAGTAGCAAAAGAAAAAACCAAAAAACAATAAACAAAATATGTGACACGTAAGGCAGGCCTGTATAATGAAGCCTCAATTAAAAACCTGAAGTAGGAGGTTCAAGGAACATAATCATATGCAGGGTAGACAGCAAGTCCAGAGTGAGAGTAGAGATGGAAACACTGAGGCCCATTCCCTCCTAACACCTTGCCTTGTCCATCTCTTCCATTTGGCTGTTCCTGAGTTATAGCTTTTTAATAAACTATAATTCTAAATATAGTACTTCCTGAATTCTGTAAGTCATTCTAAGAATTATCAAGCCTTATGGAGGTTGGAGAACCTATGATTTGTAGTCAGAGGGACAGAAATGCAGGTAGGCCCTTGAGGCTGGCATCTGAATAGAGGAAGTTTTTGGTTTCTTAACTTATAGAATCTGCCCTCACTCCAGGTAATTAGTATCAGAATCAGAGGATTTTGCCCTTCACTTTTGTGGTTTGCACCAACTCCAATTGGCATCAGAAATGAATTTAATTCTAGGACACCTAATTGCTGTCAGAAAACTGGTATTGGAAAATGATTTATTTTCATTTACATGACAGACTTTCCACTACAATTATTGATTTGAGTTGTTAAAGTAGATATCATATAGCCCACAAAGCCTAAAACACCTGGATCTTTACAGAAGAGGTTTGCTTACTTCTGCTAAGAGTCTACCGTTTCCTGTGGCACACATTTTTGGTCCACATCTCTAACACATCACCTATTATATTTACTTATATATCCACGTGTGTGTGGACATGTGTTGGATTCTAATGTTAATCTGTCTGGCTCCCACAGAAGATTGCTATTTGCCAATGTTTGAGTGCATCCCCCATAAATTCATAAGCTGGAAACTTAATTCCTCAATGCAACAGTATTAAGAGATGAGGTCTAATGGAAGGGGTTTGGGTCATGGGGGTGGAGCCCTCATAAATAGATTAACACCTTTCTCACATGAGTTTGGCTATAATGGGACTGGACTAGTTACCGTAAGAGATGGCTGTTACATAGTCAGTCCACCCTGAAGTTTTGTCTCTTTCATACGCACACCTGCCCTTCCACTTTCTACCATGTGCTGAAATGGCATGAGGCCCTCACCAGAAGCCACAGATCGTGAACTTCCCAGTCTCCAGAATAAGGAGCTAAAACAAACTTCTATTCCTTATATATCACCTGTTTCATATATTATGTTACAGCAACAGAAAATGAACAAAGACACCACTAAAAGACAAAAACAGTTTCATTAATTTATCATCTCCTTAGCACCAATTTCTTGGCATATGGTTGACAGGAGCTTAATAAAATAACTATTCCAAAAAGAAGTTTCTTAAAGCCTGCTTCTAGTCCAGTGTTTCTTACCATTTATTTTAACTGGGCCTACGTTCTGCTTTTTAAGAAAGAAAAAAATGCCATTTAAAAATCACACATTATTGGCATATTGAAACCTACAAGGAACAAAAATACCATCTAATCCAATCTTCATTTTCAGTCAGGCAAAATAAGGCCTAGAACACATAAAGTGACTTGCTCAACAAATTAGTAACAAAGACAAGATCAGAATCCAAATCCAAAATCAATAATCCTTTCACCAACAATGACAAACCTTCCAAACACCAAAAAAGAAAAATAATATAAATAAAACGAGGTTTTGTTCAAATGTCACCAAAATTACTCTGTATTCATACTCCTCAGAGAGTCATCCAATGAGGATATTAAAGTAAAACAGGAGTCAACACACTGTTTCCTTCATCAAGAAAGTTTTGTTATGAAAAAAAGGAAAAACAGGTTAGTTGAAATAGTGTGTTCAGCCACAGAGCCAATTTGCATTCCAGCATAAGCTCCTTATCTGCCATTACACCAGCAAACGTTTCACAAATATGCAAACCTCATCAGTGGGCCACACTTTGAATAGCAATGTGTCAACTGAATATTCTGCATAATAGCAGAAATTAATAATATAATGCTGTCGTATGTATAATTCTCTCATATATACAGTTCCGACTCAAAAAAGGAATAAAAGGGAAAGTAACATATTTTCTTTCTTGCTTTCAAATATATAAATAATATACATATATTTATATATGTTTTACTTATGTGTGAATATAAATATATGTATATTATTTATATTTGTATATAAATATACATATATATTTATATGTATATGTAATATATTTATATTCACACATAAGTAAAACATATATAAATATATAAAGAAAGTGAGAGAAATAAAGTCTCAACAGAGATATAACACTTGACTCAAGGTCACAAGGCAAAGAAAAGGCAGAGTCAGGATTTGAATTCACATTAGTGACATCACAAATGCCAAGCTATTTACAGAAAATCAGGATAGAAAAACTGATTTGATTCAAAATAGTATGTACACATTAATTTACAAATCTAAATATAGAGTCAGGTACATGAGCTCATGGTTATAAAACGCCTAAAAGAAGCAAGCACCAAATGGTGCCAGAAAAGACACCCTGATAACTCTATATGCTTCACCACAAAACAAGTTGTCCTCTCTAAGCAGTCCTGATTCAGAAGAGAGATATAAGAAATATTAAAAGGATAAGAGGACACTAGTCTATTCAATCAGATCAAGCTACATGGAATGAACATATTGCTTTGCTCATGTCATTCTCTTACAAAATCCTCTTATTCGTACTATCCAAACTCCTTAACTTCAAATTCACCACACTTTACTTTTCTTATATGTGAAGTGAGAACAGAAATTCTATGACATGGAATTATTATACAGAGAATAACATACTTATTTTTCTAAGAAATATTTCACATTAAACATTTCTGAAATTAACACTTAACTGATAATTGATGTACACATTTAATGTAGAATTTCTTCTCTCCTTATCAAGAGTCCTTATTAAATCATAACATTCATCTAATACCATATTCACAAAAACTTGTAACTACTATGACTATTTGAATATATTTGGTGCATACAAGCAACAATGGATAACGTTGGTTTTGGAAATAGCTACTTTACAGAAATTTTATGTGTTAAATGTATACACATATAAATACGATGCATATTCTACAACATAAACATAAATATAAGGCATTTATATATAACAAATAACTTATAAATTATATATACATAAATTTTTATAAATTTTACATAAATTATATATACATTTAGGTAAGTTTTATATGTAAATTTACATAAATATTACATAAAATTTATATAAAAATTTATGTAAAATTATATATGTTAATATATCATACATTTATATATGTTAATATATCATACATTTATATATGTATAAATATAAATATTATTCATGATATGTTATAAAGATGTTATTTTTTCTTCTCCTTTCCCTTCTAGTCTAGGAGACTTTAATCATGCCAACTGCAATTTTGCCAACCATGTTGCATTTTAAGACTATAAGTCCGGAATTTGTTGAAACTGATACATGACAAGGTGCTAAGAGAACACAAAAATGGATTGCTTAAATGCCTCAAAACTCTACAAACTAAAAAAAGAATTTCTAGTAGCAATAGAAGCTTAACCTCAATTCTAAAGTGTAAGTAGGAATTTGCTGGGCATGAAAGTTAAGCATCCTTTATGTGAAAAATGCTTTGGGACCGGAAGCATTTTTAGATTCTGGAGTTTTTTGGATTTTATATTATTAACATAGATTCTAACTACATGAGAATCCCTGATTCAAAAATCATGTTAGTGCTCAAAATACTTCATATTTTGAAGCATTTCAAATTTCAAATTTTCAGGTTAGGATGTTCAACTTGTATTTTGAATACACTGTACAGACTGAAATTCCCTTATCTGGAAGGCTTCACTTCATCCAATCTAATCAGAAAACTTCAATTAATCTTCCAAGTCAATTGTAGGGGAATGTTCCACCTTTAAAATCTTTCCTGACTCCTCCAAATAGCTAATCACTTTCTCCTCTGCAATATGGTGGTATCTAATGCACACTTTCACTTAAGGTCACAGGCAAAGAAAAGACAGAATCAGGAACTGGATTAAGTTTAATTATGCCACAAAGACCTGATCACATTTTTTCATATTTTTTAATTTACACAAAAGTCTTCCATTTGAATTTGAAGTCCCTAAAGACAACAATCAACTTTCCAATCCTGCTCTGTCCTCAGATTTGGGTATACTATTCCTGTGCTCCCACCAACAACCTAGAAATAACAGTATGTTTAATTAATCTGCATCTCCTCACCATCAGGTATTTGGAGATCTTTCATGGTTTAAGACTACCTAAGAATGTTGATGACACCATACTCTATGTTAATGGAAGAACATAACATGTAACACCAACTCAGAAAAAAACAAATGTTTACCCAAATTTACAGTGACAGCTTCCCAGAACACACTGCTGAAGCAGGTCCTCTACTCTGTGAGCTCTGACACTACTCATAACAGTCCTTTCCCTGACCCACTGCTTCTGCCCTTCTAGATCTAATTCTCCTTCAGTCAGTATTAACTTGATCCAATCTATTCATGGACTCAGAAACCCAGGTAATACTTTCCCCCTGTTCCTCCTTCACAACCCTGCTTCCTCCTGCCTCCTCTCATTTTAACTTCAGTTAGCTGAATACAAATGGGTATTTACAAATTCTCTTCAGGGCAGCCCACACGTGCCTACCAACAACTCCTTTTTGGTCCCTAAGTATAAACCACCCTCTCAGCTCCAACTTCACTGTCAATATGACAAAAAAAAAAAAAACATACTTTGGACAGAGCCCGGGCAAGTGATCAATAAAATATTTCCTGAATGGAACCAAAGAATATGTGCAACCCAGGGAGATAAGAGAATATGTTAAATTCCAGAAAGTAAGAGTAGGAGTTTATTATGATTAAAGCATGTAGAACCTATGAGAAACAATTAAATGTCCCAGAAAGAGAGGCCATTGGGAAATCATGACATGCCAAATATATCATGCTACTGAACTGGTGCTTGTGTGCTAAGAAAAGAGGAGGCACTGAATGATTTTGTGCTTGGATATGCAAACATATTCTTAAGGGTTTAAAGAGGGCTAGAGTTGTGGTTCAGTGGCAGAGCGCTTGCCTGGCATGTGTGAGGCACTGGGTTCAATTCTCAGCACCACATATAAATAAATGAATAAATAAAGGTCTATCAACATCTATATTTAAAATATATTTTAAAAAACAGCTACAATAATATAAAGAAGGGTTTAAAGAATCAAAACTTTAATATATTTAGATGTCCAATGCTAAGTGTGCTGAACACCTTGCCATAGTAAACACCACAGTTATAAAAAAGCTATCAACATATATTGCTATTCAACACACTATTTCCATACCTTAATTTCAATGAGACTACAGTTAGGATTTGACATAGCAGCAAATCAAATTCTTAAGAATTCTAAAAAAGAGGTTTAAGAACAGCAAGTACTACCTCTGTTGAAGCCTAATAATAATTATCAGCCAAATCTTGGAAAAAGTACATCTTCTTTCAGCCTTAGTTTCTTCACCTATCAAACACTAACAACTTCACAGAGCTGTAGTGAGATTAATACACACACTTAGCACATGCCTGTTACTTAATACAAAGATTCACTGTTATAGTTACGATTATTGCTAATATTAAAGAAATGCAAAGACCTCCATTTTCTACACTCAGGGCAATAGATATTAAAAATCACGTAATTAGCAGAAAAGAATCTAGGACAAAGTGGTATCAGTGAATAAGGCCTTTGAAAGCACAAATGAAAACATACAAGAATAAAAACATGAAGAAAAAAGAAAAAAGCTGAAGCATAAAAAAGAATGAAATAACTCAAAATAAGAAAGTAAAAACTTTAAAAAATGAAAAATAGTGTCAAATTTGAAGAAAATTTAAGTAAAGCCTTGCTAATGAAAGATCTTACATTTTCTCACCATCACTCTTCTTAGTTTCACTTTGGTTAACACCAGCTGTTATGGGCTCAACTGTGTCTGCCCCTCATCCCAAAATTCATGTTTTGAAATCTTAACTCCCAGAACCTCAGACTTTGATTGTACTTGGAGACAGGACCTTTAAATAGATAGTTAAGAAAACATGATGAAGTTATATGGGTAGGCCCTAATCCAACACAACTGGTATCCCTAGAAGAAGAAATTAGGACACAGAGACACAGAGGAAGACCACATGAAGACAAAAGGAGAAAGCAGACAGCTCTAAGTCAAGCAGAAAAGTTCAGACTTGCAGACACCTCAGTCCAAGAGGTGGACTTTTACCTGCCAGTGTTGTGATTAAATAAATTTCTATTATTAAGGCACCCAACAGCTGGTATTTGTTATGGCAACCCTAACTTATTAATACACCAACCAAACCCAAGGGACTCTGGTTAATATAAAAGGAAGAATTGCTGCTACACTATAAATTCTGAGACCTGAAATCCAGTCCTATGATATAGCAACTTAAAAGGCTGAATAGCCCAGATTAAACTAGTAATTAAACTAGTATGCCTTGGTTTCTGTATCTGATCTTTGAAATCTTAACAAGCACTAGCATTCCAGAATTCAAGAAATTCAGTTCAGAAGTTTTTTTAAATATATGCCTAATAACTAATATCCAGAGTAACAATCTAAATACAAGATAATCTAACACAAGGTAAGATATTCACTAATAAGTCAATAAAATCTTTACAAAATATATAAAAGGTAGGATCCATTACTTCTTGATTTCTGGTTTTGATAAACAGAACAAACACAGACTTCCATGAAAGTGTGCTTTCACTTGTATTTTTATGTTAGTTTATAAAAAGTAGTTGTTCATTTTATTAAAAAACATAACAAACAAAAATATTGGAAATAATAGTACTTTCATTCAACTGTAAAAGAAACTCCTATATTTTCTTCTATTAATTGTTCCTTTAACTCTATAACAATGTTTACAATTTGCCCTCGAAAGTATTTGCTGGCAATAAAATACATTTGAATTTGTTGACATATTGATTTCCATGAATAATTTAGGCAATTTTTACCAGAGCAGGGAGATCAGGTTTTTCCCCAATGGTATGTGGTTTTTAAATTGGGCTATTAAGTCAATGGCATTACTTAGGATGGATGAGGGTTATTGACATATAATAGGAAATCCCAAAGTATGAATGGCTTGAACGATATAAAGATTGTGTGTGTATGTATATATGTGCAAATATATACACACAGAGCATGCTAGAATATCTATTATTTTTTCCATATTTATAATGGCTCACAAAACAGTAGTCAGGAATAAATGAACTAGATAATCTATAAATTAAATATAATAACATAATAACATAACTGAACCAAAACTGAAAAATATATAATTCAAGAATTTATCATTGCATGCTAAACATTAATACCTGATCATGTACTGGTAACATATAGCAAAACTTTTACAAGACTTCTGGCTTTTCTTCAGAAATAAACTACACTAATAGACTTCCTTTAATAACTAATACCATGTCACAAGTTACATCTAATTATTGCTTTATTTCCATAAATTACCTCCCCATTAATATACCATTAGTCCTTTTACATATAAAACATAATTTCAATTAATGTTCTAGAATATAGGATTTATTATCATAGTGATCCAAAATCCCAAGCATTTTTTCACTGGAATTAAAATTTCTGTTATAAATGTCTATATTCACATTTTCTAAGCAGGTCATCTTCAATTTATTTCAGAGTTTGACAGTATAATTTTACAATGTAATTGGGTTCAGTTGTCATTCTGAATGACAGTATGTCATGCAGTATCCAAAATATATGAGTTTAACTTTCAGATTATACATCAATAATAAGGTTAAACATTATTTCTAATATATATATGTGTGTGTATGTGTATTTCTTTTTATCGAAGAACACCAGCAAACCTGAATAAAATCTATTTGTTCAACATACTCCATGTACATGTGTTTATGAGGCTTTTTTACTGAAAAAAAAAAAAAAAAAACTCTTCACAGCTACTCAGTCAACCCCCAAAATAAGAAAATTATCATCCTAAAAATTAACACTTTTAATCGGAAGGCCTGGATGAGAAAATGACAAAAGTTCAAAACAATTCCTTGTCTGTCCTGGAATCTTTTTGAACTGTGACCAATTAGTTTACCAAGTCCCTGTGTAGTACTAATGAGGCCAAGGAAATGGGTTACATTTCCATTTGAATCTAAACTTAGCATAGTCAATGTTTAAAAGACTGCACCTACAATCCCACCCAATTAGGCCTTTCTGTAGGCCCAGTGGATAACCTTCACAGTAACAGTAACGAAACAAACAGGAACAGAATTAAAACTAGAAAATACACAGAATCCATACCTTGGTATGTTTAATTCATAGAAACAGATACTCCAAAGAAATTTACAATGTGAAAAAACATACTTCGGTAAAAATGAATCATTAAATCTCAACTCTTATAAACCAGAACAAGTAAATAGACTATAATTAGCTGCTTCATTATTACATATAAAATTATAAATTATCTGGTTTCTAACATTTTTTCAGTAATATACTTTCAATTTTTTAAAGTAAGTAAATGAAAAACCATAATTTGATTTGAAGAAAGGAAAAAAACCTTCCTTTAAGAGGTGATAAGGGGACAGAATTTCTTTACAGAGGAAGTTGACAAAACAATAATCTTACTAAGGAAAAATTCTTCATTCATAGTGATCCTGATAGAATACTGAACTATATTAGAACAGGTTGAATTTTCTTCTAGGTTTTAACAATCTATTAACTCCAGTTTGATAAAATGTTAACAATTTGTAGAATTCTGATTTAATTAATTAGAAATAATATCCTACACTCTCAATTCACTTACTTTCATCCTTTTCCCCACCTTTTTTCTCTTATTCATTTACCACAAATGCCCAAAATTCTAGATCCTACACTCACATGCAGTTAAAGGGGCAGGCACTAAAAAATACCAAACTTACTTCCAATCTCCCCAAGGCCCAAACTTAACACCTGTGCATTTCAATGGTAATGCTATTCACGGGGCCACACACCCTCTTCCTGACTATTTCTTCAAATCCTGACCTACTTTTTTTTTTTAATTAATATTAATGGAACACTTACATGTAACAGCCCTATCACCAGTGTATCATTTTTCTAGGCATCAGGAATCTCTTCCCATTATCACTTTCCCTTATCAACTTCAAGATTTGAATCTGTCATCCCCTTCTTGCTGATGAGCATCATCTAATTTCATTTTAAGCCAAAACAAATCTTTTTGCTTCAAAGATAAAAGGTTAAGTAACTGCATGATAGCTTATAAAATCACAAATACGTATTTGCTTCCCAAAACCTCCATAATACAAGACCTATAACTACATTAGCTATAGATCAATGCAGTCTAAAAGAAATAGAAACAGGTAAAATTAATTTTAATAAACATATTTTACGTGTAATAAACTAATTAGAGCAATATATCCAAAATATTACAATTTTGACATGTAATCAATATAAAATTGTTTTTTGTTTTTTGGTTTTTGGGTTTTTTTTTTTTTGGAACCAGGGATTGAACTCAGGGACACTCGGCCACTGAGCCACATCCCCAGCCCTATTTTGTATTTTATTTAGAGACAGGGTCTCACTGAGTTGCTTAGGGCCTCACTAAGTTGCTGAGCCTGGCTTTGAACTCGTGATCCTCCTGCCTCAGCCTCCTGAGTCGCTTGGATTACAGGTGTGCGCCACCATGCCCGGCAATATAGAATTGTTAATGAAATATTTCACCTTATGTCGTAAACTGAGTCTTTGAAATCTGGTGTGTATTTTATATCAAAAGCAAATTTAACTTTTAATGTCTGCATCACAAATGCTCAACAGTCACAAGACAAGGAGACTGTCACACTGGATAGGACAGTTATAGAAAACACAAAAACAAGCAGTAAATATAAAAGACAAACCCATAATAAGACAAATAAAGCTATAGACAAACTCAAAAGAGGCATACAGATAGTCATAACTGGTAAGAGACGGTAGGAGTACACTGCAGTAGTATAACAAGAGGTTATAAATTATATGTTACTTCTTAAAAATACAAAAATAAAGGATTAAAACTAAAATGAACACCTTCAGAAACTATGTTATATAAAATGCATTCAAGTAGATATGGTCCATGCTCTCTAGAAGCTTGCAACTAGACAAGAAAGAAGGAAGATTAAAAAAAAAACAAAAGTGTTTGCTTTTTCTTGTTTTCATTTTTTTTTAAACACAATCTATTTAATGAAGGACATTAATAGTTTCTTAGTTAAAAAAAGGAATTGCTGGTGCTTCACTGTGGATGAAGGAAGAGGTGAATATTCAATAAGGATCTGAATCACTAAGTCTAATCATCTTCAGTGTTATCATCAACAGTTTTTTAAGTGACAAGACAAAAATAATTAATGTGTGAGTGGAGTGTTCTTGATCTTTCTTTCCCCTATGCCTACTCAAAAGAATTATGGCTTGTCTTCCTGAGTCTCTTTAGCTCCGGACTCTTTGAAATGGTCCTGCCAGACTAATTATTTTAGGCTTTGTAATACAGAGAAACAAAGGAAGAGGAGTACTAGGAATACAGAAGGTTGGGCTGGATGGGAAGTTTTACAGAAAAGTTTCAAGAGAATCAAGAACAGCCTATACTCTGGGAACAAAACATATAGGAGGGGGGAAAAACAAATATTTAAAGAAATATTAATATAGACAACATATCTTTTTATTCCATGTTTATATTGCTGACAGTATCATAATACCTGATCTCAAATTATTCTACAAAGCTATAATTACAAAAACAGCATGGTATTAGCATAAAAACAAACATGACCAATGGAACAGAAGTCAGAAAAATCCACATAGATCTAGTCATCTGATTCTGGACAAAGGTGGCAAAAACATATATTGAAGAAAAGGTAGCATTTTTAACTAATGATGTTGGGAAAACCAGATATCCATGTTTAGATCCCTATCTCTCAACCTCCAAAAAAATCAACTCAAAGTAGATCAAAGACCTGGGAATTAGACTAGAAACACTGCAAATGCTAGAAGAAAACATAGGGTAAATACTCCAACATATGGACTCAGGCACTGATTTCCTTAATAATACTTCTTAGAGCTCAAGAAATAAAACTAAATTTCAATAAGTGGAATAGCATCAAATTAAGCTTCTGCACAACAAAGAAATAAGAGTGTAAAGAGAGAGCCTACAGAATAAGAGTGTGAAGAGAGAGCCTACAAAATGGGAAAAAATCTTTGCCAGGTTACTTTTCTTATAGGAGATTACAAACCAGAATAAATACAGAACTTAAAAAAGATAACATGAAAAAAAAACAAATAACACAATCAATAAATGGGCAAATGAACAGACATTTCCCAAAAGAAGAAACGTAAATGGCCAACAGATATATGAAAAAATGTTCAACATCTTTAACAGTGAGAGAAATGCAAATTGAAACTACACTGAAGCCAAGTGCAGCAGTGCACACCTGCAATCCCAGCAGCTAGGGAGGCTGACAAGGAGGATTGCAAGTTCAAAGTCAGCCTCAGTAACTTTGAGAGGTCCTAAGCAACTCAGTGAGACCCTATTTCTAAAGAAAATACAAAAAGGGTGGGTGTGGCTCAGTGGTTGAGTTCCCCAGGGTTCCATCCCCCCACCACCACCACCAAAAAAAACTATACTGAGATTTTATCTCACTTCACTTAGAATAGCAATCATCAAAAATATAAATAGTAATAAATGCTGAGAATGTGGGGGAAAAGTTGCACTTATACTTTGCTGGTGGGACTGCATATTAGAACTACTATGAAAAGTAGTATTGAGATTTCTCTAAACACTAGGAAATGAAACCAATGTCATCAGCTATCCCACTCTGTGGTATTTATTCAAAAGAATTAAAATCAGAATTCTATAGTGATACATGCATACCAATGCTTACACCAGCATAATTTACAACAGCCAAGTTGTGCAACCAGCCTCAGTGTCCTCAGTAGGTGACAAGATAAAGAAAATATGGAAAGCACAATGGAGTTTTACTCAGCCAGAAAGGAGAATGAAATTATGTTCATTTGCTGGTAAATGGATGGAACATGCTGAATGAACTAGGCCAGATGCAGAAAATCAGGAGTTGAATACTTGCTCTTATATTTGGTACCTACAGAGAAGTAAGGTATTAAAATGGGGAGGGAGGTCCTCATGATAAGGAAGAATAAGAAAGAGGTATAGCAGAATGAAATTAACCAAATTATGTCAAACACATCACAATGAATTCCACTTTTATGTGTAACTATAATGCATAAACTAAAAAAATAAAAGAAAAAGAAGGCAAGAAACTGAGTCAGAATCACTCTTGCTCATTGAACTGTATGTTGTTTTGGTTTTTTCTTTTTTTCTTTTTGGTCCTACCATTACACTGAGCCTGGCCCAGATGATCATGAATTTACAATGAAACATACAGAAATCTGGGTTCAGAGATCTCACATGTAGGGCTGAGATTGTGGCTCAATGGTAAGGTGCTTGCCTCACATGTGTGAGGCACTGGATTCAATCCTCAGCATGATAGAAATGAATAAATAAAACAAAGGTATTATGTCCATTTACAACTAAAAATATTTAAAAGAAAAAAAAAAGAAACCTCACCTGTATTGATAATAGAGGCTCTTACTCATTGAAGACATTATACTAAGTGAAATAAGTCAGACTCAAAAAAACAATTATTTTATGATTCCAATGACAGGAAATACTTAAGAGCAGTCAAATTCACTAAGAAAACAGAGTGGTGACTGCAAGAAGGTGGACTTAATTTTTTCTTAATTTTCTTAATCTTCTCTTCTGAATTATGATATACTCAAAATTATAATCACCTTTATTCTTTGCCAGTAAGTGATTCCTTTGTTTTTATCTCTCATTCAGTCAATATTTACTAGATGCTTATATGTGTAAAGTATGTAATTTTTCTGCAATGGTATAACAAAATATATCTTTCAATAGTACTCCCCCAAAGGAAAGGAGTTGATGGGAAAATACATATCCCTTATGATGTTTAATTTTATGTGTCAAACTTTACTGGGTCATGGAGTGTCCAGATATTTTGTTAAACATTTTTCTGAATATGTCTATGAGGATGCTTTTGAATGAGATTAACATGTTGATCAGTAGAATGAGTAAAGGAGACCACCCTCCCTAATGCAGGCAGATCTCATCCAATTAGTTATAACCTATACGCAACAAAAAAGCTGACCCTTCCACCTTAAGAGCTAACTTCTACTGCCTAATTATTTCAGTTGCGACATTGGTCTTCTCCTTCCTACAGCACTTATTAAGTTTGTGCCTACTAGTTTTCATGTTAGAAATTATATCACTGGCTTCTGTGGTTCTCAGGCCTTTAAACATGCACTGGACCTTTACTGTCAGTCCTCCCCAGTTTCAAGCTCACCAAACTACCAATCTTGGGAGTTCCCAACTTCCATAATTGTGTGAGTCGATTTCTTATAATAAACCTCTTACTTATATACATAAAATCTGTTGGTTTGAGCCAATTTGTCAGAAGTCTTAAGAATGCAAAATGAGAAATCTTATACAAATAGAGCTTCTGAAATAATTCAGTGAACTGGATCCTAATAAATCTTACCACTTCCCCTGAGCAAGCTTGAGAAGACTAAAGCAGAAAATAAAAAGTGATTCTTTAAAACCACTGAATACCACTAGATTAATAAAAGTATGTTTCTGCAAGAAAAAAAAAGTTCTCATTTACTACAATTTATAGTTAGCATTATAGGAAATAACCACGGAAACCCTTCATAATCCTGTGCCCTTATGCAAGCTATCTCATTCATGAAAAGTTGATCTATTCCTGTCCTTTGTATCCTGAAGAATAATAACTTGTCCTTTAAGACCCACTTCACAAGTCTTATACAGAATAAAGCCTTCCTAGACTCCTCCAAAGTTAATCTCCACAACATTAACGTCCCCACAGCATTGTTTATATCTTTGCAATATTACTTTATACTACTGTAATTTATCTGCTTATTCTTCTATTTCCTATGCTGAACTTTAAGTTATTTGAAGGCAAGGCTTATGAAATTCATTTTAGATAGTCAAAGAGAATCTTGACTATGGTAAAAGAATACAAGGTTATTCAATATATGATTGACCCATCATTCCAGTATTCTGATACTGCTCAAGTAAAAAAGCTTGTTTCTATATTAAAGTTATAATTAATCAGAATCCCAAATAAGCTGAAGCAAAGTAGAACTACAGTCACCAAAATAAAACAAAAGGGATGGTGGACTGAGTCAGGTCAGGGAAACTAGGTATTAATTTCTATTCTGTGAAAAACTATAGGATCTTAGCCTGCCTCATTTTTAATTTCCTCATCCATACAATAAGAGTAGGATCTGGGGACATCATGACTCCTAACCCATTTCAAACATTCAGAAAACTTTCTTTTAAACATGAACCATGCAAATGTACACCTATATGTCTCTGTCATTCCTCTACCCCCAAAATAAAAAACTGAAATGCTAAAGCAAGTAGGAAACAGAAATTAGAATTGACATAACCTGGAAAGAAAAGATCTGTACCAAAGCAAGATATGACCAAAACTACATCAAGGTGAAGAAAATACCCAGGAAAAAGTTCACTAAGCACCACCACAAGCTGCCAGATACCACATTATCTGATACTATGATAATATGATACATGATACTATTATGATAACAAGGTAAGGTAATATTCTGATTCTCAATGGATTCAGTGTCTCTAGGTAGTGTGACAAACAATTAAAATGCACAAAATGTATGGGAAAGCACAGGAAAGGAGGAACAGTTTTGGGGGGAATATCAGGAAAGATTCACTTAAAATGAGGTTAAGGGCTGGGTCTTGAAATGAGCAGCAATTTTTTTAGACAAAAGATCAAAGATTACGATAACTGAAGAAGGGGAGTAATTGTTAAGCCAGTAACACTCAAAACACTAATAAACATTTTTGTATTAACTCATACCTAAGTTTAAAAAATATCCTAAATACTTAATACTCAAAGGCTATAAAAGAGTGATCAAGTTATAAAGAATTAGAACTGAAATATTTCTACAACATTTTATAACAAAATATGCATATGTTTAGAAGTGAAAACACTTCTCTTTTAAGATAGAGACTTCACTTAACCTGGAAATGTCTTTTTATTTTTCATTGAAGATTTTATATCCCAGGTCAAGATTCTTAAATAATAGGAATAGGAAAGACAGTTGGATGAATCTTACATAACTTTCCTAAGTACACATATGAATACATCACAGTGAATCTCAACATCACGTACATGCACAAGAATGGGGTCCTAATTAGAATAAGACATATTCCATGTTTGTATAAATATATCAAAGTAGATTCTACTGTCATGTATAACTAAAAACAACAAATAAAAATAGCAAAGAAAAGATGCTTAAATGAGATGGTGTATGTCATATGCTTAACACAGTGCCTAACACATAAGAATTCAATGACTCGAAGTTGCTATCATACTACATCAGCACCATTATCAAAAGTAATGGTATATTTTAAACAGCAACACACTTGGAAATGGAAGATCTGACCGAGTGTCACCTCCGCAACAAACAGCATTGCACATTAGACAAGCCCCTTCACCTCAACCACATTTTAAAGAAAATCCCCATTTACTTCAAAGGAGTTGGAAGAAGTTAATCAAAACATAAAAGATAAATCCAAGTCCAATCTATAAATGTCAATTCTCTTCCAGATTTGAAAAAGGCTTAAGTAACAGCAGAGATATTTATATATCACCTTTAATCTCACCTTTAACTCAATTGCAGTTTTTCTCAGTAGATGAAAGTATTTACTAAAGGGAGATATATCTAAACATTTATATTCCCATAAAATTTTAAATTAATTATTATTTGCTCTACTTTAATAAGCTGAGAGGAATCACGATTATTGGAAATTATATTACCCAGACCCTTGTATAACTCCTCCTGTAGTTTGTTTTATTCAAATGATGTGATGTTTCATATAATTACTGCTACTACAGAACAAGAGAATCACCCAGATCTATTTTATGTAATATATTAATGCATAAATTAAAATGTTATATATTATATCCTAAATATTACATGATTATGTAATATAGTAATATAATCAGAATATATATTCTGATTTCAAATGCTATCTAAAGCATTAACATTTTACCCCATAAAATTGCATAAAACTCAAAGCCAGTTATGATGTACAATATTGTACAGTCAATTATTTTCCCAAAACTCAAAAGCTCACAATATAGTTCTTACTCAGTCACTTCTGTACAAATCCATCCAAGTTTTCCGGAATTCATTTTTATTTCATCTGAACGGCTTGCCCTAAGTCCTGTATAGGAAGCACTCCCAACCACAGAATCAACTCACTGAGGCTGGCTAGTTCCTCCCCTTCCAATGCCATCTCTTCACACAATACTGCCTTTGGGATAGTATCTAATTATCTATATTTTGTTTAGTACTGGGAAAGAACCCTAGCTTTGAAAACTGAAAGGTGTGAGTCACAGCTGCTAGTCAGTACCTAGATAACCTTGTCTACTTCCTCACATTCTCTGCCGCCTTAAGTTTCTGAATCTAGCTGTAATGAAGGAATGTTATTTATAATATGGGGTTATTGTGTGATTAGATAATGCAGCTCAATTTCAAAGCGCATGGTAACTGCTTAACAGTCATTAAAATATAGTCTAATATTATTTTCTAACAAACTGATTATGAAATAGTGTTTAATCTTCCAACTTGCCCCTTAGGGTTGTTACCCAAGTAGTCTTCTAAATATTTAAGCAAATACTCCCAAAGGGAGGTATTATTTGTTTAGAATCGCCACTCATGTCCTACTACATCTATATGTGAGATTCACGCATGTGAAGGAAGGAAGAGATGTAGCAGATTGCAGGCAAAGGAACTCATGTTACCTTACACCTATCCCTTTCCCAGTTTTCCACCCTCATCACCCAAAGAAAGAAATAAGGAAAACTACCACAGGCACTACTAAAGACTATGTAGGATTCACAACAGATATTCGACACTTCCCTGAAGATCATGATGGGTGAGATCTGAGATGCACTCCTGTTCCTAAGAGGTTCACCAGGCTCAGGTACTCTAAACTAACATAGGACATCTCATAGTTTTACTTAGGTTATTATTTTTCTATGATCAGATAATTCTCAAGACTAAGATAAGAATAAAAACAACAATAGTAAGAACTAAATAAAGTTAGCTATATACCAAGTACTTCACACCTATTCACTCAATCTGCAAAAATCACTTCACGAGGTAGATATCCCCATTTCATATGTGGGGTAACTGAGGCACAGTTGCGGCTGTATGCTATTCTGTAACATAGATGCAAAATAATTTAACTTTTCCCTATTGTTGAACATATAAATTGTTGTCAATTACTTTCATCATAAAACTACATTTAACTCTCATACCTATCCACAGGTAATTTTTCCTTAGCCTCAAGAACTAAAGATTAGTGAGAGCACCTCTCCAAAGTTCTTGATACATACAGAATAACTAACATTTTACATGCCCAACAACAGCATTTATGATTATTTTAGCATTCCCCATCTAACAATGATTATTTCTTTTAAATCACTTCTTTTTCATGCTATTACCTTACATTCTTACTTAGTAAAGGTGAGTATCTGATATTAACCACATATATATTTCTTCTTTCTTGAAATGCAATAAATCCTTTGACAAGTTAATTTTTATGATGTGTCCTATACACTGAATTCTAAGATTTTTTAATTTTAATTTAGAATGTTAGAAATCTTTGAGGCACAATGGATAGGAACAGGACTCAAACTGGCTTAAGCAAAATAGGAAATGCAATGCCTTAATTCAGTCTGAAGATAAAACTGACTTGAGGGGGTTCCAAACATGCCATCAACAATCCATCTCTTGGCTCTAGGTGCCTCTCAAGCAGATGCTGCCTTCATCATAGCAGATTGCCAGTCAACTCTAGACCTACATACTAACATTTTTTAACCCAAGCGAAAGCACCTCTTTCCTTCTCCAGCAGAATGGAATAAATTATCAAGCTGTCTAAAGAGTATAGCTAAATTTTATAACCAATACCTGTTACTGATGAGCCAAGAGTAAATTTCTGTATCTGATCAACGAAAGTCTCAAACTATAAAAATGAAGAATGAAGGGACGACCCCCCCAGACATGTATCAGAAAATCTAAAATTGCTAACAGCAGAAAGAAAGAAAGCTAAAAAGTCTAACAATTAATATCTGCAACATCTAACCCTTGGCTGCTATTCACCTCATACATTCAGAAAATGGTACTCACTATCTCACCATGAGATGGGGGAGAAAAAAGTTACAATGTCAAGTTACTACATCCATCTACAAGTTTGAAATTTCTGTATTATGAACATTATTCTTAATAAGGTCCACATGTATATTCTTCTTGGTGGTACTTCATATTTGATAATATATAGCAACATAACAAATTTAACTATCCCTCTTATAACTAAAAAAGAAAACCACAAATAAAAGAAAACCACAAATAATGAAAATAATCACTCCCACTTAGAAGAGTGGAGAACGTAAATCAAACTATGGTCACTAATTCAAAGCACAGTCCATGGTCAAGAGTAACAAGAATTCAGAGTTTGGGTAAAAGAAGTTATATAGTCAGCAAATTTTGGAAGCATTCAATCCTACTATTAACAGATAAGCTCAATTTTCCATTAATCTCCATGGCCACTGATTTCCCTTCCAGAGGCTACAGTGCTTTAACAGCATACTTCTCTTAATGAAGCCTCAAGAAGTTAGAACTGCCTTAGCAGAACACAGGGTTCTCTTTACCAGGTTTGAGGTTTCTTCTGGAGTACAGCTTCCCTAAAACCTTAGTAAGCTTTTAGTCAATCTACTTCAGTCAGTGAGTTGAATTAGCAACCAAAACAACAGATCTTGTAGAAATGCAGTATACCAATTGAGGTTTCAGCTTATAAGTTTCAGTCTCTTGGCAGCAGGCCCCCTCCCAGTACTCTTAAACCTCAGCTTAATGATCTTCCTTGAAGCAATGTGATATAAGAAGCTGGGTGAGGCACAGCTATCCTATCACTTGTTCCCTGATTTAGAGCTCTTTACTATTGGATTGTTACTTTGATCTGGGGACTGAGAGGTACTTAGGAGAAGCTTATAAAACAGAACTTCACCGAATTTAAATATTTTCTAGGCTTTGGCATGGGTTAAAAAATGGACTTTCAACCTACAAGTCTTTTTTTTTTTTTTGGTAAGAGAATGAACCCAAGGGTGCCTAACCACAGAGCCACATCCCCAGACCCTTTTTTATATTTTTATTTAGAGACAGGGTCTCGCTAAGTTGATGAGGCTAGCTTTTAACTTGGGATCCTCCTGCTTCAGCCTCCGAAATCACAGGGATTACAGAAGTGAGCCACAAAACCCAGCCAACCTACAAGCCTCTTCTTACTCTGATTCTATTTTATCTTAGATAGGCAGCTATAGGCAGAAAGGGCCTCTCTTACTTGAAAAGACTACATTTGTCTTACTCTGCTTTCAGGCATGCCAGCTTGGACCAAAGTTAATTGTTCTCTTTTATAAGACATTCTCAAAGATTTCACTATTGCTAAAATTCTATCCTCAGTGGTGGTTCCATGAGCAAATATAACATAGATGACATTCTAAAAACATGCTCTATATGTCTGAAAATGAACTCCCGGGGAACAGCAAAGTCCTCAATGCCCTGGACTCCATTTCAGCATTTAAGCTCTGTTTCTTATAATGTCTAATTTCCAGATACTAATTTTATGATAGTAGTGATTCTTTCCATTTAAGAGTTACAACAACCCAACTTCAACTGATTTGAAATTAGTTAACGTGTGTGTGTGTGTGTTTGTTTTGTTTTTTTGCTGTGCTGGGGATTGAACTCAGCACAGCACTCTACCAACTGAGCTATATCCCCAGTCCCAACAACAATATATTTTTTAAAAGAGCATTTAACTATTAGAAGACAATATAGGCACAGATCTCATGTGCTCCAATAGGATCAAGAAGCCATTTCTCTCTCTTGGATTCCCACTTGCCCAAATTTTAAGGCAGGCACTACAACCATAGACTGAGTCTAGATGTTCAGTATCTCCAACAGGTGGAATTCCAGTACAAGTCCTGGATTGACTCAGGGCACCTCCTGTTAAATGTTAATCCCTAAACCAATCACTGATTCTGGTCACCCCTGAAGACAGACAACCCACCTAAAGCAGCTAAACT
>JAJEJO010000184.1:703897-800644 GCA_020662805.1 Glaucomys volans
TTCTGGTCACCCCTGAAGA
This sequence comes from Glaucomys volans, assembly GCA_020662805.1. Classification (NCBI taxonomy): domain Eukaryota; kingdom Metazoa; phylum Chordata; class Mammalia; order Rodentia; family Sciuridae; genus Glaucomys; species Glaucomys volans. Next base: position 703,917 of record JAJEJO010000184.1, read on the forward strand.
CAGACAACCCACCTAAAGCAGCTAAACTAAGAACAGGAGATGAGGTACCATTACAAAAAAGGAGAATGTATGCTAGGCTGCACGAAAATAAGAAATGTTCATGCTCTTGGTAACAATTTTTAAAATTTCTATTCAATGCATAATAAATATTTTAATAACATGATGTTTGTTACATGCTTGCATTTGATCATATGTATAGGTTTACTGAAAAGTTAAGATATAGATATAGATATAGATATAGATATTTTAGTTGTAGGTGGACACAGTACCTTTATTTTATTTTTCATGCAGTGCTGAGGATCAAACCCAGTGTCTCATGTATTCTAGGCAACTGCTCTATCACTAAGTCACAACCCAGTCCCTACTGAAAAGTTTTTATCAAATTTTTACTTATTCACAGATGTCAATTAAAAGTAACATTTACTAGCCGGGCATGTTGGCGCACGCCTGTAATCCCAGCACTTGGGAGGTTGAAGCAGGAGGATCACAAGTTCAAAGCCAGCCTCAGCAACTTAGCGAGGCCCTAAGCAACTCAGTGAGACCTTGTCTCTAAATAAAATACAAAATAGAGCTGGGGATGTGGCTCAGTGGTGGATTTCCCCTGGGTTCAATCCCCAGTACCAAAAAAAAACAAAAAAAAAACAAAAAAAAATTTACTTATGAAGTAGTACCTACATAGATATGTATATTAGATAATACATATTCAACACATACTTAGTTTTAGGGCTAAGCAACATATTACATTTATGAGTCTAATTTATTTTAGGATCCAGGATACAGACCTTACTGTTGAACATAATTTTCAAAAATTGGTCCTAATTACTACCGCCTAATACTGCCCTGCATACTCAAAACGCACTGAAATTACTCAAGGGTCAGAAATACAAAAAATATATAAAAGATCAGTTTCTACCCTCATGGAATTCACAGGCTAGAAAGAAACGAACAAAAATAACTGTAACAGTAGAGAGTGATGTTTAATACAAAAGAGAAAGACTGATAGTGCATGAAGTATCAGAAATATAGGCACAAAATGAAAAACATTTGCAAATGACACATAAAAACAGTTTAAGTAAACAGTAAAAAATGCAGATGATTGAATATAATACAGTTACACTATTACACAAAATGGGGCTGGGTTTGCAAAACCCAGTGAATTTTTTTATGCCACTTGGGATAAATACAGCCAAAGAAGAGAGAACCTTGAGGTACTTTTATTTAATAGCATTGTCTATACCAAAATTTGACAATATTTAACATTAATATAACTTAATCACAGGCTTTAGAATATTTTCTGCTTCAGTGTTATCATGACTTAATATTTCTGTGAAAAACCTCAAAACTCTTTAAGATACTTAAACTTCGAATACTTACACATTTAATTTTCCATACTCAATAGCAGAGATAAATATAAAGTTAATATGAAAAGCATGTCAACAAAATTCAAATGCATAAAATTATTTTAATATAAAGAAATGTGGTTTCATAAGTATTAAGGACTGCCATGATTCTACCTAAGATTCAACTATATATTTTTTAAATAAATTCAAAAGCAAAACATACTTTTCTTTGTGAAATTCTAAATATCATTAAAATAAAAATGATTCTGAATATCAAAGTGCAAATGAAACCACTCTAAGAAAGAGTTACTGTCACATTCAAGTATGAAACACAGCCTAAAATCTCCCTTTTGACAAAATACCATGATCAATATGCCAAGAGGAAAGGAACTTAATAGACCACAAAATTCCCTCAAAGCATCTTGTTACGCTTTCAAGACAGTAAACAGCATGCCACTTAACCTGCCAAAAATAAAATTAGAGGAAATACCATTTTCTGTAAATAAATACACAATATCTTATAGTAATTCATGAAAAAAACCTACAAATTCATGAAAAATTCATTAATTCAGTATTTCATGAAAAAACTACAAGTCTACAGCTAAATTCCATAATTACGGACTTAAATGAAATTCCATAATTATAGAACTATACTACATGACTATTCAAGATACCCTATTGTGAATTCTTTCATTAAGTACATATTAGTCCTCTATTTAAAAATCACATTTAAGAAATTTAAATTTCTTAAAAATCACATGTTTATTAAAATCTGTGATAAAAACAAACTTCCAAATTAAACAAAGATAACACATGATATTTACATAGCATTTACTTCAAGGAGAAACTATATAAACATATGTCAAATATGTTTCCAAAGGAAGCAACAGATTTAAGTAGTGTGCCTGCTTTACAATAGAGAACCAATCAACAAAATATCTTTAATATAGCTTAACTGTCTTCCAAAGCCACATTTAGTAATTCCTCCTGAAGTCAAAGTTTGTTGATGATTAGTTTTTTTCACTGGTAAAACCAAATCCCTGACAATATACTCTTATTGTAACATTACTTACAAACTAATCTGCTCATCTTCCTGATACTACCCATCCCATAAATTAATGTTTTAAGTCCATATCATATCATTATATGAAATATACGTATCTACAATGAAATCATTCATTTTATTTCTCATTACATTAGTGATTCTTCACCAAACTCCCATAATCCACTTGAGTAATACAAATGGATATCTACCTTTGGCAAACAAAAACAGAAAAATTTCAGCCACAGTTGTGTTGGAGATTCCCTACACTATATTGCATAGTTAAACTTTACTCTGCAAAACTTTTCATCTTGGGGGCAAGGCAAGTATAAAATATTACCCAAAAAAATAAACATTAGTATTCTCATATTTCTCACACTATACAGGAAGAATGAACAGGAAAAAAGAAGCAAATTTTGACAAAGGTGACTATGACAAGAACATTGTTTTAAGTAAATTTTTTAAAAATGTTTTGAAGTTTAGTTTCTTTATTGTCACACAGAGCACTATAATTTTCTTTAACATTTAAATTAAGAATAAAATGCTTTAAAACTCACTTCATAAACAGAGGCTTTCAACCTCTAGCAAGCCACCTAGTACCCTAAGTAAATTTTATCAATCTTATTACTTATAAAAGAGAATTAAGTTTTCATAATTATTTTTAAGTATCCATGATTTCTAAGTGTTTTTTTTTTTTTTGAGATTCATCTTAAATTTTCACATGACATTAACACTGTGTTTTGGAACAATAAAACTCTAAACCTACCCTTCAAGAAATATTATACTTCAAATGACTAATTCATATTCAATAATTAATGACTTAATAAGCAACTCCTTTTGTCATTTATTCTTTGTCCCAAAAGTTTCCATTTTAAAAAGTGATTGCATTCTTTAAATATGTACAAAGAAAATTTAAACCTAACTTTTGTTATTCCAAAAATCAATGAGGTACAAGGTCTTAAGTGGATTGGAGGATATACCATTTCAGCATTACCCTATTTCTAAGGACGCTAGCCTTAATAAACAACTTAATATCTAAAATAATGTTTACATACTTCATAGGTTTTTATTTCACTGGAGTTAATTTTTTTTAACCTCAAGAGAAATATTTCACTTCCTTTCATAGTCTACTATGTATCTAAAAATCCCATCTGTTAAATACTGATCTAGCATACATGACTACTGCTGCAGAGTCCCAACTGCATTCAAGTGTCCAGTTTATGAAAGCTCTACTGCCTCTTAGCAGATTAAAATGTACTAAGTATCACATCATCTAAAGTAAAAATATTGGTTAGACAAAAACTGTGGGAAAAACTTAAAATATGTTTCTTCAAACAGATATACAGTACCAGCTAATATACTACCATATTTTTGAGATTTCATCTCTTAAAAAAATACAAGTACTGACCCCCTATTTGCAGCTAGTTAAATTGAAATTCACAAGAAAACCATATCTCTATCAGTTATTTTGAAAAGAATTGGTTATGTCAATGGGAGGACATTCTCCCAAACTTACACTGACTTTTTGCAGTGATTTATCTGAAGGGTACACAAAAGTAGAAAGATGTTTTCTATTTAAACGGCAATAAATATAACAAAGACAGATAATTGCCTATCGTTGACTTGACACACTAGCAAAAAGAAAAAAAAACAGCTTCAACTTTTCTGTGAATTTAATAGATTCATAAACCATAGATGTTATCTAATCCATGTCTCAGGGCACCCCTGCCATAGCTGCAGCTTTCTTTCAGTTTTCCTATACATCAAGTAAAAATAATTGCTTAGCTGAAAAATCATACTGCATGGGTGTTATAAAATCCCCTGGCAAGCACATTTTTATGTTCCTGTGACTCCACACCAAATACAATGCTCAACTGATTGCTTCTGATTTACACCTTGCCTTCCAAAACCCAACCTTACAGTATGCCAAAGACTAGATATTGCAGGGGAAACTGTTTAAAAAGCTTTGCTGCAGCGAAAACTGCATTTACAAAGCACTGAAAATGAACTACTCTTAATTATGCTGTATTTATGATTCTCCTCTCCTTATATCTTCCTCTTTCTTCCCCTGTCATCTTGAACGCTTCTTAGCCTCTCTCTACATAGCGCAAAACATTAAGTCATACACAGTTCTGCAGTAACTCTTTCTTATCATGAAAGAAACCAAAACCTGGGGCTTCGTTAACATCTTTCCTTTAGTCTTTATCCACATGCCACGCTCCTAAAGGCAACCACAGAAACCAACCTGTATGATTTGGTGCCCTCACATCTTAAAGCTTATATGCACACACAAAATACTAAAAGATCAGCATATTCAGGGCAATGTTACAAAAAAGGGAAGACTGCCGAAGAGATGGGGGTGGGGGTGGATGCTGGTACAACTACATCATTGCCTTGGAATATATTTAAAGACAGATGCAAAACTGCATCATTTTTCTCCTCCCTCGAAAACATCACACCCCAGCTGCTCAAGTTGGAGCTAATGCGCTTCTCACATTTCAGTAGCACCGGGGAATTTAGGCTCCAGGGGAAAGGCTGTCATCCTCAGAGAACAACAGCACCGGCAATTAGAGTGCGGGAGAAAGAACCCCGGAGAACGGGAGGTCTCCTCACACCCTAACTAAACTCTAAAGTCGACCCAAAACCTTCCCGGCAAGGACCGATTTTACTCATAGTCATGAGAAGTGATAAGAAGCAGTGTTAAGTTGGACATTGCGCTCAGGTGGCAGGAGAGGACCAAAAGAGAGGAGGGAGGTGGCGTGGCTTTGGCAGCGCGCAGGCAGGTCACCCGCTGGGCAATACCGGCTGAACGAGCTGTGCTCCCAGGGACGCGCTGCGTGTGTGACCTGGGGTTGGGGTGGGGGTGGGGGCCAGCGGCGCTGGGGACCGAGGCTATGGGAACTGGAGAGCAAAGCGAGAGCACGCCTTTTCCCTTACCAGGTTGAGCACCGTCTCCACGATGTCCCTGTTGCTGACCTCTCCGACCTGTATGAGTCCAATCAACACTGCGAATTTCATCCGGATGTTGCGGATCGGCACCGAGGGGTTAATCATCCCCGCGGGGAGCACCACCGAGCCGGAGCCGGACGCCCCTCTCAGCTCCCCCATCCCGCTGCCCGCGATGCCGCCACCGCCGCTGCCCCCGCCGCCTCCGCCTCCGGCCCCGACGGCGATGAGCCCCACGGGCTGAGGCTCGAGCCCCGGGCCCGGGCCCGGCTTCTCGCTCGCCATTGGCCCCCCTCCTGACGAGAAGAGCAGAGCAGCGGCGCTGCCTCCGCCGGTACCGTTATACCTGCCTCGGCCCCCGCCCCCCGGCCGTCGCCTCGGAGCCCCAGCATCCACCAGCGCCGCGGCGCCGGGCCCGCTCCCCGCCTGTGCTTCAGCCCGGCCGGCTCCGGCGCCCTCCCCGGCGGAGGCGGTGAGGGATTCTCAGCCTGATTCCCGGCGGTGGCGGCGCCGCTAACCGCTGCCCGGCGAGCGGCAGTGCCCGCCCAGCAGCTGTGCCGCTGCCGCCGCCGCTGCCTGCTCTCTCCCCCTCCCGGTCCGTCCGGCCCGGCCCGCCCCCCGCGGAGATGCTGCCGCCGCTCGGAACAACCCTGAGGCGCCAGCAGCTGGTCGCGGCGCTGGCCGGTGCTGAAGCTCAGGCTGTGGCCGACGCTATTGACGCTGCTGCCGCCGCTGCTACGAGCGCCACTGTTGTTGTGAAGCCCCGACGCCGCCGCTCACTCCGCCATGTTGCCGCCCCCTGCCTGCGGTAGCGGCCACCGCGCCTGCGCAGAGCCTCCGGGGGCGGAGCCCTCGCTGCACCCCCTCTTTTGCCCTGCCCTCCTCCTCTTTCCACCCACCCACCCCGACACCCCTCATCCCTCCCCCAACCTCCCTGAACGGATAGACAGGTGAGCAGGTGCATGGGGACCGTTGCCAGACACTGGGGCCAGCCGGCAGAGGCGGGGCGGGTGGTGGCTTCCTGGTGTTTGTTCCCCTGAGGGTGGATTCTCCCTATGGGGAAGGACACAGTGTGCGTGTCTTGCCTTCTCTGCCACCTCCTCTTTCCCTCTATCTTCTTGCAAGGAGGAGGTTCATCATCATCGTCGTTGCATCCAGCCGCTGCTGCTGCCAGTGCCACGTGCTTTGTAAGGTAGGGGAGTGGCAGACGACCTCTTTCAGCACCTCTTTGCCCTTCCTTGCAGTCCTGTCCGCCTACTCTCCCAGGAATTTCCTAAAGGAAAAGTGGCTGGCGAAACAGAAGCAAACACACCGGGAGGGACGAGCCTGCATTGCCGCGGGAAGGATACAGATGGAATGTATTGGGTCTTTTTCTACAGCCTTGAAAGAGCCTGACACCTGCACACATAGGCGCGACTTAAAATAGAACTTGTCAAACAGTGATCCTCTCTGGAAAGAGCTCTAAACAACAAACAGCTCTTGAACTCATATCTCGACCTAAAAAGGCGGCATTCTGTGATATGGTGCGGTCTTTCGTGGGAGCAGCAAATCCCACACTTTAAAAATCCCTAACGATCCTCAGGTATGATGCCAATTAATGCTGCCTCCCATTTTCATGGTCGTGTACGATTCAGAGGAGTTTTTAAATTATTTAAAAATATGAGTGATTTTTACTGCCAGCCTTGATCGGTAAGGAAGGTAGATTTCGGTATCTGCACAGTCACAGAAACAAGAAAAGTGGGGGAGAGTATTACTTTTAATTTTTTTTTTAAAAATTAACATGTGTACAGTTACCGCTGGTTTTGAAATAAATCTAAATAAACATGACTGCAAGTTTCTTCTCAGAAATGAAAATGCAATTTTCTTTAATATTTCATGACTGTCCTTTTCAATAAAAATATATTATAAGCCACCAGACATATTAGGTATCTTAAGGTATATTCAAATCATTTTAATTGTCATCTCAAATGGAAAAAAAAGTCAATATACAAATCCATCATAATCCAGTTGTTATTAATCACATTTAATTGGATCTGGGCACATGGAAAAATTCTGAAGTGCCACGTTACAAAAACCTTCCTCAAAATAGTGCTTAGGATTATTTACTGGTTGTATGATTGTTTAAATTTGCATTTAAGTGATCAAATTATTAAAATAGTTAAGTGAAATTTTTAAAAGAAAATAAGTAAACCAGTTTATTTAACTTAAACAACAATGAAGTTTAAAATGTTTGCATGGTTGAAACTGTATGAGAAATATGTAAGAAATGTACAAGGCATAATTCTCAATAGTGTGACTTGAAAAATCCTGTAATGTTTATATCTATAGCATTTTAATCTGTCCCAGGTATCATCTCCTATGCAAATTGTATTTCATTTGCAAATTATATATCTTTTTATGTATATAAATCCAGACTGAAAGGTTATCACACTATATTTTTATGCCCCACTGTGCATCTAGGTGATAGATAAATAGAGAAGCAGGTTCTACCTCTTGCTATATTTAGACTTCTTGTATGAGTGCTTTGACGGTGACAGCCTGAAATTTTTACTTCCTTTCTGAATGAATAGCTTAACATCATTATAACATTTCTGTTTTAATTTTCCCTGTTTTGTTCCTTAGACAGACAAAATGTGTGGGCATTTTGGTTGTTTTTCCTGTTTGTTCATTTTTTTTAGTTGAGATAAGGAATGGGGTAAAGAGGATGTCACTACAAAGTAGGGAAAAGTCATTTATTTTGCATATTTAATCCAATTCAGAGACTTTTAAAGAAAGTTACTGATTAAAGTGTACTCCAGTACACTGTTGGCTCCTCACAGGCAGAATGGAACTGTGGAAAGTGTATGGGTCTTTGAATCACACCCATAACTTACTACCTGTGCAGTCTACTCAAAATATTTGAACTTCATTATGTTCTTTTTTTAAACAGAGATGATAATACCTATCCTATAGGAAATTGAGAATTTAATGAAATAATTTCAACTCAGCAGCTATCATGAAAATGTGTCCTTCTATCCTTAGTATACAGGTACAATGTGTGTTGAGTAACCTATAAACATAATTATAATATCTTTATGACTTCACAGTAATGTTTTCAATACTATCTCCAAAAGCATAAAATTTTAAAAAAGGACAGCAGGGCCATTTCCTTTTGGCCTACAAAGCCAGCTTCCCTGCAAATGTACAAATAACTTAGCATTTACAGTCACAATATTTTAAAATAAAAGATATATCTGTAATAATGAGTGACCTAAAATGTTGTTTGTTTGTTTGTTTGTTTTTTTCATTGTAAGTGGACACAATACCTTTGTTTTTATGTGGTGCTGAGGGTAGAACCCAGGGCCTCACACATGCTAGATGAGCATGCAACCATTGAGCCACAACCGCTGCCTCTAAAATGTTCACTTTTAAATCTCTAGGTTAAAAATTTGTTGTATGGTGATTATAAATTTTGTAGACATTTTTTCATACACATACTTGCAAAGGACAGCTCTTCAAATATAAGAAGCCCATGAATCTGAGTTTTAAGAGGCAATGTTTCACAGTGGTTTGAGAATGCACACTCCAGATTCTGGGTCTGGATTCAAGTTCTATCACCCACTTCTGTGTGCAACCTTGAACAAATGACTGAGATTTAAAGCCTCAGTTTACCCAATTGTTATGGTTTGGGTGTGAGGTGTCTCCCAAAAGTTCACATGTGAGACAATGTAAGAATATTTGGAGGAGAAATAATAGAATTATAGCCTTAACCTAATCAGTGAGTTAATCCCTGATGGGATTGAGTGGTGACTGGAGGCAGGATGAGTATAACTGGAGGAAGTGGTTCATTGTGGGTGAGGCTACAGGGTATATATTTTGTATCTGGATAGTGAAGTCTCCCTCTGCTTCTGATCATCATGAGAGCTGCTTCCCTCTTCTACACTTTTCTGCCCTGATATTCTGCATCATCTTGAGCCCCAAGGAATGGAGTCTGCTGTCTGTGGATTGAGACCTCTACAACCATGAGCTCCCAAATAAAATTTTCCTCCTCTACATTTCTTCCGGTTGGGTCCTTTCATCACAGCAGTGACAAAGCTGACCAAAACACCAATCCAGTGTAGGTATGATAATACTATTTCCTAGGTTTAAAGCAGCTAATACACTAAAGGTACCTACTGTGTAACAACTATCAAACAACTGTCCTTCAGACTGTAGGAATAGACCCTGTAATAGTTATTTTTGTGTTTCAGAATCTAACTTACCCGGTTTGTAATTTACATGTGATAAATATGTCTAAAAATGAATGGATAAAAATAGTAGTTCAAAGTAATTATTCCTATTCCTGTCACCTGTTTAAAGAACAAGTTTCTCACTTTTCCCTAAACTTTATCTAAATGGAATATTCCAGATTCTTCATGGGTTGGACCAGTATAAAACAGGGGGAAACTCCTCCCTCAGCCTTAACCTGTAGAAGTATAACTCCCATTGATGCAACCCCAAATCAAATTAGATCTATTTGGTTTGGTTTGGGGTTTTTCAGCAGCATGACACTAATGATTCATGTAATGTAGTAATGATTCATGTAATGTAGTAATGATTCATGTTTGGCATGTACTAGATTCTCAAATAATTTTAATTCCATTCCCCTCACATATTGAAATTATTATCAAGCTGAAATGGCAAGATTTGTTTTTGTTTTGTTTTGTTTCTAGACATGCTGCTTTTCAAGGACAGCCTATCTCTAATATGTATCTTTACATGTGGATTTTAAGATATAAAGTACAAAATTGTATAAGTCTACTTAAATTTGAATTTTATCTTGTTCAAATTTCCTATTTAATTTTCTATTTAAATCTCAGGACCTTGGGCTGGGGATATAGCTCAGCTGGTAGAGTGCTTACCTCAAAAGCACAAGGCCCTGGGTTCAATCCCCAGCACCACAAAAAAAAAAAAAAAAAATTCATCTACTAGAAGTTTCTTAATCCTGAATACATCTTCCAAATAACTTATTGTCTTATTCTTCTGCGAATTTGAAAACATTCCTTCCACATTTTTATCCAAATATTTGATTGAACAGGATAAAAACAGCTCAGTCATTGCTACCAATATTCTGGTTGAAATCAACTCATTTTAAGACAGTTGTAGAATTGACTTAGTGGATTACAAACAGCAGGGTTTTTAAAAATGAAAGAATAGAAACACAGAATGGGAAATGTCAAGATGCATCCTTTGGTAAGGGTAGTTTTTTGAAAAGTTAATTTGATTTTATGTATACATACACATGTACATTGTGTGTGTATGTGTGTGTGTTACTAGATAATGAAGTAGAATTTAGTTCTTACTACAAGTCATAGTCAAAAGTTTGCAAACAACTGATTTAAGTTGTTTGTTAAGCACCTGTTTTGTATAATCTTTCAAGTACTAATTACCATTCTGTGCCAACAACTAGCCCGTATTTTCTCTAACTTATCCAAAAGAGACATTGATAATTGCCTAGCTGGAGACTGGATACACTCTGTCCCTATATTTGAGCAAAAGGTTATCTATTTATTCATTTATATTAAGAAAATATATGGATGTTAGTTATTATCAGATGTGCGATGTTAAGCAACTTGCTGCGAATTTTCAAGAACTTACCTCCTTCTGACTTTAGAACTTCAGTCATCTGGCACTTCTAGTTCTCCCTGACTCCTCGGTCCATTGGGAATTGTTCATTGATATAGCTTTCAGTTTCTTTCAAGACTAATGGGTAAAATTTGTTCTGGTTTGGGGACATGAAGTCATTTAGACCAAATAGGTGCCAATCTACAATTTATCAAACTGAAACTGGAGTTTCTTTCAACAACTATTGTTCCACCTTTTTTGTTCTACTGATTTTCTCCTAAACAAAGAACTCAAGACACAAAAATTTAGAATTTCAATATCTGTTACCTATTTTGTCCCATTTTTGGAAAGGCTAACATGTTGATACTTACCAGTCAATATTTGAATGCCTACTATGTTGGGAAAAAATGGCCTAGTTAAAATGGATGATTTTAAAATTTTCTATTTAAAGAAATATTGTCTTCACACATAATCAGCAAGTCAGTATCAAATGCACAGTACAAAAATAGTGAGTACTCTGAAATTTCAGAACTGGAGATAGGCTAAACACCCTAATGTACACATTTACCCTCAGACATCACATAATTGTACACACAGATGCACACCTGCACATGTCTGTTTGCCATGTCAATCAGTCACTTCCTCTGCCCATTCTTCCTGGCAATGTCTGGTATACTTCCCATTCTTTTCATACTGACTTCCACCATTCCACCATTCTGATTCAGTTGTTTGAGATATGAATGAAACTTCATATCTCATCTCCTTGTCTCCACACTCATTCTTCTTCTCTATTGTCCCATGGATAATCTCCCTAAAGCTCTACCTTGATGGACAGATTAGTAGTCCTGAAGTTTTACCTTAAATCACTATAGCTTTTACATACATATGTCATTTGCTCAGAACATCACCAGTAACTCTCTTTGCCTAACAAAGTAAATCCAGAGTCCTTATCTTGGTAGTAAAGGTCCTTCATACTTGGACTTTCTTTCAAGTTTTACCTCACTCTGTTCCTTACAAGAATCCTTCACCCATGGCTCCCAAACTACTTGAGTGGTGTGCAACTCTTCTTATCACTTAAAAAATATTTTGCTTAGTACTATTCTCATACCTAGAGATTAATTTTTGTAATATCTTTTAATATCCATTGAGAAAACATACTGTGAAGAACAACTATTTTCAAGTCAATAATTCCTAATAATTACTAATTTTGACTTTTAAAAAAATCACACACCTACATATGTTTGAAATACACACACCCACCAAAATACACACCGTTGTGGGTCGGATTGCCATGTCCTCCAAAAAATTTGTATAAATCCTAACCTCTGGTACCTGTGAATGTGTTCTTATTTAGAAATAAGTTCCTCATAGATGTAATCAGGTTCAGATAAGGTCATACTGGAGTGGAATGGGCCTTTGAATATGGTTGGTGTCCTTGGAGGAGACACAGGGAGGATGACTATGTGAAGTCAGAGACAGGGACTGGAATTACACTGCCACACACCTAGGGAAATGGGCTACTGGCAACCACAGAAAGCAAGGATGTATTCTATTCTAAGACCTTCAGACAGCATGAACCTATTGACACCTTGACCTTTGACTTGGGGCTTCGGGCTTCCAAAATGTGAGAAAACAAGTTTCTACATCCCACATCCTACTCCAGTTTGTGATGCTTTGTTACAGCAGCTCTGGAAAACACATACACCTACATACAGACATAAATAAATGTGCTTAATTTTATTCTGTCCAGAAATAATACCTGATATGTATAAGTATCCATGAGCTACTTTCAATAATTCTGGAATTCCCAAAATGGAAAGCAAAGCTGTGGTCAACTTGAACTGCTCTCTTCCCAAATGAATACATTCTGCTTTCTTCTCTTGGTGCCTTTCTCCTGCTCTTCCTCTACCCACAGCACTGTCCTGCTGAAATTCCTGCTGGAGTAAATGCCACCTTCATGATGAAAATGATCCAAAGTGTTGTACCCATTTGCACCTTTCTAAAAAAATGATGCTGGCTTTTCTCTTTAGATAACATAAGCTGACAAAATCATTTAAATAAATTAATAGTTTCCATCTTCTCTAGCTTATTTGCCAAGTGTAAGAAAATCACATGCCAATATATGTAGTCTACATAACTCCTTCATTGAAATTCAAAAAGAAAGAAGAAATATATAATATATGTATATATGTGTATTATATACTTATATATATAATATATATGTATGTGTATATGTGTGTATATATGTATGTATGTGTATATACATATGTGTATATGTATATATATGTAAGTATATGTAATGTTCTCACACTAACAAACATTGAATAGTAAATTTCTTTTTGTTTTACCCAGTGACATCTGTTGAACTGTAGTTGCCATTGGTTTGGAGATATGCGTACTAGGGAAAGTAAAGTATTTTAAAGAAAGGAGTTTATGTAATTTTTTACTGGCTGACTTGTTAACAACTACAGTTGTCACATATCATTCAACTCCTGCCTTGAACTTTTACATTAGTTATTTCTAATCCTCACTACAAAACTTCAAGTAAGATATTTTTGCCCTGATTTTTCAAGTGAAGAAACTAATATGAAATGGGGCTCTATCAATTGACTTAAAGAAGTCACAGAATTAAGGTTTGGTTAACTAAAGTCTAAGCTCTACTTACTATCCCAAAAATCCTACCTTGGGATCTATTTATTTGATTTCTACCAAATTTATCAGACAAAAGATATTGATGAGACCAGGAAAGGTTCATTTTAAAAGAAAAATGTCATATGTTTTGTTTTGGTGAAAACTGCCCATGTCTCTGTGCATATAAAAGTAAAGAAAATTTCATTAGGCTTTTTGTTTCCTGGAATCATTTTATTCTGAACAAAAATCATGTAGAATAAGCAAATTGTTTTTAATTATATTCATTAAGATTAACCAGAATTTAATTTTGTAGTTGTTTTAATATATCACTCCTTATTATGCCTTTCTGGCCAAGATTTTGTTATGTTTTAACTAATTATTAATTTCCTAGTCCCTGTTGGAAAGTATCACCATTGCATTTCTATATAATTATAGTAAAAAGCATATACCATGTGTAGCAGGAGGAGAACTACCAGGAGGTAATGTGCAAGGATCCTTCAGAATCATCATCTCATGATTAAAACTCTTCCATGTAAGGAGTCAGCACCTTTACCAAAACTTTACCAGAGGAGTAGAAATATTCAGCCCATGTGAGAAATAATACATATAATTAATTGGAGCCTAGAACTGCTGCATGAGCTTTGGATTGGAACCTTTCTCTGGTGCCAGCAGTCATGGATTCACTGGTAGAGAAGTGAAACCATGAGCTCACTGATCAATTAACAGGTACTACATGGAGATGATCTGAGGCTTTTGGTTTGATTTCCCAGAGCTATTGTTTCTCTCTTTTCATTTTACAGGCAAGAAAGGGGCAGGATCAGGAAAGAGATAAATAGAGCAGAGTAGCTCCTTTTCCTGAAGCTATAATCTTATGTATTTTGAGTTATCCATTATATAGAATTTATTTGCTGTTAACGTAAAAGTGAATATTAAATAACAAAGACTATCATGAAGCTAAAGAAATCCTTAAGGAATCAAAGTGCTTAATCTTGTTTGTTATTTAGTTACCTGTTAAGTATGCATGGATGTGTATATAAAACTATACTCCTGTTTGGCTGATATAATCTCATGAGAAGCAATGTCATATGTTGACCACAGTTTTCTCACTAGTTTCCTTATTTCTATGAAACAAGCTCTTCTACATACATTTCTTTTGCAGTGGCAGAAACATATCACATAACACGTTTCAGGCTATTTGCTTTTAATAACACATTAAGATAAAGTATAGTAAGATGGGATCCACATAGTTCACTCTGATAATCCATACCACAGTGTTTCCATTCATAAACAAAGATCACATGGTTACAATATAAAATAAAACATTTCTCCCAAACATTTCACTATTTTTTTTTTACAATCCCTATCTTAATCCAAAATAATCCTTTGAAGTGTAAGCTAAAAGAATGGGTTTGAAATCAGTCATTTGGGTTCAAATGACTAACAAACCATCCTTGACCCTATATTTCTGCCCTTATAAAATGTAATTATTTCATAGGTATTCCTTGGAGGATTTGAAGAGATAAAATAACGATTTTAGGACAGGGCCTATAATAAATATCCAAGAGATGATAAAAGTCATGATTATCTGTTGATACAAATATAGGGCTTAGAGTTTCGGAGTTTTCAAATTACACTAATTTCTACTTATTTTCTCTTTATGGTCATTGATTTGAATTCCCTGTCTTTAAAGAGCAAACGCATGACCAATGTGATCCTACAATATGTACAATTAGAAAAATGAGAAATTACACTCTATGTATGATTTATCAAAATGCATTCTACTGTCATATGTATAACTAATTAGAACAAATCCATTTTTTTAAAAAAGTAATTTAAAAAAGGAAATGGGAGATCATTGTCTTCTTTCTTGTTTGTTTAATAAATAACCCTTTCTATATCCAATGTTCATTTATTTTACAATAGTTTAATGGTTTCCATTTCTATCTCAAATGGTTATGTCTGCTGAATACATTAAACCAAATCAGCAATATAACTTTCTGCCTTTGCTGGTCATAGGGAAAAAAGACATATGAACTAAGCATTTCTCTCTGAGACTTTATAAAAATAAAAACCCAAGGCCAGGCATGGTGGCACATGCCTGTCATCCCAGCACTTGGGAGGCTGAGGCAGGAGGATTGCGAGTTCAAAGCCAGCCTCAGCAACTTAGCGAGGCCCTAAGCAACCCAGTGAGAACCTGTCTCTAAATAAAATACAAAAATAGGACTGGGGATGTGGCTCAGTGGTGGTGCGCCCCTG
This sequence comes from Glaucomys volans, assembly GCA_020662805.1. NCBI lineage: Eukaryota > Metazoa > Chordata > Mammalia > Rodentia > Sciuridae > Glaucomys > Glaucomys volans. The sequence continues at coordinate 719,715 of JAJEJO010000184.1, forward strand.
GTTCAATCCCCAGTACCAAAAAAAAAAAAAAGCCAAAAGAGTAAGCAAATAATAACAGCAACAATATGCTCCTTTATAATTTACTAGCCCACTGAAGTAAACAGCCTACCATAATGTCTCAACGATTTAAGCCTGACTTCTCTTCTGCTGCTTCAGTGTCTGCATCTTTACTTCTCATTTTCTTTTGTTGTTGCTCTTTGTGAACAAGTTCAGTACTTTAAATCCATGCCAAGAAAGAAGGTTGTTCCTGAATTCCTTTTTTGAAGGGACAGTGGAATTTCATGGGATTAAATTTTCCAAATGATTTCTTTGTGGTGTGTGTTGAATTTGGACATTGACTCTCATGAGCCCAAACACTATGGCATTGTTCATAGGCCATATGCTTCCTAGCCAGATAGCTTCTGGTTTCCTTTAAAATTATTATTATTTTTTTTATTTTTGCTACTGGGAAGGGAAACCATGGCCTTGTGCATGCTATGCAAATTCTGTACCTCTAAACTACATCCTTAGCCCTAGCTTCAAATCTTTAAAATACGCGATGACAATAGAAATTTTTATACCTCTATTTTCTCTTTCCATGAGTTCTTTGGAATTGTCCTATCCGGGAATATATATAAAATCCATTAAGTCTTTTGCTATTCTAATACTTCTAATGCTGAAGCATTTCCCCCACCAGTGCTAGTGCTAGAACCCAGGGCCTTGTGAATGCTTAGGCAAGTGCTCTACTGCTGAGCCAAACTCCCAGTCCAAACCATCTTATACTGAATTGTTTTAAGACATGTATTAGCTTTTTACATGTAAATATGGTTAACTATTTTTAAAGCTAGTTGTACAGATGTGGTTTTTGCTCTCTGGAACTGTACAACCTCATCTATCTGATGTTTAAGTAAGGAAAATGCCAAAAGAAATACAATTACATACAAACAGAATTAAGGGCAGAGATGCAATGAAATTTAGAATGCAGCAACTGTAACATAAAACAGTCAAAATAATTGAAACATCAACCCTTGGAGCTTTGTGACCATCAACCACTCAATAAGCATTAACCAAAATGAAATGTACCAATGGACTAGCAAATTAATATTTTACATAGTAGCAAGTCTGTGGCATCCATTATAGATTCTTCAGAGAGCATACTAGAGTATCAAGCAATGAAACATGAAATAGGACTTTAAAGAGACATTGTCTATTTCCAACAGTATATACTTATTGTTACATAAATGAAAGAAATTCTGTATTTAAAAGATTATATGTTAATTGAATAATATTACATGTATGGCCTATTTAATAAAGCTAGAGAAACCTTAAAATAAGTTCAATGTAAAAGTACCAAAACTTTTAGTGAAAGATATTGAATTTGTGTATCTAACAAGTAGTCTTTATTTACTAGGAACATAACGTGATTAATTTTTTTAAAGTCTAAAAGACAACAAACATTTTATTCCTTACTACATGGATCTATTGAATATTTTCTATCAAACAAAGATAGTTCCAAAATAAAGGAAATGTAGTAGTGAATACTATAAAGTCTCTGTTCTTAGGGATCTCACATTGTAGTAAAGGACAGGGATAATAACCTAAGAAATATTTATGTAAATAATGTGATTTCATAGGGTGATAATTTTATTTGTACTTACGTATCTAAGTAATCCTTATTTAATAATGTGATGTTGTACTCCTTTGTTGTATTTTTCCTCACTCAACTGATAGCTACTTGAAGGCAGGTCTTTCTTACTTTTCAGTAACGTCCTGTGCTTGTGGACTCATACATGGTAAAACTCAATAAATGTATAAATTGAGGGGGCGAAAGGATAAAAGGTAGAAAATTTAACAACTCAATAAATTCAACAATATGATACAAGTAACTTGCAATATAAGACAACCTCAACTTTAAAAAAAGAACAGTGAGCTTTTAAGCCAAAATAAAATAATTCATCAAAAGAACTATTAAATTCCTTAATCAAGAAATTTGAGGAGGGTTAAAGGGCTCAAAACTAGGATTTGAAGTGTGGAATCCTTGTGTTGGTATTAAGTAGATTATTCAATCTCTTTGAATCTTGTTTTTCTCACCAATAAAATCTGAATGTACAGTTCTTAGTATAAAATGGAGTTGTCATGAACATAAGTGAGAGAAATTGAAAAGTACCAAATATTACAGCAAAAGTAATGACATTACTTCTGGCAGGATCTGGAGTGAGGCAAAATTACAGCGATCTGGAAATGCAGGTACTAATAAGTCATAGTTGTAGACTGAACAGGAATCTGGTTTTGATAAAAAGACAAGTTGTGGGGTGATAGTAAAAGGGAGATAGGCAAGTTCAGTGCCCAGAGCTAGTGGTCAGGAATCAAATGGTCAGGTATCCAAACTGGCGATATAAGCCTTATTTGGGCAGCTGATGCCACCATAAATCCCTAGAAACAGAGCAGGAATGCAGTCTAATGTTGGGAAAACAGTCAAGAATCTGGAACGGGATGATCAAAAAGAAAGAAAATGTAAACAAGATGCCAAATTTGAGATCCTCAAAAAGCGGCAAGGTAATTTTTTGCCTCAGTTCAAGTGTAGTTTATGTGGTTCTTTTAGAAAAACGCATCTATCCCTGAAGGACAGATGCGCTGGAGTATGTGGTTGAGATAGAGGAATATGGGCAGAGCCAAACAGCCAGCTTCTCCCAAGAACATATTGGCAATAAATATCTTAGCCAGTTTTTGGAAGACGCTTTCCAGTAGCCCATTTTCTTATTTGGACTGCAAGGTAAAGCTTTTGTTGAATCTCTAGACAAATTTCCCTTGGGATTTACACTATGTGTTCAAGTTGCTACAAAATATTTTGAAAGTAAAAAAGTGAAATCAGTGATTTATCAGATGTTCCATATGTATGATTTCAACTGGGATTAAAAGTGTTCAGTCTACTCTTGTTTCCTATGAGCTAAGTTTACTAACTTACTGGTTAAAGTTAGATGATAGATAAATTATACTGGAATAAAGTTCATGTGAATGCTTGGCAGAACCCTCCTGCGGGTGGAGACAAATTTAAGACCTTAGGTAATAGTTTTCTATCTCTAAATTCAAAACTAACCACTAAATGCTACAAGCTAGATGTTTATAGTAATCACCAGCAAAATGTAGGCCAGGTTCACTTAAGGATGGAGAAGTGGCATGCCATTAAGGCCTCAGATTTCAGCAGCAAGTTTGTTGTTGTTTTGGTTTGGTTTGGTTTTTCTGTAAGTATTGTGCAAGTATTCTGTAAGTATTTTTGAAATAACTTTGTTCCCCCCAGTACATAGGACCTGCTATGGCCCACTGGAAAATTTATCTGCATATTTCCTGAATTTTGGCCAGCTAGCAATGCATTCCTAGCAATTGGGTTTATAAATACCAGTTTCCCAGGTTCAGCATCATAGATATTTTAAGTGTAAATTGGTATAACAGGCAGGATATGTCAGTATAGATAGATCCACCCATTAAAAATACATAAGTAGCTTTATATTTGTTACTGGCATATAAACAAATAAATGACCAAAGGCAAAATTGTATGGAACCCAGATTTCTTACTTTCTAATAAGTAATATGTATTCACATATACTTAGTTAAATGTTAGTGGATATTTTTGAAATAGCAAATTTTTTCAAAACAATTCTTTAAAATTTTAGATATAAAGTCTCTCTGATGCATAAAATTGCAGTCATTCTTAGGATGGACGGTGACACTTTTTGGTAATTTCAGTAAGTTAATATGTTTTTACGTTTAACTTCCTGAATGTTTTGGTATCTTTTTTTTCCCTTACTTAGAAGTATGCATGGTATAGATTACAATTGTCAATAGTTCACCATTGTTTTATCCTTCAAAACATGTAGAAAAAAATAACAAAAATTTCCATGAAAAAATCACCATACAAAGGAATTCAAGCTATGTTGAAAGATAATTTTTTTAAATAGTTTTTTTCCTTTTTCTATTTTTGTAGTAAGCATTTCTAAAGTTCGATTGAAGAACTCAGTTCACAATTTTTATATATTTCTTTTTTTTGTACTTTTCTAATATGGAGAAATAATGGCAATGGTGCTAAATTTAAAATAAATAGGAATACAGCAAGCAATATTTAATTAGGGTCATTAATTTCCCACATATAATGGGTGTCTGAATAAGAAGAATTTTAAGTATCTTTTTATTACATCAGCTTCACGTACAACAGGAATTACAGCAAGAACCATGACAAAAAGTGTTTACTGAATGTTTCCCTTGTGCCTCTGCTAGTAACTGTAAGTTATATTCACTCATATAAACCTAGCAATTAGCTTGAAGTTAGACAAATAGGATTTTCTCTTCTGTATTGTAGCATTCACTGCTCTCAAAAGATTACTATCCCTGGTGCTGAAACTGATCTGCCAAGTCCTTGTGATTCAAGAATAAAAGTTTCTCTAAGACATAATCTGTCATTGAAATTATGAATCGAATGTACATCTCATAGATGAAGTACTAAGTTTTATATGTTAATATCTTAATGTGAGATCAATATTGAATGTTCTGATTTTACTTACTATCTTTATTTTACTCTTGGCAAATTGTTTCTAGGAGATAATAGTTCAAGAAACTTTATGTACTCAAGACATTGGGAAATTCCAGAGATCTGAAAATATCACCAACCAGACAGTTGACTCTAATCATGTTGACTAGCACTTATATAGGTGTCAGAATTAAGAGATTTGTTAAAAAAAATACCTGAAATCTAATTATCTAACTGCATTAAAGCACATTTGATTACAAATGTTTGTAATGATTTAGAAATTATATGGAAATTGATTTCCCCCAGAAGGATTGCTTTGTGGATCCTGAGTTGGGGTCACATCCAGAAGATTACTATGCTTTTAATATTTCCATAAATAGAAGTGCATAAAGAGTTGGTGTAAGTTCTCCTTGTATAGGCAAGTCCAGAGTGAAAAATGGTCATGGGCACCATATAACAGATGCAATCCATGTGCATATTCATAGCAAGAATAGATCATTATAGATCTGGTGAGACCCTATCCTGTACTAACAGTGTCATCTGTATTTATGTGCCCATTTTGGGATTTTGAAAACTGAGGAGTCTATGCTGGAATATGAAACACCTGCTCCTGCTTGATGTATTCTTGATTAATAAAGTCATTAATATTAATATAATCTAACATTTGTATGTGTGCTCTCTTCTCATGAATTTATACCTTACCTGAAAGTACTACATGCATTTTATATAAAAATTCCTGTAATTTATATTAAACCATTTATTAATTTATACAGTAAAATTTTAATTTAAGTGTTTCCTTCTCTGATGAAATCACTTGGTAATGAAAAAATCTCCTTATTTTTAACTTCAAACTTCAAGCAAGATTCTCTAGGTAAGTCTTTAAAAAATAATTGTACCTATATTTTGTGTCTGGATATATTAATTTCTTTTACTGTTTTAATAGGACATGATTTTACTATCTAGGCAACTTTTTCAAAGCTACTTCTCACCCTCTATTTGCTTTCTCTGGAATTGTCACCACCAACTCCTTCAACCTGTTTCTGCTCTGGGTTAACGAAATTCTATTGATGTTACTTCCTGAGTATTTTTTAGCCCTGTCCTATCTCTCCATCACAATTGACTCAATTCAGTTCAGATCCTTGTGGGACTTTCCTTGGATTATTGAAATAATCACAGTGTCAGTCTCTTGACTCAGATGTCACTTCTTATCTGTTCTTCACACTGACATCAGAAAGATATTTTTAAGTGATGAACTAAAACTCATTATATAAAACACACATACATGACACTTTAAATCCTTCAATGACAACCAATTATAAAAAATACGATATAGGAGGTACTTCACAATCTGTCCTCAACCTTTCCATACAAACTCATCTCCAGCCATTATCTCCTTTAAACATTCTATTCCAGCTCTTTCAGAATAAGAATATGTAATATCCATGCAGCTCTTCCTGGGTTCCTGCCACAGTGTAAAACACTTTACATATATTACATCATTTAATCCTCAATGACTTTACTGAGGATTATATAATTATATAACTCATACAGAAAAGAAGAAAGAAGTTAAATGTTGTCAAAGTTAGAAAGTTGAGAAATGTACCAACTGAGATGTGAATTTAGGCAGCCTGCCCCTGGAGTCCACGATGGCATTCCTACACTAATGTTACTTGCAGTTTCCTAATCCTGACGTTTCTCACAAATCTCTACATCTTTTATATGCTTTCTCATTTACCTAGAAAGATTTTCATAACCTGTGGACTCTTTGTCATCCCACATGAATGAACTGCAGTCATCCCACATGAATTAACTCCTTGTCAAAGTTTCTCTGACTCCCTGGCTACCCAAATTATGATTTGACTCCTAGGGTACCTTACGATGCTCAGGGAGGCCAGTGGAATAGTGTATAGAGAGCAGTTGTGATGTGAGACAGGCCGGATTTGTCTTTATGACTCTATTGTATATTGGTTTTGTGACTAGTGGAAGGTCAATCTCTCTAAATTTTAATTTCTTTTGAGGTTAATAGTACTTTTTTCAGAGAGTTGCTAATAGGATGCAATGAGTTAATCATATGAGACTCTTCTGCCACAGTGACTAGAGCATCACAGGAAATCATCAGCTCCCTTACCACCCTCCCTTCATTGCAGCCCTTGGTACCTGTGTAGTAATTATTCTATTCCTCACTACCCTGTGAATTGCTTCCCCTTTCATCTTTGGGTCTTTGGGGCTTGGTAAGCACTAGGGAAATGTGTAAAATGAGTGAATGTACAACTGAATTTTTAATACCTAGTGACACAATTGAATGAATCCTTTTTGTTCATTTTATAGCCAGAAAGCATAATTAAGAAAGAACAACGGTCAAAGAACAAAAACTCTGGCTCTACTTTTTCCTTCCCTTCCATAATATCCCAAACTTTTTCCTTCTGCTTAAAAAAATTATGACAAAATTATCTCTTTGAATATCTCAAATTTTATGTAACTAAAACAGGTCATCACAGATTAGCATGGCATTAAAAGATGATGTGATTTTAAAATCAGTTTATGGTCTTATTGTCTTGCAATATCTATCTATTTAAAATCTTCTAATAAGTTCAAGCAGTTTTTCTGAAGATGTTATCTCATTCTTTTATTCTTCTAAAGATCTGGTATGTCCTGTTGTATTGGTTCTAGGTACTTAGGATTAGGAGAAGAAATGTTCTAGGGATAGTTCTCCAGGTATTTTGACACGTGAAACTAGAAATTGAAGGTAACTTAGGTGGAATTGAGAATACTCTCACTACTTCTTATGTCAACTTAGACCATCCCTCCTTCATCCCTGTTTAATAGAGATTTTGAACACTATGTATTGGTGGACTTCATTTTTAATTTTTTTTAAGTTGTAGATGGACATGTATCTTTATTTTACTTATTTATTTTTATGTGGTGCTGAGAATCGAACCCAGTGCCTCACACATACTAGGCAAGCACTCTCTCACTGGCCACAACCCCAGCCCCATATATTGGTGGGCTTCTGAACCCAAACCATCACTGTTAGATGATACCATAATTGGAAAGACATAAAAGGTCATTCTAAATGTGTGAACAAGTTGGAGATCTACAAAATTATCATACCTGGAGTCCAGACAGACTTAATTGCTTTTCACAGGAATTAAACCATAGATAATCATATGACAGTTTGAAATAGGTCATGATTTCCAAAAATAATGTCATGTAAATTAGTTATGTAAATACATTAAAATATGAATTATTTTAAAAATAAGCAACAGATCCTCAGAATACCCCTATGTGCAGATAGTGAGTGCTTAGATTCAAGAGCAAAATGTTTATGCAGCTGCCTGTCATGACTTCTTCAATAAAATTCTTCTATTCCTCTTTCTGCCACTACCAACAACATTCACAATAAAAACTTGTTACAAAGTTAAAAGTGAGCCTTTTTGTTCTGTCTTGTTTTCTTTTTCTGTATTCCCTTCTCTCTAGTTCTAGGAGGTTAAAAATATTCAGAAAATACCATCCTTACTTCTCTAGCATTTGGGGCAGGGCCAAGATAGGCTGTCAAATGTTGAACTCGATAATCTGCACTCCCATCTACTGATAGTAGAGACCCATTATCCTTTCTCAGATACATGCACTGACAGAAATAGATGAGAAAATATGCACTCAAGTAACTCTCAAAGTATGTAAGAAGTCATTAAATTGAAAGTACAATTGCAATTGTCTCCTAACACAAAGATGCACATCCTCAGTTCTCAAAGAATTTATATGCTAGTATTAAGTCTGTTCCGTATATAATTTGTTTTTCATGATTGTGGATCATTATGTAAGGAAAATGTACAACTTGAGGGATTCATTTGGGCTAGAAAATGGAGAGACATTAAATCGAATAGAATTTGTGAATATCTTTTCATTGAAGTCTTTCAATGGAAATTATCCTTGATATCTTAAATGCAGGGCTGCCTAGAGATAGAAGGAAGAATTAAATAACATTTAACTTTTTATCTAACATTTGGATTCAGCTATTAGGAGAGTATTTTGAAAGTAAAGTCAAATCCAAATATTCCTGGTTTCTGCCTCTCATCTATGGTAGATGTATTGCTAGTTTCTGCCTCTTGCACGAATGGAGTTAAAAAAAAAAATTCCTCTCTGGTTTTGTGTTTCTTCCTTTAGTGTTTCAATTCACATAATTATAAGTTCAAAATGAAAATTAAAACTATCAGAAGTAATTCTCAATATCACAGTAGATGAATGTGGTAGACTGGTAGTTACTGCCTGCTACACCTACCCTCACCCTTCTTCTGAATTCTGATAACCCCGAATGCATTTGTTCCCCAGCTGCCCTTGGAGCTTCTCAGTAGTCATGTGCCTAAATATGGTTAATGGGTTGTGTCAATGAAATGGGTTCTTTTCTTTTTTTCTGGCTATCATGTAGATGTGGTAGCGATCCTTCTTGGATCACAGGGGTCATACCCCAATAATGGGATGAAAGAAAACAGAAAGAGCCTGAATACTGAAAATCATGTAAATCTGTGCTGCCATACCAGATTTTTTTTCATGCCAGGGAAATACTCTTTTTTTTTTTCCTTATTTAAACCACTCTTATTTGAACCTCCATGAAATTCACCAAGCCTACATTTAACTATAATACAAAATTTGGTAACTAGAAGAGGGACCAAACAGAACCAAATCTGAAATTCATGTCGTTAGCTTACAGTTCTCCAATAGGTGACAATGATACAGCTACGGAGTCCTTCTAAAGACCATGGGAAAATATTTGGTAAAACCATTATCTGTGATGTCATGGAAGGTAGAGCATACCACTTGAGCCTATAATTCCAAAGAAAGTGGATAGGAACATTTCAGATCTTTGGTGTAAGTTGCCAACTTCTTGCTACTGTTAACAAAGCCTCAGAGGGAGGAAATCAGGCTGGAACTAGTCAACCTATAGCAGAACAGGAAAGGATGGAAACATGAAGAAGGCTATCTGCTTATGGCTTAAAATCTGAATTGGCTGAAAGTCTGGTAGCAATTGCACATTAACCCCACCAACTACTTTGCCACATAGAACCAGCTTTAAGAGGTGACTCTTAAGAGGCAGCTTTAGCAGGAGATAAAGTTGTGGATCCAAGTCAGGACAGCCAAACAGTGAGGTGCAACTCAGTGGTAAAAATCAGAATGGGGGTGTTGCCTTCACACCCAAGATACCTGGCCTCAAGCTGCGACTGTAAGTTGGAAGACTGTGGGATTGAGATGGAGCCCAAAAGTCAGCAAGTCAAAGTCTGGGAGGTCTCAGGCTTAATCTTATCTAAAAATATCTTTGGAGGGGTCAACTTGCTTATTAAATTGATCGAAAGAAAATATATTGGGAATCTATTCCTATTGTGAAAGAATTATATTGCCCCCAAATAACAAATTTACCTTCAAGAACTAGATTGATAATTGTACCCCTAAGGAAATCCTGGACTCCAAATTTGTACTATCAGGAGGAAGCTGCAAAAACTTCATCCCAAAAGGATCTATTCCTTACCCCCATTCCCATATAGCCACCATGAATAATGGTCTGGGTAGAACCTCCAAAAATTGACCAGGAAGGAGGAAAATGAACGAGTGAATTCCTCCAAAGAATAGATCCAGAAGCTAAATAAGCAACTCCATTCCATGTCCAGGATAGGAAGCTGGAGGATTTAATAATTTCCATGATTTTATATTTAATTAAAACTGAAGGTATCTTTTGTCTCAAAATAGAGTTTTTATTACAGGTATCTTATTCCTGTTGTGTTGTTTGATATGGGAAAGTTGGTAACTTGTCCTTTAACTTACAAGGAGCCAGGTTTTGGACTTCACAAAGAGACAGCATAGTACTGTAAAAGGTGTAAACATACCCCTGTGTAAAGAGAAGGGTGGGTATGAATGTTTGGATGGCTGAAGAGGTGTTGTGAAAGACAGTCTAAGTGTTTTTTCAAGATCTGTTCTCAAGATCTGATTATATAAGTAATATAATCCCCATATTTTTATGGACTCCTGGAAATTCAGAATGGAGATTACACTGTTTAGCCTCTTTGCAATTATTGTGTCCAGAGCAGAATCAATTAAGGCAGAGGTGAAGTCTTCACCTTCCAAGGCATCTCTTGAAAGCATCCTTTTCTCCTTCCCACTGATTGGCAGATATGCCTGAGGCCATGCAGACGAGGGCACAGAGGAAATAAGCTTGGACTCATGGTGACTTTGTGGAACAGAACCACAATACCAGCTCGGACTGTAAAGTAAGAGAAACAAACTTCCATTTTGGGACCTTTCTGTTAATTTAAACTTTTAACACATCAGCCAAACTATATCTTAACTAATACAACTGGCTTAATTAAATATTCTATTAAAAGTGGTAGAAGTCACTGGAAAGCCTCTGCAATGCTGAACATTCACATACCAAGTTTCCCATGAGGGGTTGAAATATTATTCTGGACTTAGAATAAAATAAGAAAATTGAGAACACACAATCATTTGCTTCCCAGCATAAAGGCTTATTTATAAAATATGACTTCTTTCAAGGGAATGTGGCTGTAAAAATGTATATAGACACATGTATATTTACTAAACTTGATAAAATAAAGACAACATTACAGTCTAAATCTCAGGTAAACTGAGGAATGAAGAACTCAGAATATAGGAATTGCCTTTTGTGTTTATTTTTGTAATTTTTTTGAGGCAGCCCCACTTATAGAAATGGGGGGCCTCTATGAGGCAAAATAGGAATTATAACATTTCAAATAATTTCTGGCATTTCAATTTCTTACTGTGGCCCTATCTAAACTCCTTACATAATAATACTGAATTCTACACAATATTAATATTCATAAACACTGTTCCAAATTCATTCCTTGGTAGCTAGAAGTTAAAAGGGATTTGTGTGATCTGTTTGCTTCATTTTTTTCTGAGGTCTTCTACTTGTACCCTAGTAGAAGACGTGTTCTACTCAGAATAAAGATGCATGTGGTAGAATAGAGGCCCTAAATGGTATTAAAAGTATCAACCAGAAATAGCAGCTGGGAGAGGAAGTGGAATAGTGTCACATGATTGTTGTCATTGCTGAGGATTCTACTAAGATCAGACATTGTAAAATTGCAGTAAGACAACTTCTTCGTTGCTGGCTGTTCTCCAGTGACTTGATGATAGCAATGGAAAAGTTGACAATAGTATTGACGCATTCTATTGTGTTATGTTGTATCACTTATCATGTGATTTCATCTAAAATCAGAAATTTAAGACAAGAATGATTAATCAATTTTGGAAAATGGATAAGAGGTCTAGACGACTCTGAGATCAGAGAACAAGTAAAGTAGATGTAAGGAATAAAATATTTTGGAAGTTTAGTGTGAGGATCTGAGTTAAGGATACTGAAACCTAAGAGTATTGATATGGAACAGTTGAGGCCATAAAAATGTATAGGATACAGGCAGTAGGAGGCTGAATTCAAGAAAAAAAAAATACGGGTCTCAGAACTGAGCAATCAAGGACCTATGAGGTAAGGTATTGAATGAACCAACGGCAGGGCTGTGGAAGGGAAGCCAATGAGTGGGAGTTGGGCGGATAGGAATTTCTGGGATAAATGTGTTGGTGGTGAGTAGAAGATGTTATAGCTAGATGGGTAGATCCTTAAAGAAGGAGTCTTCATATTAAAGTCAAGGAGCAATAGTTTGGGATAGGCAATGAGAAGCTTAAAATATGCCAACCCACTTCTAAATCCTTTGATAAACTCCCCTTTGGGAAGATAACCAATTGAGTATATTTCAATGAAGTAATATCCCCACAGAGAAAGCTGGATTTTAATTAAAGCAAAGGAATGGAGTGGATGTCTTCTGATATGGTTTCTAGAAGTCACAATGGAAAAGGTTGGGGAGGGGAAGAAATTTGATTTTGAAATAAAGCACAGAGAAATACAGAGATGAGTTAGTAGAGAGGAGAAGTTACTGGACGTCATACACACATACATACACACACACACACACACACACACATACACACATGCAAAAGAACAAAATTATTTTCCTTCATAATTCTTAGGGATATGAAACTAGAGGGCCTCCCAAGAAATCCTAGTCTCTGTCCATAGGGCATACAATAAGTTCAATGGCAAGATCCCCTTCTTGGTAGACTTAATTATTCAAGTGAGAGCAAGGGACTAAATGTAAATAATAGCAAAACTGTTTCTGATATTATAAGAAAAAAATTTTACTTTGTTAGTAAAGTAGATACAAAGAGTACTGACTCATTGTCAATTCTGAGTTACTCTTAAGTTTCAGAAGCACCTTTACTGTATCACTTAGCTGCCTTTTTCAATGAAAATAAAGTGCTGCCTTCAGGAAGCACACCTCCCAAGAGAGCAGCAAAATCAATGAGAAATCCAATGTCTGTTTGTCAAGAAAGACATGTGAGGTTTGATGGGCCTAATGGGACTGGACCACTCGTTAAAGATTCTACAGCAAAATTAAGTGGCACATAGATGCCGATAATCTCAAGAGATTTTTGAAAAATAATGTGAAAATGGAGGCAAACTTAGAGAATGATTACGGGCATAGATCTTATCTTCCCTAGGAAGGTGGAAGTGGAATATCTTGTGAAAGAAAAAATGACGGAAGAGAATATGAGTACTCTATTGCAAAAAAAGGATAAGAAAAGATATTGAAGGACTTCTAAAAATGTGTAAATGAATAAGTGACTGCCATTTGAAGAGGAATATCCTTTAAATTTTTTAAACATTGCTTTTTAATTGCTATTGCCATGATTGCCAGTCCTTTTGGTGACTACTGATTAAAAAATTATAACTATTAAAGTATTACAGTATAATTATTAAAGTACTTAGCCTCATGTAGATCATGTGAAAGTATTTTCCATTTTTTAAAGTTAAGTTTGTTAAATTTTCAAATCTACTTTTGAATATGTATTCATGACCCAAAACTGGTGCTCCAGGCCCCATCATCCTAATGATTTATCTAAACAACCTCCCAACACCTACGATGTGATGGAATGTGCGTGTACAGTTGGCCCATTATATCTGCAGGTTTTGTACCTGCAGATTTGACCAATCATGGATTGAAAACATTTTAGAATTGTATCTGTATTGGACATGTACAGACCTTTTCCTCATTATAATTCTCTGAACAATACAGAATAGTAACTATTTACATTGCACTTAAATTATACTAGGTATTATAAGTAACCTAGAGATGATTTAAATTATATGGATGGATGTGCATAGGTTATATTCAAATACTAGATTATTTTATAGAAGGGATTTGAGCATCTGTGCATTATATCTGCAGGATACTTGGAGCTAATCCCCTGCAGATACTGAAGACTGCTGTACTCATGATGGTTCCTCTTGCCTTCAAAGTCCTTTTTTTCTTTAATCTCATCCATAGGTAATAAACTGTAGCCCTCTTTTGTTAGACTCATTAAAGGAGAAATATGACTTACTTAAACTAAAAGACCAACTTAAAGGTAATCCTTTTGTCACAGTAAATGGGCTCACCCTACCAAGTCTATAAAGTACTAAGAAATTCAGCACAGTTTAAAAGTGGGTAACACAGTTTGAGTCCAGACTTAACTAGGCAATTTACAAACTGTGCAGTCAGGGTGTTACAGAGTCTTGGTCACATCTTTCTTGAGGCAGCAGCAATTGTACTGCACATGGTTCCTTCAGATGTTCTGTTTGTTTTCCTGCTATGGTAGAGGAAATTCTTGAACCCACAATGAAGGCATCCTTACTTCTTGTTCATATTCATGAGAAGTATTGAATAAGATAAAATCTCCAATAAAGAGTCCTCAGAAAGAATCCAGTCTATCGTCCCTGAAGTTGTAATCACAGCAACCCAGCTGTGAAAGTAAAAGACAGCAGGATTCTTGAGCCTCAGGATTCGCTAAGTGAGAAAACTGCAGTAGAAAAAAAGAATCACAAGGATTAGATAAATCACCACATTAGTGTATGTTTCTCAATGTCCAAATCCAAATTAGAGTAAATATTAAGATTACAAAGATTCTTTTGCAAGTGTTCATGGCAAGATCTTCTCTTTCTCTTGGAGAAGACCTGTTTCATTTATTCCATCAACAGGCATTTACTGAGGGACTACTTGTTCTGGGCACCAGGGATTTAACAGTGTGTGAGGCAGGAGTTCTCTGATCTCATGGACCTAACATTGTATGGGGGCAGACAAACAACAATCGAAGAAGTAAATCAGGTGTTGGACCATTCAATGAAGTAAACAAAATAGTGCTAAGGGGCTGGGGATATAGCTCAGTTGGTAGAGTGCTTGCCTTGTAAGCACAAGGCCCTGGGTTCAATCCCCAGCACCACAGAATACCACCACCAACAAAAACCAAGAAACAGTGCTAAGATGCAGTGTTCTGGGTAGGATGGCATTCATTTAGATGAGATTGCCTCTCTGAGGAGGTCGTATAAAAATAAAGAAAGATGTGAAGCAACAAAAATCCAGGCAGAGGGAACAGTTAGTACCATGATCTAAAATGGGAATCAGTATAAAATAGCATACTGACTCTCATTTTAGATGGTGGTACTAACTGTAGTATAAATGTGTTGGAAACAATTATGTATAATGCTGCCCATTTGAGTCTATAAAAGTAAATGTTTGAATTGGTATGAAGAATAAATAATAGTTCCTGTCAGACAAGAAAATAAATGATCTAGATTTCTTTAATAAACATTTGACCCATATGACAGCTCTCTCCTGAGAATCTTCATCTGAATATCCCAAATCATCTAGATTTAGCATGATGTCAAAAAGACATTTTCTTGCCCTCAGAATACAGAATGTTCCTCATTAGATATCCTGCATTTTAATGAATAAATCCACCCTAAAAACCTGTAATTAACTTGACTCCACTCTCACCCAGCTTCCACATCTACTTTATCATCAAATATTGCCAATTCTACCCTTAGATAGCTAGTCAATTTCCCCTCTTCACTAGGCCTGTCCCTCATAATTTGACATATGTTTTCATCTTTCTTTCTGAAATGTATCTCGTACCTCCAAACCAAATGTCACTTTTGATCAAAAAGCACTTAAGGCTTAAGAAGTGCATGAGAGTTCTTCCATTCATCTTCCGAGGCCTGTTTCTGCTGACCTTCCTCTTGGTTATCCATCTCCCTGAAGAAAGAAAGGAAATGAGAGTTGGAAATAAGGTCAATGTTTAGGATGTGATTCTCTTTCCTTTCTTCCTTTTCTTTCTTTCTTTCTTTCTTTCCTTCTTTCTTCCATTCTTTCTTTCTTTCAATATTTTTTAGTTGTTGTTGGACCTATTTATTTATTTATTTATTTATTTATTTATAGGCAGTGCTGAGAATTGAACCCAGTGCCTCACACATACTAGGCAAGTGCTCTAGCACTGAGCTACAACCCCCAGCTCTAGGACAAGGTTTTCTAATGAGCAGAATCTCTATAGCATTAGGAAGCCTATCCTTAGAGTCCAGAAGCTCAACTTTGTCTTCTTGTACATTCTCTTGCCTCTTCTATTACTCCGTTTTACATTACCATAACCATAGCAAGATGCCTGAAGTAGCCTATTTATGAAGAAAAAAAGTTTATATAGCTTAAAGTTTTGGAGGCTCAAAGTCCAAACTGCATAGTATAGGCTCTGGTGAGGGCCTCATGGCAGATAGTGGGAACCTGTGGCAGCGAAGGGGTCACCTCTCCATATAGAAAGTTGGAGAGAGTGTGGGTGGGGCCAGTCTCAAACTTCATAACAATCCTCTCAGGAGAATTAACTTGGAACCTTCCCTAAATACCTTAATTCCTTTCCTTTCCAGGCAAGGAAAAGAATTGACCCCAATTGACCTAGGACCTCCCACTAGGCTCCACTTCTTAAAGCTTCTATCACCTCCCAGTGCCATGCCCTCGGGTACTGAGCTCCCAACACATGAACATTGGGGGAGTGAACAACATCTAAAGCCTGGGGTCCTTCAATAGTCACATCCTTCTCACAATACAAAATACTTCCATTCCATTCCCATAGTCACAAAGCACTAACGAATACTAGCTTCGCTCATAATTTCAGATCCGAAGTCTCCTCTGAGACTCAAGGCAAACTCTTTCAGCTGGGAGTCCCTATATCAGCAAAAACAAGTTACATACTTATAAGACACAATGACTGAACAAGCACAGGATAAACATCCTTATTCCAAAAGGGAGAAATAGGCAAATAGACAGGAATAATTGACCTAAAGTAAAAGCAAAACCCAGCAGGATGGATATTAAATTCGGAAGCTCCATTTCAGAATCTTGCACACTCTGCGGCAGAGGCTAGGCTCCCAAGGCTTTGGGTGTACCTTCCCCTATGCCTTTGCTGGTCACAGACCAAATGCCATTTTCCTGGGCTGCGCATTGGTATAGGTGGTTCTCCAGGAAAAGCATTTCACATTGCTGGTACTTCTAGCTTTCTGGAGTCTCCACTTTATCTACACTCCCACAGTTCCACCAGACATCACCCATCAGATGTGCCCTGCAGGGACTCCAACCCTGTGACAAACTTCTACTTAGCCTCCTAGGCCTTCCTCTGAAATCCTGGGGGAATACACTAAGACCTCATAACTTGCACTTTGCACACCTGCAGAACCAGCTTCATGTGGATGCTACCAAGTTCTGCTGCCAGCATGAGACACATCTGGGCCCTCTTGAACCAAAGGACTCTGGAACAATTTGCCAGAAAGCCAGAATCCTGAGGTGATGCTGGCCTCAAGTACCAACTGGTCAAACTTGGGGTTCTGTGGGGAAAAAAAAATTATTCTCTGGAAAGCTTAGGAAGGGAGGAGCAGCCTTGAAAATTTCTAAGATCCCTTAAGGCATTTTTCACATTATTGTACTCCAAAGTAAAAATATCTGCTCTGTAATCTCTTTAGCAAGCAGAATTTCTGCTATACTCTTACACACTTTTTCTTTGTTTCTTCCCTGGTCAGGCTGTGAATTTTCCAAATCATTCCATTCTGTTTCCCTTTTAGTTATACATTCTGCCTTTGGGTCATACTATTACACCTGAATCCTACGGTATGCAAAGTAACCAAACAGCAGTTTGAATGCTAGCTTGTTTAGATATTTCCTCCACCAGATATCCAACTTTATTATTTTAAAATTCAGCCTTCTATAAAGCTCTAGGGCATGGACACAGTTTTGTAATAGTATGGCAAGGGCACCATTTACTCCGGTTTCTGATAGACCATCCTTCATCTGCATCTCAGAATTTGTCAGCATGACTTTTACTATCCACATTTATTTCAGCATTCTAGTCAAGACTAGCTCTTTCCTAGTGTCCTTATCTTCGGAGACTTCACCAGAATTTCCCATAATGTTCTGCTTACAACATTCCAGGCTATTTATAGCCTGCTTCTCCAAAATCTTCCAACCTCTGCTAAATTATGCAATTCCAAAGCTGCTTTTTTAGGTACAGTTATAAAAATAATTCCATCCATATCACTAATTTTCTTTATTAGCTTTTTATTATTATAATGAAATATCCAAGGCAGGTTAACTTTAAAAAGAAAAGAGGTTTATTTTTGTCTCATGGCTCTGAAGGTATAAGACCAAGAGGACACATCTAGGGATGGCCTTCTTGCTGGCAGAGTCTTGGCATTATATGTCAAGAGACAAAGAGAGTGCCTGAGTGTGGCTATGAGGTCTTTCTCCCTCTTCTTGTAAAACCACAAGGGTTCAAACATGGGGGTTCCACCCTAATGACCTTATCTAATCCTAATCTCTTCCCAAAGACCCAACCTCTAAACACTATAGTTAGATTAAGTATGTGCCCTCTCTTAACTGTCTCTAGGATGTAGACTGGATAGGACACCTTTGGGTGATCACAATCAGATTTCTCTTTTTTCCATTTCTGTTTCCTTCTATACTTGTCTTTTGGCTGATAAATGAGGTCAACTTGATAATTTAAACTGAGGCTCTCTGTAGCTACTTAGTCACACTTCTTTCTTTAATTTTCTTCCTCACTCCAGCCACTTGGAAAGTTGTATCTGTGTTTATGAGGATGTGTTGTGGGGCCGAATACAGAGGAAGTGAGGGTGTAGGCTGAGTAGGCATTGAAAGCTCAGAATAGGCCATCTAATAAAAACCTTAGTCTCCAATCCAAATTTCTTAGAAAGGTTCTTATGTCAGACATTTGTTCAATCATTAATGCAGTGATATTTCTGTTCTCATTTTGCCATATTAGTTTTCTGTGTAGAACTCTTTCTGCAACCTTATGAGAAGGAAAGTACAGAGGCAGGAAGGAAGCAGGCTGATGACGGATAAAGAAAATTTTGCAAA
Organism: Glaucomys volans; assembly: GCA_020662805.1. NCBI lineage: Eukaryota > Metazoa > Chordata > Mammalia > Rodentia > Sciuridae > Glaucomys > Glaucomys volans. Next base: position 738,525 of record JAJEJO010000184.1, read on the forward strand.
ATGCCCGTGAAGTCCTTGTTAAGAGAAATAGCATACAGAGTAGACAGGGCATCAATCTGGGAGTCTTTGACTGGATTTCTATATTCCTAGTGCTATGGTTTGAATGTGGTACTCCAAAATTCATGTGTTAGAAATTTCATCCTCATATTCATACATTGAAGGCATTTGGAAGTGGGGCCCTTGGAGGATAATTAGGGTTAGATGAGATTATGCAGTTGGGGCCCCCATGATGGCATTCATGGCTCTCTAAGAAAGAGAAGAGAAAAGTGAGCTAGCATCTTACTCTCTCTTGCCATGTGATACCCCCTACCTTGCCCCCACAAGAAAACCCTCACCAGATGCTAGTGTCATGCTCTGTATTCCTAGCCTCCAGAACTCTAAGAAATAAATCTATGTTCTTTATAAATTACCTAGGTTCACTGTTTTATTGATTAGCAGAAAACAGATGAAGAAATACATCCATTATTATACCAACAAATTCATCTTGATTCTTAATTAAAATCTACACACACACACTCACACACACACACACACACACACACACACACAGAGCACTATGCTAGACTGTGAGGAGAAATAATTTTGGATCATTCTGTTGAATTTCTTGGGCCTACTTATTAAGCCTACAAAAAAAGACATTCAAATAAGCATATTTCACCATGAAGAGGATTATTAGTATTTTGGATGAGAAAATTCTTTTGCAAGAATATCCTAAGAATTATAGGGCTTTAGTATTTGGCTCTCTCACCTGAACACTGGTGGCATCATTGTGAAGTCCCAAACTACCACCCCTTCCCATTCCTGAATGCCTTCTACAGGGGTGGTACCATCCCAGCCTTGTGAACTGCCGAGCATGAATCTATTTTAATCTTCTAGGCTAGATTTAGAAACATGAATATCAGGATACAAAGTCAACCAAATTACCAAATAGAAAAACAATGCCAGGAAAACAGGGTTAAATTAGCCAATTTGAGGAAAACCAAAAGTCAGTGAAGAGAGACAAAGAAGATTCATAGGTCCAATCAGAGTAAAATGAACCATTTAAAGCAAGAAATAAATGAAACATCTAAAATATCCCTAGGCTGTTTCTCTTTATCCTGCCCCAGATCTTTGGGCTCGTCCTGTCTGCGTTTCCACCCTCTTCCCCTCTATGGGGGTTTCACAGGCATTTTGCAAGTATTCTCTATGAACTGGTGTGTTTATCCTCCACCTTTGAATGTGAAGGAGGTATAGTTTAGAATACAGAAATGCATCTAGATTTGTGGTTCATTTCAAGCAGTGACTTAGAGCCCTATTTAGAAATTAGACAAAAACTAGAAAGAAAAGGTCATTCAGGTCATTTAGAATTTCAAGAATTTCTTATAATAACTACTAGCAATTTCTTTATGCATTCCTCTTCTCTGCTCCTCCTATAGCATCCTTCCACGTTTGCCTTTCTTTCTCTCCCTCCCATTGGCCGCCCCAGCCCATCCTTCAAGGTTCAGCTCAGCAACCACTTCCTACGGAAGCTCTTTGTACCCCACATGGGTCTTTGCATTTCCCCCTCATCTATGAATCTTGAAGCATTTTGCTTTATATTATAGTTTTCGTGTATATATCTTATTTACCCCCAGTGTGGATTGGAAACTGCTTGAAAGTAAGGACTGATGTCCTCCTCAATTTATTTACATCTACCCTTGCAATTTTCTGCTCCTCAGAGCTTCTCAGTGGTTGTGCATCTCAGTTCACAGGTTTGCCACCAACTTTCCTGTGACGTGTAAAATTCATTTTATGGAAGAATGAAGGATGTACATGGTTACAGCAATGTCTGCAGATGAAACAAAGTTGAGTGGATGGTACTGCAGTGTCTGGCAAGGCATAATTTGATGCAAACAAGGGACTTGACATTCTCAAAATTGCATCAAAGAAAGATCTCAATAGAAACGGAATGAAAAATGACCATTTAAGACAAAAATTGACTGCAACTGCATCTGTCATCTATAGTAGTGGCAAAAGTCCCATCTGAGGTGGATGATATTTTCTTTTTTAAAAGAGTCTGAGAAAACAAGGAGAAATACATTGGTCTTTCAAATAAAGACAGAGAAAATCTTGAGGAGACCAAGTAAGTGAATTGTGGGATCAGGAAAGTGGGAAAGAGGAGCTGTTGGAACTAGAGTGTTGCAGAAAGCTCAGTCCTTGTCCCTGATGCCAATCAATAATGAGGACACAGTTTTGAGCAAAAGGAAAAAGAAGGTTTATTGAAGAAACACAGGGGACTCCTCTCCCAGAGCCTGTGATTCTGCCCATCAGCAAGAACAGGGGCTTTTAAAGAGGTAACTCAATGGCTGCATTCCATTTGTTCTCTGTCTGGAGTTGTAATTCACTTGTTAATTTGGGAGAGAGTCATTTCTGAGATCTTCTGGTATCATCCTCAAAGTCTGTATTACTTTGTTCCTGTGGTGGGTGTGTGCTCAGGGACAATAACTCTGCCTAGGATGGGAAAGAAAGGTAATCCTCTTTTCCCTGAGATTAGGGAGTGGGAGATATTTAGGAGAAGCAGGGAGAGAGGAAGAGAAAGAAATATGTCCATGGAAAAACTAATTTGGAGTGGCAGAGCAGCGAGGGTTATATTCAAAGCATGAAGTGAACCACTGTTACAAGAGAGGTAGAAGAACTTTGAGCAAAGAAAATTCTGGAACTTTAGAGAATGTCTAGGAGAGAGAGTTCTGATGAGAGGATTTAGTGTTTTCCTTTGGCTATGGGAACAAGCATAATTAATAACCACTTTAAACCTTTTTTTCTATGTTATTATATTCTAAATTATATAAAATGTTCAAAAAAGAAAACTTTACTGCATACAGCAGCTTTCTTTTAGCAAGACTTGAAGAATAAAAACATGGAGCTGATATTCCATGTGGGACAAACCATATGGAAAAAGGACAGTGGCAATAGAATGACTATCTCTGTTACTGTTCTGGTTATGTGTCTGCTGGATTTCAGCCCCATTTCAATCCCCTGGTGCTCCCTGCGGGAGGTAGAAAGGCTGCAAATAGTATTTCCTAGATTCCTTTGTCTGAGAGCTTATGGTTAAGCCTTGCCTGTGGCTGGGGGAGGCACTGGGTAGGAGATTAGAGGAAATGGAAAGAAGCCCTTCTTTTTCCTGCTTGTGGCAGCACTTCCGGACAGTAACAGCAACAAGCAGACAAATTGAGGTTTCTGAGATCCAATTCAGACAGTGGTTTTAGCAATAAAATCAGCAGCAAAGTATTTATGGGTTCTGGCTTCAGCAGCAGCAGTGATGGTGAGCATCTTCCAGTTCTGTGCTCCTGTGGTGTTAGCGGGAATGTAAGCGCCTGGCTTCCTGCAGAATGGCAGAACAGTTGCCATAGCAGAAGTAGCCACAGCCACACCCCAGCCACCGAGGCATCCCAGGGGCATGAACTTTTGATAGCATCCTTTCCCCTTTTGTGCTTCTATCCCTGGGTGACCATCTTTCCATTTCTGTTCTTTTAGCTCTACCAACATTTTTTTTTTTAACTTTCCTGACATTATGCTCCCTCTATTTGAGAAACAATGGTTAATTTTATGTGTCGACTTGATTAGATCACGGGGAGTTCAGATATTTAGTCATACATTATTCTAGGCATGTCCATGAGGGTGTGTTTGGATTACCATTTGAATCTGTAGATTGAGTAAAGCAGATGACTGACCTTCCCTAATGTGTCTGGCACCTGTCCAATCAGTTGAAGACCTAAATAGAACAAAAGGGCTGACCTTCTGGCAAATAAGAGGAAACTCTTCCTGCCCCACTGAATGAGCAGTAACATCAGTTTTGTCCTGCCTTCTTGAACTAAAACATTGGCTCTTCTTGGGCCTCCAACCTGCTGGCTTTTAGACTGGAACTTTCAACACTGACTCTTCTAGTTCTCAGGTCATTAGAATCAGACTAGAACTATACCATCAGCTCTCTTGGGTCTCCAGTTTGGTGCAGATCTTGAGATTTCTCAGTCTCCGTAATTGCATGAGTCAATTTCTTACTATAAATCATTTTATCTACCTTTCTATCATATCACATCTATCTATTATAGATAGATATCAACAACCAGCTCGGTTCTGTAACAGAAGTCCACTTTATGCTTTGAATATGGCCCTTGCTGCCCTGCCACTGTGACTTATTTTTAAAAGGGACATGTTTCTTTCTCTTTCTTGCTCCCTTTCCCTCCCTATTGTCTCCCCCTCCCTAATCTCAGGGGAAACAGGGTTACCTTTCTTTTCCATCCTAGGCAGAGTTATCTGTTCTTGAGCACACAACTATAGGAATGAAGTAATTTAGACTTTGTGGATGGCACAAGAGGATCTCAGAAATAAACAAGTGAATTACAATTCCAACAGAATGTGTGCAATGTAGCCTTTGAATCACCTCTTTTAGAACTCCTTGTTCCCCCTGATGAGCAGAATCTCAGCCTCTGGGACAGGAGTCCCCCGTGTTTTTACCTTGCTAGTAAAGCAATAAAACTTTTTCCCCCCTTTTTCTCAAAACTGTGTTCTTGTTATTGAATTGGCATCAGGGACAAGGACCATGTTTTCAGTAACAGTTCTATTTCTCTGGATGTTACCAAAAGCTTGATCCTTAACCCAGATACCAATCCAATAATGAGGACACAGTTTGGAGAAAAAGGAAAAAGAAGTTTTATTGCTTTGCTAGTAAAGGAGAAACACAGGGGACTCCTGTCCCAGAGGCTGTGATTCTGCCCATCAGCAAGAACAGGGAACTTTTAAAGAGGTGATTCAAAGGCTACATTCCACAATCTCTGTTGGAGTTGTTAATTCACATGTTAATAGATAATGAGATAGCGATTTCTGAGATCTTCTGGTAGCATCCCCATAGTTCTATGGTAGGTGTATACTCAAGGACAGATAACTCCGCCTAGGATGGAAAAGAAAGGTTATCCTGTTTACCTGGCGATTGGGAGGCAGAGGAGAATAGGAAGCAGCAGGGAGAGAGGAAGAGAAAGAAACATTCCCATTTCAAAAATAAGTCGCAGTGGTATACGAGCAAGGGCAATATTTAAAGCATAAATTGGACCACTGTTACGTGGCAAACCCTGACTAATACATATTTTGTATTAGTGGGATGCTTCTGTCACAAATACTTAAAAATATGGAAGCAGCTTTGGAAATGGGTAAAAGGTAAAGATGAATACTAGGAAGAGCCTGGATTCCCACGAATGGAATGTTGGCAGAAATATGGATAATTAAGAATCATTCTGATTAGGTCTCAAATGGAAATAAAGAATACTTTATTGGAAACAGGAGCAAAGGCAATCTGTATTATGAAGTGGTAAAGAACTTGGCTGAATTGTGTTTCCAGTATTCTGTGGAAGGTAGAAGTTGGAATACATGAAATTGGATATTTAGCTGAGGAGATTTCTAATCAAAATCTTGAAGGTATGGCCTGGGTGGTTCTGTTTCAAGTAAAATGTGAGAGGGGAAAGAACTTGATGAAGGACCAAAACCTGAAGATTTGGAAATTTCTCAGCCTATCCATAGTCCAGAAAAATAAGAATGTGTATTCAGAAGAGCTAAACTATCACTTAATAGTTTATGGTATAATACAAGAAGAAGCACTGCCAATTCCAAATGAAGGAGACAAAGATGTGCTAAAATTAAGAAAGACTGTCAGACTTCTTAGATTCTATTGTGTAGGATGATAAAACTATTTGGCTGTGAACATTCTTTATCTTTCAAGAAAAAGAATAACTCTGAAGGTCAGTCAGAGATCACTTCTACCATAGGGCCACCCATTCCTACCACAGCCCTATAGAGCAGGGCTGGATCCTCCCTGGTTTCCTATCAGACTGCAGTTGACCAGGATGCCTCCACCCAGTTCCTCAGGGATGGGGGCCAGAATCAAGGGAACCGAGCTGCTCATAGAGCTATGGGGATAGTACCACCATCCCATTGGACCTGGAGGGCAGAGCATTGAATCAAAGATTAAACATTTTGTATAAATGGCGTCATACAGCATCTGGATCTTTGTGTCTTAAGACTTAACAGAGGGGACTGGAGATATGGTTTAGTGGTAGGGCATTTACCTGACATGCTCAAAGTCCTGGGATCAATCCCCAGCACCACCAAAAGAAAGAAAAAGGATCTAATGGAATTTGTGATCTGGACTTGCTTGGGATTTGTTATCTTTTCCTTTTGTCCAGTTTCTTCCCTTCAGAATGAGAACATGTACTTTGAAACACGTAACCTCTTTGGTTTCACAGATGCTCAGTTGGAGAGGAATTTAGCTTCAGAGTGAATTGTACCTCTCGTCTCACTCATACCTGATTTAGTTTATATTTAAATGAAACTTTGGACTTTAGAGATGATGGAATGAGTTAAGACCTTTGGGACTGTTGGGATAGGATGAATGTACTTTGCATATGAGGAGGTTATGAGTTTTGTAGGACCAGAAGGGCAATGTTATAGATTGGATTGTACCAAACTCTCAAAATTCATTTCTTGAAGCCCTCCTCCCAATGTGAGTGTGTAAGGAAGCAATAAAGGTTCAACAAGATCACAAAGATGAGGCTCTTAATCTGGTAGGACTGATTCTATTATGGAAGAAGAAGGGATACCAGAGCTTTCTCTTTGCTTTGTGAGGACACAGACAGGACCAAAAAGAGAGCCCTTGCCACACTCAACCTGACAGCATCTTGATCTTGAAGTTCCCAGTCCTCAGAACTGTGAGAAAACAAATTCTTCTGTTGTTTTGACTGGGTAAAAACTAAGAGAGAAGTTATACACAATGAGTCAAAGTCAAGCACAGAGGGAAATCATCTGCAATGAAAATAAGAAAATGTGCCCCTCCTAAAAATGAAAGACTATTGATGGATGGTTGGCATTGACATCCCAAAATGTGTAAAAAAGGAAGAGCAATTTTATGTAGATATTATCAAAATATGACATCAAAATTCTAGAGAATTTTGGAGACATTTGGATTATGTGTCTTTACTCTCACCTAAAATAACACTTGCCCTTTGAATCTGTAAAAGAGCATGGTAAAGGAAATTACCATTTCTCCTCATTGAGGCCTCAGTGTGAAAGTGCAAGCCGTTGGATAGTGGATACTTTTATAGACACTGTGAGACACTGGATTCTGGAATTGCAGCATAATGATTGCTGACTTGTGTGACACATTTAATCTCTTCAAGTTTGTGACTCAAAATAGTTGTTTTTCAAAATACACTTAAAAAACAAAAAGGTTGAGAGCCATAGTTTACATAGTGGACTTTCAATAAGCATTTATTCAATGACCTCTCAGCTTGTATTATCTTTGAGAAAGAGATTACGAGCATAGTGTCACTATATTTTTCTGTTATCCAAAGAATGCTTCAATTTATGCCTCAGTACAACTTGACATTTATAGTGAACAATAATAGGAAGTTATATCACTATGATAAAGAAAAAATCATAAAATGTTATTAATTTCAGCCTATCTGTAGCATCAGAGTACACAGTTATAAATGTCCATTTTAAGAGTAGAATTAATCATCAAAAGGAACATTGGTATTTAACTGAAAATAGCATGGCTTTTATTTTTATTGAATGAGCTAAATTGAGAATATTATAAAACTAAAAGCAATTATTTAAAGAAAATTGAAAGTTTAAAACAGAAACAAAACACCAACTAACTGATAACTGTAGTCTTTATAACCTATGAATAAGTGGCACATATAGCAGAAGACTTCTGGGAAACTTGAGGGAAAGAAATGTAAAAATGCTTTATAGGAGCTATTAAAATGGCTAGCTATATAATCCTTCATATTCTGAAAATGTGATTTTATTTGTGGATCCTCTAATAGCAATGATAAATGACTAAGGTTGTTTTCGTCCATCATTAATATTTTTTATTGTATTACATTGTTTATTATATAGTTTTATTTTTGTATAATTAAACATGCCATTCTATGACCCTTCTAAAATGTACAATTCAGTGATTTTTAGTATATTCACAAGGTTGTATACCAATTTCCACTAACTACTTTCAGAACATTTTTATCAGTCCCCAAAGAAACCCATACTCTCCAGAAGTCAGTCTTCATGCCCCCAGCCCCTGATCTGCTTTTGCAGCTATGGATTTGCCTGTGTTAGGCTCATATAAATGGAGTCATGTAATATACAGCTGTTGTGTCTTGCATCTTTCACTCTCACTTAACATATTGTAGTGTGTTTCAGTATTTTATTCCTTTTTATGGTCTTGCTGCCTTTTCCTTACTGATATTACTCCAGTATTCAGTAACTACCTTAATTATGAAAAATTAAGCTTCTGGATGCATTCCCAATTAAATCCTCTCATAAATAGAACCACAGTTTGCTCACCTATGAAGACTGGACATCCAATTAACGTTATTTGAAGAGCACTAATAAATTACCCCACAAAATTTATTTCCCCACCTTTTTGAACTACATCCCCTCTTCCTCTATATTTATTTAAATCTCATCATTGAAAATTCATCTCATGGTCTTAACAAGTACTGTGTTTGAAAATAAAAGGACCCCTTAAAAGTATATTGATCAGTAATTAATTTTCAGTTAACTAATTTAGTTTCATTGATGACAGTAAATAATGCTAAGAATGCTAAATTTCCCAATTTAGAGATTGGGATTTTAATAGAGGAAGAAATGAGAAAAGAATAATTTTGAAGTCAGGAGTTTTCCTGAAGGGCCCCCCAATCATGTATGGGAGGCAGATATATAATATAATCATGCTTAATGCAGAGCGTTGGATGTTGGGATGCATGATGGACAAGCAACTGTGAAAGCACAGGAGCAGATAAAGGAAGAAAGGTCAAGGAAATCTTCCCGGAGGAAGTAATGTGAAAGAGTCTTTAAAACCAAGTACATAGATGAAGACGATTACAAGCAGAGGAAGCAATGCCACAATGAAGCCTAGAAGAATGAAATCACAGGCTGTATTCAGAAATGTCAAGTAGACAGGTATGACCAAGGCAGAAGAAGAGAAGAGAAGTGGGATCAAAACTTTGAAAACAATGGTAGCATGGTGCTCCCTAGGTGCAGGCACTATTAACAAAAATCGATTGTTTCCTACGTCCTAGGCACTGCATAAGTATTTCATATGCCCTGTCTCAGTCAATGCTCACAATAACCTCACCACAAATGAGCTATTTGTGTCTGTTTTTCAAATGGAGGAAACTGAGTCATGGAAAGATTAATTTCCATAGCTAGAAAGTGGACTTGAATGCCAGAATATAATAATGGGCTTGTGAGTTAGGCTGACGAATGTGACATTTGTCTGAAAGGGTAACCATGAAGGGTTTTAAGTAACAAGGTGAGCTTGTGTAAGCAGATTTACATGTGTTTTTGTTTTTTCCCAGTACTGGGAATTAAACCCAGGACTTCACCCCTGCTAGGCAAGCACTCTACCACTGAACCAGACCTCCAGCCTGCAGACCTCCCATTTTAGAAACATCACACTGGTAGAGGTAAGGTAAGAGAAAGGGGCTTGGGCAGTCTAAAGGCTGAGAGAACAATAATTCCGACAAAAAGCAATGATCTAGACCAAGATCGTGGCAGGGAAATAGGAAAGAACAAAAGGGTCCCAAGATATTTAGGAAGTAAAATTAGACTTTTAAGCAATGAAGTCAGAGGAGGCAGAATGCTGACTGATAGCAAAACTAGACCATTGTATGAAAGATTGTGACTTCAAGCAGGAGAGCACAGAGGGAAGAAGGGGTTTAAATTCATGTTGAGTATGAAGTGTCTAGGCAACTTTCAGGTGGAAATGTCTGAAAATAAAAGTATATTCTGTTGATCCAGAGCTCAGTAGCACTGCCTTAGCTGGATATGAGGAATTGCAGGACACACAAAGGAGGCAAGGAGGTCATCTGAGTGAGCAGAAAATTAATTCTGATCACATGTCTACACTGGGGAAACTTCTAAACCATCTTTGTTAGTTTTGCAGCTGTAAGCAAATCAGTAAGAATCTGACACACCATTTCTAGTCTGCTAAGCAACAGAATCTGCAGAGCCCTCTGTTGCATTTGGAGCATGAAGGATCCTGATGAGGTGGCAATGTGGGTCAGGAGAAGGCCACGTTCACCTTCAGCTTCTTCTGGAGCCAAGCATAACTTGGGGAAATCCTGAGGTTTCTTGGAGTCTGAGTCATTCAGGAAACCAGGTAGCTGAGGTCCTTACTGGCTTGTCAGCCACACAACAAGAGAGGTCCTAGTGGGGACAAGGCCTCCACATAAACCTGGGGCATTGATCTTATAGGATTCAACATGTAAGGTTCATCTTATAGGATTTTCCAAGACCAGAAGCCATCCAAGACCTTTCTAGGCTACCATTCACCATCTAATGAACTATTCCACAGAATGGAAGGGATAAAACAGGAGAACCATGACCAAACGAGGTTAGGATGCCAGCCAGCAGCCAAATGGAGCTGACGAAACCTCTGCATATCCAACATGCACCCAGTTATGCAACAAGTCTCCATTTCTACCCCTACTGTATTTCTGGGTGGTTTAATCATCTCTGATGAGCAATGGCAGTTCATCCACTGATGAGGGAGGATTTCCACTTGAGAATAATGAGGATGACTGAAAGTATGACATCTAGCACTGAACAGAAGAGGACAGCAATTCATTAGTCACATAAACACATAGTCCAGTGGAGGACAACACAGTAATCCATGTGCAGTGTTTAATGTCAAGAAGGCAAGGTGACTCCCTGGTTCCTGTAAGAGGGCTGATTGATTTGTTTGAAAAATTCTGCTGGTGTCCAGGGGAAATAAAACCTTACTCTGGGATACATAGGAGCTGTGCTTGGTCCCTTGATAGTGAGGATTGCTTAGTTAGGAACCTTATTCAGAGAAGCATGGGAAGGCAAACCAGGGATTAGGCCATTGGAGGACCTATCAGTTTTACCAGATGTCAAAAAATGTAATTGTAAGTCTAAAACTACAGAGATAATGGCAAAGAGGCCTGAGAGTTAGATGGGCAGGTGCAGAGGATTGCAGTCAGAGAGACCACTGGACCAGAGAATGACAGATAACACCTAAGTTTATTGAATATTTACCTGAGAGATACTAGGTTTTAAATTAGAAGCAACTAGAAAGTTTACTGGCTTGGACTGTTTTCTGATTGGGCCAAAGTTACTTTTTTTGCTGATGAGCAGTAACAAAGTTTGTTAAAGAAAAATATGCATAGTCATAAAAGTAAAGTGGGCTTATGTTTCCACAGAGCTGATTGGTGGCATTCAACTCATGCTCACCGTGCCCATGGTTAAAATTGCAGAGTCCATAAAGAGGTTTAGGGGGTTCTCAGGAGAATGCTAAAACCTGTCAGGTAGTTTCATAGGTGACATTACCTTTGGTGAATTTAGCAAGGCCCCCAGTCTAGCCCTCAGCTCTGTCAATATCTCAGAGCTGAAAAGCCTCAGGAAAGATGACTCATGGCCATCTATTCACAAGAGGCTAAGGTAATTTATAATTTGAGACATTCAGTTCTAGCTGCAGGAATGCCAGTATCCCCCATGCAGGGTATTCTTTTGCTGGGACTAGGAGAGCCAGAAAAATAGCCTAATAATCCAAGTGTCAATTACTATGCATGGGAGAAAAAATTCATTACTCTGTAGCAAGGTCTGATTAATCATTTCTCTTCTACTTGTGGATATTTTTCCAGTAACTGGAAAGTTCATCTTGCCATGTTCAGTTTTTCTCTCTGGATCATGCTGAAGAAACACTGCCTAGGTCTTTTGTAATCCTCTTCTTTATACTCTGCACTAACTCAGGACCAGATTCACTTCTTACCCAGACTGGTCTCTGTTCAAAGCTTCCTTAGTGTGCCCTGATCATTGATGGATCAGACAATATTTTAATTCCTCGTTTTCTTGTCAGCCTCCCTGTCAAGATTGTAATTCCTTTAGAACAGGAGACTGGTGCTTGTCACCCTGATGATCTTGCTCCCATTGATGATCATAGACTGTTTCAACACTCATGTGAAAGTGCCTTTTTCATTTCCTCCATCGACCATTGCTTTCCCACTTTCGTGACAGTGTTCTGGTCTCTTGCCCAAAGTCTTCCTAAGCCCCTTTGGTCTTGGTTTACTCCAGAGAACTTCGAAGACTCTGTGACTAACCAATGGAAGGTCTTTACCTCCAATGTCACTCCCACATCACTTCATCCGACTTCCTTCACCATGCCATCAGTCTGTTCTTCCATGCTAATAGGAGTTACTCTTCCAGTTCCTACTGGAAGGCAGGAATGAGTCAAATGAAAGGTTGTCCTGGTGTCACAGCTGAATTTGAAGAGACAAAGGGAAAATGAGTTTACCCAAAGCATGACAGGCTGGCCACGTGTTGACAGTTGAAAAAACTCTGAGGACTGGAACATATGCTTTGTCTGGCTCTTTGTGATGGGTGGTGAAGTCTGGCAAGGTGACTTTCTTCATGGGTGAGACTGTTAAGGATACTTTCAAAATGAGACCACACACATGCTGGGGTCTTTGGTCTGATAAATGAACGTCTCTGGAACAGAGTAAGTGCTCAAAAGTTATTTGTTGAATGCTTTTTTTTCCCCACAAATCATTTATATTCCTTTATTAGTTTTCCTTAACTTCAAGTGACATAAGACTTTAAGGCTAAGACAGGATGGGAGATGTTTTAGAAAAAGTTATTAATAAATGTTTTAGTAAGATAAAATAAAATCACAAAATGTTATTCAGAGTTCATGCTTTTCCAAAAGGTTCATATTTTATAAATAGGAGTAAAATATTGATATAACCTATCAAGAATTAAACTTACATTGATCTAATAGGAAAGTACTCACAGATACTTTTCAAAAAGAGATAAAATCATGACTTTTTTACATATATAAAACAAAAGATATTTTGAAGACCTAATTTCACTCATTGACCAACGATGGAACCAGGAAGATACCGTAAGAAATTCAAGAGAAAAACAAACAAACAAACAGATGCATTTCTAGATCAGGAATAATGAAATGAATGTATAAATAGAGACAAATTTGCTTTATCTATAAGGGGAAGTATTCCTCCCTCCAACAGAGAGAGCTCAGTTTCATGTCTACAAAAAGAATTATTGCCTACAACTTAAAGGATTGGAGGAAATCTCTAGAAACAGTGAAATAAATGGAAGAACATGGTATAGACAATGCATAGTTTTCTATTAAAGCACAGACAATGATATTTTAATACTACAAATGAAGTGCTATTGGAATAATCAAAAATTCTTACTGGTCAATTTCAAGCATACAACATTGTGCTGATAGGAAAGAAATTTTGAGGATTGTGGGAAGAGCCTTTTCTATATTAAATCATACATGTAGGGTCTGAAATCACATATAGGCCACCTACTACCTATTTTCTTCACTCAAGTAGATATCTTACTACTAAGTGAGCAATTATCATAAACTGGGAGCATGTAAACCTTCCCTTATTTTGAAGAGAGTTTGGCAAAAGATTTATTAGATGGAAAGCTGTGAATTAATAAGATAAGAACCTGCCTCTTTGCTACTATTTTTGATAAAGAAATTCCTACTGGAGCTCAACATAAAATGATGTTCAAAAAATATATATATATTTATTTATGTTAAACACTAAGACGACCTTACCTCTAAGATATCCCTGTGAATAAAATTTTCCATTTACTTTCTTGGGCTCAGTCTCCTTATCAGGAACTAAAACATTAAAAATAATTAAAACTTCTAGGTTACTTTCCAGTGCTAGTTTTATTGTTTCACTTTAAAATAAAGCACTGGGACTTTTTATTAAAGAACATTTTTATTCTAAAGTGAAACTCATTTGGCATATTAAAATATCAAACTAGATTATTTAATAATTGGAAGCCTGATTGGTTTAGAGTAGTGAAACTTAGTCCAAATATTTTTACATCACAAGAAATCCAAGTGAATTATATGTTAGGTGTCTGAGTGATGGATTGGATTGCTCACCCTCCTCCATACTGCTGTCATTGTTAGCTTGATTTGTGCATCATGAGTTATAAGCAAAGGCAACTGATGGTTGTCAGGGCCCCTATATTCATTGAAAAGCAGTGCTCCATTTTTTCAGACTCTGGGGAACTTGAGAGAAACACTTGAATTGAAAAACTAAGGAAGTAAGAACAACTGAAAACATTTATTTTATCACCAACATGAACCATCATGGGGATAGTTTGGCTAAGAAATTGCAAATACATACCTGTGTACCATTATTCAACACTGATGATTCAACATGGTACTTATTCTGCTGACCCAGCAATAGCCTGAGAACCCTAAATACAAGGCTCAGAGTAACCACTATCAAGTCAGAGTTGACATGCAATTTAGAAATTATTTGGTGCTGGGAGCGTAACTCAGTGGTAGATTGTTTGCCTAGCAAGTGAGAAGCCCTGGGTTTGATTTCCAATACTGCCCTTGTTTCTTGCCGAAAAGGAAGGAAGGAAGGAAGGAAGGAAAGAAGGAAGGAAGGAAGGAAGGAAGGAAGGAAGGAAGGAAGGAAGGAAGGAGAGATTACTTGCCATCCTTGCTCCATCTCTTGTTTTTTTTAATTTGAGTCTTCTGTGAACACCATAAAATGGCTGACCTAATCAAAGTCACAGAATGGGAGCCCTCAGGCAGAACCCAGAAGAGCAGAAAGCTCTTCATTGGCCTAATTCAAAGGCAGTTTTGTTTGTTTTTCTGAAATGGAAAGTTGCCAGCATTTAAATATCAGAGAAATTCATGAAAATATTAGAATTTTTGTGTTTTTCTTTTTCATTAACTAAATCTGTTTTGTAACTGATACATAAAAAATGTGCAAATTAATCAAGTTCCATGTAATGGGATATTTCAATACATGTATACATTGTGCAATTTTTTTTTTTTTTTTTTTTGGAACCGGGGATTGCACTCAGGGGCACTGGGCCACTGAGCCACATCCCCAGACCTATTTTGTATTTTATTTAGAGACAGGGTGTCCCTGAGTTGCTTAGTGCCTTGCCCATGCTGAGGCTGGCTTTGAACCTGCTTTCCTCCTGCCTCAGCCTCCTGAGCCTCTGGGATTACAGGCATAGCACGACCACACCCAGCTACATTGTGCAATGCTTAAACCAGGTTAATGTATTTATCTCCTTAAACATCATTTCTTTAAGGTGAAGATACTCAAAATCAATTTTTTTAATCTTTTTGAAATACGTAGTATGTAATTTTTGTCTGTCTGCAGTCCCTCTGCTGTGTAATAGCTCACCAGTGCTTCTTACTCCTGTCTAACTGTAGCTCAGTACCCGTTGTTCAATGTTTCCCTGACTCTCTCTCCCTGCTACTTACTCAGCCTATGGGGACCACCATTCTACTCTCAAATTCTCGGAGGTGAACTTTATTCCACATGTGAGTAAGAACCTGTGATACTTGTCTTTCTGTGATCAACATAATGATCTTCAGTTCTATCTGTGATGTCACAAATGACAGGTTTTCATTCTTTTTTTTAATGATTGAATTGTATTCTATACTGTATAGGAACTGCATTTTTTATAATTCATTCATCAATTGATGGACACTTAGATTGCTACTCTCTCTTATCTATTGTGTATAGTGAAGCAATGGACATGGGAGTGCAGAACTCTCTTTGACATATTGATTTCATTTCCTTTTGGATATATATCCAGTAGTGGGATTGCTGGGTCATATGGTAGTCCTGTCCTTAATTTTTTGAGGAGTCTCCATACCTTTTGCCATAATTGGTGTACTAATTTATATTCCCAATCAACAGTGTACAAGGGTTCCCTTTTTCCACATTCATACCAGCACTTATTATTTTTTGCCTTTTTGTGAAGAGCTATTCCTACTGGTCTTTCTTAGAAAATCAGATTTGGAAACAATGGGCTTTTATTTCAAAACTGCAGTGGCTGGTTAGATCTGACTGGGCTTTTCCATGAAGACATACACATTACCTATAAATCTCATTCATCCAACTTTGTCATTTACATCCGGGCAAGGCCTGTGTCAGCATTTGAACAACCCCCTTCTCCCTGACACTAAGTCTCCTTGGCTCCTTCACTCTGGTCTCACAGAATTCTGGGGCTAAGGATTGGGCCCACTTTGTGGTACTGAGGCAGCATCAGAGGTGAGCAATGAAGGCAACAGGAGTTCCTGTGAGTTACTGTCTTCCTGTGGGGGTCAGGCCATCAAAGTAGGGCATGGATGGATTTCTCAATAAGAAATGAAGAGTCCAGAAGGCCAAGATCCCCTCAGGTGCCAGACGATTTCATTTCAGTGAGACTGGCATGGTATCAGCAGCCTTGCATCTGTCAATGAGATACCTTTGCTGAGCAATTAAGAACACAGTCGGGGGTAAGGAAAACTAAAATAGATCCCCCACGTGTTTTATTAGAGTCTATGTGTTTAGAAGACACAGATATGAAATAGTTGCAAAAGGTAGAAACTCCAGTATACCTTCTAGACAAATGATTTCTTTATTATGGAGATAGGCACCTTTCAGTTATGCAAATTTAAAGAAAAGGTCACTTGAAATAGAGCAGCAGGCCAAAGGAAGATGTGAAAGGGCTCAGTGGTCAGAGGCTGTTGGGGTGGTCCGGACACTCCCTATGGTCTCCTAAGATGGCGCCTGGTGGTATGCCAGTTTTACTGTTGCCGCGGAGTAAACAGGTGTATCTTTGCGAAAGTTATTCCTATCGGTTGGTTGTAAACTGGCCACACGTGGGTCCAGTTCGTGCTTTAATTTAAGTCTTCGTCTATGCTTGCCCGTGCATGCTTCACATGGAAGTTCTGTGATTGGTCAACTGAGGGTATAAGAGAGAGAGAGAGAGAGAGAGAGACAGACAGAGACGCACACGCACGGAGACACTGAGGGACTGAGGGGGGAAAGGGAAGAGGGAGAGGGAGGAAACGGGAGGGGGAGGAAATAGGGAGAGGAAAAAAAAGAAACGGGAGCGCAAGATAAAGAGCTGATACACATTCCTGGGATCGCGTCTTTGTTGTGGGCGACAAAGACAACGATAAATGGTGCCGAAACCCGGGATCCAAAAACAAAACTAAAATAGTCGGATCAACAAGTTCCAGTTTGGGTACCTGAACGACTTACTCGTATAGTTACAACCCCTCCTGAGGAAGAGGAGCAACATGAAGACCATCATATGGGGAATAGCCGTTCTGTTGATGAGGCTATATGTCCTGATTCAAGTGGAAAGCCATCCACTAACACCTTGGATGCTGGAAAAAAACGATTTATGGGCTATTGTACGATCCTTTGCCAGTGGGAAATGACTCTACTATATTTCCTTTTTTCTTCTCGACTACCTACCTTACCTTTTGATCCTTCTGAAGGGCCTAACAACTTCTCTCACCTACTCCTACCAAGCAGTTTATGCTTTTACAATAGTTACAATTTTTCTTCTGGTTCTGAACCCCCTTGCATTGTGCTAGGGACTCAGACCTTCGGGATTTTTGATAAGAATATTACTGTTGTGACACAGGGCACTGTGCCTCCTATGTTCCCCCAAAATAATGATTCTGTCCCATTACAACCTAATGTTTTCCAACGCTGCAAATCAGAATTGGTTTGGCCGCCTTCTCCCACAGGTTGTCAAAGCTGCTTATCCGCTGTCTGTTACTCCCGACCACAATTTTACCTTCTCCAAAATTTGCTACCTATGAGAATAGTAGTATGAAGGGACTTAACTTTTCTTTCCAAAATCCTCTCATGTCGTCTGTAGCTAATCAATCTGATATATGGCTGTTATGTAATCGCAAAACTACCTGTACTCAAATTAGTGCTATGGCCATGATTAATAGTGGGAGTATAAAAAACTGTAGTTATTCTTATGGGGAAGAAACATTTGAATCTAATGTTACTATTAACACCTGTAATGTCAATATTACCTTTAGGCCTACACCTGTGTGTATCTACCCCTATTCCTTTTCCTCCTATTTAATCAGACAAGTGTAAACAATATTTCCCTCAATTGTTCTGTATCTGGTTCTTGTGTAATGTCTACCTGCTGGAATGGTACAAAACATACTGGAGCTGTTCTCCTTCGTGTCCCTGCCTGCGTCCCCATGCCTGTATGCGTAAATACGGGAGACCTAAGTGTATTCATTGGGACCAGACATGACTTTGGGATCACAGCGGCCATCATAGCTGCCATTGTGGTCTCAGCTGCAGCAGCTGCCGCGGCTGGGGCCGCCCTTGCTGTGTCTATTCCTGCAGCTCAAGCTTTGAACAGTGTGACTTCTGCTATGTTAAACCAATGCGTCGATTTATTACAAGATCAAGTGGACATCTCAGGACAATTGGTCTTCTCCAGTTGTATTCAAGCTTTACCAGGACTCCGCATCACGTCTGCCATATACTCTAACTTTTCAAATATTGACTATCAGTGCTACTAAAGCACAGCCTCTTTCAACCGGACAGATGTTTAAAATGTTCCAATCTTTTCTAACTTTTGGAAAACAGTAGTTCGGATTCTTTGCAATGCTGCTTCTCTTGATAATAGCAATATTTTTGCTCCGTTGGGTAATTGCCTTACGTAAGGCTCAAATAATAGATCGACAAGCCGTTCATCAGGCCTTGTCTGCCGTAGAGTCGGGCAGCCCCCCTGCTATATGGCTTAGTATGCTGGACTGGTAGTCAAAGACGGGTAATGAAGTGGTGATCTTGTATCAACCTAAGACAGAAGGTGCATCAAGCTATGCATTCTTTGAGGATGGGTAAGAACAAGCATTGACCACTCAACCTAAGACAGGCACGGTCCTTACCATTCTTTTATAAAAGAAAAAAGGGGGAGCTGTTGGGGTGGTCCGGACACTCCCTATGGTCTCTTAAGATGGCGCCTGGCGGTATGCCAGTTTTGCTGTTGCCACAGAGTAAACAGGTGTATCTTTGCGAAAGTTATTCCTATCAGTTGGCTGTAAACTGGCCACACATGTGTCCAGTTCGTGCTTTAAGTCTTTGTGCTTGCCCGTGCATGCTTCACGTGAAAGTTCTGTGATTGGTCAACTGAGGGTATAAGAGAGAGACAGAGACAGACAGACACGCACAGAGACACTGAGGGACTGAGGGGGAAAGGGAAGAGGGAGAGGGAGGAAACAGGAGAGAAAAAGAGAAAGAAATGGGCGCGCAAGATAAAGAGCTGCATACACATTCCTGGGATCACGTCTTTGTTGCGGGCGACAAAGAAAGGGATAAGAGGCTAAGCTGACATATTCTCTTCCTGAAGGAAAAGGAAGCAGGAAGTCATTTTTTTTTTGTAAAGGACAAAATGAAATATTACTACAAAAACAAATCAAAATATGGGGTTGGACAATATTAACCTTGGAGCAGTCTCTATATTTTATATAGTTAACTCTATAATCATCTGTAGTCTTAATGGAGAAGAGAGCCAGTGACAAAAGAGGTGTTTAGCTTTCTTACTTGCATATCCAGGCAGCTGGGTATTTAAGTGGCCCCTTGAGTCAGGTTAAAGGCTGAACTCTTAATTTGTTGGGCAATAAGTTTACCTTCAGTAACTGCAGCCCAGGATGAAAACACAGGATGAAAGCTATCCAATGGTACAGGTAGGAAAAGTTGCTAGGTGGAAAGTGATTGCCTCTAACTTTCTTGGAAACTCTACTTGAGAGAACTGTGAACATGAATTATATTATAGGTCATTACCATTTAGTGTGCAAACCTTAAGCAGCAGGCACAGCCTGTTAGAGGGCTGAAAATTTCCTTTAAAAATGATACGTTCATCTATTTTAATGTACTGTGTAGTCATCATCATGAGAGGTTAACAAGGAAAAATCAAGCATGACTATGAAGAGAAATGACTGCTTTTGGTTGATGCTAGTCTATGACATTCTGGAACGATGGTACTCTGGAGGGAGTGACATCACTGCCTTAGGTATCTCTTATTTTTAAATAGAGTAAAAAATATATATAGTGTCTCCAAAAAAAGAAAATAACTGAAACCAATAAATTTAGCTCTGAAACCAATGGATTCACTGACTAACCCTCCACAGCTAGTGAACAAGTATTGCAACATTGAAGGGGAAAACAGTCCCCTGAAGAGGAAACCAAGCTCTAAAACCTGGTAATACTACAGATGCATTAAAGATGCTCTGTAAACTGTGAAGAACACTAACTAAGCAATGAAAGGAAAGCTGACCAGACCACCCTTTCTCATCATAGATAAAACCATTAGTTAATTGTAGTTAGCTGAAATGAAAAAAAAAAAATTGAGGGACTTACAAAATAGCTGAGGAAATTTATTCAACAAATATGGGAAGGTAAAAAATTTTTAGAAGTTCAGTGGTGTAGGACATTCCTTTTGAGGGAAAATTTAACATTTTTTTTTTCTTGTACTGGAAGCACATCTCACCAATAGTGCTTCAATTTACAACAAAGATAATAAAGATGCATTTGGCAACATTTACAGAAATACAATTCAATAAATGGTATAAGCTTAACAGCATCTGAAAATAATGGTTCATAACAGATGTTTATCACAACTGATAAAATCTTATCATTTAAAAAATGTATATCAAGTTTATATATATTTGAACACCCAGAGGCCCAAGTGAGAAAAGGTCAAGAGGGAAAAGAGATTTTAGAATTTTGATTTCCTAAAGAGTAATGGCAGTTTCCATTTTTACGTGTAGTT
This sequence comes from Glaucomys volans, assembly GCA_020662805.1. Classification (NCBI taxonomy): domain Eukaryota; kingdom Metazoa; phylum Chordata; class Mammalia; order Rodentia; family Sciuridae; genus Glaucomys; species Glaucomys volans. The sequence goes on from JAJEJO010000184.1 coordinate 759,168, forward strand.
AAGATACCAGAGACCCTAAGTGAGAGGAGAGGAAAGGGGTTAGGGCAGAATTCTCAAAATGTCCATGAAATATGATTCCCCACAGTTTGAGAATCACTGTGTGTGGTAACAGAACTTTGAAGGAATTAGCTTGTCTTCCTGAATCATGTGCCACAAGGAAAAAGAAAAATCTGGTTTTGACACAAGTAAAAATTAGCAATAAATCATCATTAAAAGTACATATTTCACTGAGTGCCATTATGCAAATTAAATTTCAAAGTATGAATTTAGTCAAATAAGATTCAAAAATGTAAAAGCATAGATGTAGAACAATAATAATCAGATGGGTAGAGTAATATGAAAATAGTGTTACATGCAGGTTTTTAATTCACGTGTGAATATATTTGTGTGTGTGTGTGTGTATGTTTGTGTGAATGTGTATGAAAGTGATACAAATTCTAAAAGTGATGCTATAGAAAAGGAGGTCAAAGAATAGGAATGAAAATATCACAGAGCACTAAAATAGCCCGGGGATCATTTGGACTGGGTTGTGCTGGCTGGACTTCAGAACATGCTTCCTTGAGGCAAATGTCCTGAGATGCTCTGGGAAGTTTTGATATGGCTGAAAATTCATACCCTTGAAATTAGCCGAAATGATGAATTTGATCTTTTCTCAGGGAACATACTTCCAAAGGGATTTTATAAGTAGTGGAGATTTAAAAACTTGTAGGGATAAAGCAATAATCTAAATTATAGCTTTTGGTGATTTCTAAATGGTGACAGATTTGAAGAGAGGAGAATGGGAAAACAATGAAATCTAATAGCTCATATATTATATTAAATCTCATAGAGAGGGCCCAATAAATGGAAGGGCTAAGAGTCATTCTGCATTATTACTATTCACTGCTCTGACTGCACCTGCTGAAAGTTTATAGTTCATCTGGAATTTCCAGAATTTAATTCTTGCAAAATGTCTCCCATTGCTTTAGAGTTTGAGAAAATTGTTTTGATCAACTTTTCATTGCAAAAAAATATTTATCATCTCTTGTGAACTTTTTTCTGTTACACAAGATATATCAAAAGAACCATTTTAAAAATAAGATGAAATAATAGATCGTATGGTAATAGACAAACAATCTAGTCTTAAAATGATGCCTAATACTGTTATTGAAAAATGTTAAGCAAACTTCATCAAGTAAACAAGAATTAATAAAGAACCTAAAGATGTATCTGTTACAATTTTACATCTTTTGATTTTTGTCCTGTCTTTCCTTGAACTTGAATTGAGAGTGTTGGTAGGTAGAACAGTTACTTAAGGAGTGAAAATAAGGACAAAAAAGAATGTAGGACTGGGGGTGTAGCTCAGTGACAGAGTACTTTACTAATGTGCTTGAGGGTTCCATCCCTGTACTGCAGAAAGATAAAAACCAAAACAAAAAAAAGCAGTTAAAAAAAGAATTAATGTAAATACCTGATAGAAGAAGCTAAAGAGAAAAAGTAGGTTGCCAAAGAACTGCAAAGCAGAGGAACAGATTTATAGCTGCAGATTACAGTTTTGAATTAAAAAAAAAAAAAAACTTACTGAACCTTAGTGGGAAATATAGAAATATTGGTCCGAGGAGATTTTTCAAGGAAAATCTTGAGTCATAAAAAAAAGAGGAGATTTATAAAGAAAGACATGTAGTAACAAGTCCTAAGATGAAATTTGTCTATACTGTTAACGCATATGCTCAATAAAGTCGCTTGGGAATTTTATGCAATATGCAAATTACACAGGAATTTGAAAGCTAAAAAAAGTTCAAGTTGTATAATTTACAGGGGAAAAAGAAGCAAATGTGAACTGTGGGATAGCAAGAGGAATTGTAGGGCTGTGGGTCTTTTTCTTTTTTTTCTTCGCACCAGAAATAGCTTCAAAATCATTTCTGTAACTTGCATTGAGCATGGTTTGGGGTCCAGTAACTCTGTGGTTTTCTGACAGAACAGAGATCTTGTGCAGGGAATCCCAAAGGTCTAAGTGCTTTGCCACTAGCTGAGCCATGTGATCCTGACATTTTGAATTTTGTTTCAAACCTGTAAAGTGCCAGCCTAAAGGCTAGATGATTTCTAAGGTTCTTGTTAGGTGTGTCCTATGTGCCTCATCTTTAGTTTACAGAGGTGAATTTAAAATGTCTGTTTTAATTCAAGTTTAGTTAAGGAGAACAGAAGTGGACATGCTAGATTTTGCTAATGAAACCGATTAAAATGTCCCTTAAATTGAAGGCTTTGTTGTTTTGCCTTTTGGTGGCAAAAATGGTTCTAGTGTTTTCTTGTTAAATTAAGGTCTACAGTGGATATCATAATCACAGAGGTAAGTTATGAGTACTTTGCATGTCACAGTACTTCACACAACCATCTAGATTGTTCGGTTGCAAACCGTTTCACCTCCAGCTGGTTAAACCTCTGAGCATGATCCTTAAGCATATTTAGTGTCTTCTGGTGGGGTTCCAAAGTTTGATCTTCTGGTATTTTAAAATTGAAACTGTATTCTTTGTAGTTCCCTGATCATGAATTGAATTCTTTGCATAGAAGAATGCAAATGGTATTTGTTTTCATCATGAGATCTTTTAAGCTGGGTCAAATTTCACAAGGAGCTTCTCTCATTTAGTTTTGGCTTTTAAGGCTCCATCAGACTGCTTTATTATAGTTGGCTTACTGTAGCTCCATTTGGGTTGATTTATTTTTACTTGTCTGAAGTCTACTCCCACTGATACCCTCTTCCACCCCCACACAAAGGAAGTCTGTTACATCTCTATCCTCTCCCAGTCAGTTCATAATCCTTCTGTGTTATCCTCCTCCACTCCCAATGCTCTGATATGGCAGCCTGAAAGAGAAAAGGCAGTTCGAATGCAGATAAAGAGAACTCAGAATTTGCATCATTTCAAAAGTTGGGCTAGAAATTTGTCTCTGATCATATCAGCCAAATGTCGCATGCTTGTTAATACCCAGCAGGGAAAAATATTAGATCTTTAGGGAAACAATTTTCTCCTGGCATGAAATTCTGAATGAAATTTCTAGAGTTGCATCACACTGAAAAAAAATTCCCCTAATAAAATACATTTTTATGAGTTTTATTATTTCCTCAATGTAAGTTAAAGACATAGAGTTTAAGGGAAACACAGAATTTCTAGAAAGCAAGAGAAATAGAAGCATATGAAGTTTTCTGTGATCTGGCATAATCCACAGAGAAAAAGAAAGACAATTCTTCAGGCCTTCTGTGTTATGTCTCTCAACTATGATTTTTATATGTTAGTTTGAGGTCACTCAGGTCTATATTTGTGACCTTCAAATATTATGAAGAAGAAACACACTTCTTAAAATCCTCCCTTTATGGACTACTACTTTCTCCCCTACTGTAGGAGCGACCAGACTTATCGCACTCAAATTCTCTCAAAAACTTGCTCTAAACCTTTAGGACATATGTTTCTTCCCCTTCTGTCCTTTCCTCTTTTCAGATTCTACATCACCACGTTCCTAATAACCTAGGTGGCAAGAAAATCCTCCTTGGAAGGTGAAGAGGAAAATGAGATAGAAAGGCAGGATCTTCTTTGGCAAGAAGGTTAGCAGCAAACAGCCACTTGGTTTCTCAAACACACACACATCATCTTTGTTAAACTTCACAATAATTCTGTGTAGTAGTTGTTGTTTTCCTCCTCACAAGCATGAAGCCAAAGTTCAGAGTTCATGGAATTTGTTCAGTGTCTCACAGATAGCAAACAGTTCTGCTGGAATTGAGAGCGTTGTCTTGTAAGAGCCTGGAGGACAGGTTTTCTGTGACTGGTTAAGGAGTAATCCATGCTCTCTAAAGATCAGATGAGTCACATATTATGTTGACATCCTCCGCTCAACATGGAGGGTCTGTCTCAGGCTCTCACAAGTTTCAAAGACTTATCCAGTTACACACCTGCTTGTCCAGTCACACACACATTATCCTTAGACTAGCACAACGTACAGCAGAGCAGGGAACAGTCGTCGCACGTGGAACAGTCATTAATCACAACCTTAGGTTTTCCATTCATGTATGTTTGCATAAATAGTTATGTCTTTGGGGGTTCCTAAGATCATCCTCAGTTTCAAAGATTTGATAGATGGGCTCACAAAATTCAGAAAAGCTCTTGTTCTCACAATGATGACTTAATACAAAAAAAAAAAAAAAATCAGCAAAGGCAAAGGGATCAAAGGGCAGGGTCCAGGAAAGATGAGGCATAGATTTTTCAGTTGTCTTTTCCCATTGGAATCATATCAGTAGCACTTAATTTTTCTGAAATTACATGTGAAAGCATGCACATAGTATTTTCAACCGGAAAAGCTCAACCAAATCTTGGTGTCCTGGGTTTTTATTGGGGATTGGTTATATAAGCACAGAGAACATGGGTGATTGACTTTAGCTGCTCTCCAGCCCTTCCCAAGGTCAAACTGGTCCAGCATGGCCCAAGTCCCCCACTGTAGGTCACAGCAATTACTCTGATCTCATTCTGCCAATTAAAAACTAAGATCAAAAGGTTAGATAACTTTCTGAAGACTTAGGGTAACAAAGATATTAAGGGTCTACTGCTGTCTATATGAGTATTTAAAAATTCTGTGTGTTTTCAATTGATTGCATTATTTAACAACAACAACAATGAAATAACTCTCAGAAGATACATCTCTTAAGATAGCCTGGCTGATAAAGTTAGGCTGCTGGAATCTGCAAATTTTTGCAACTTCAAGGATAATGGGATTACATAGCATTTTTGTCAGCCTGAGTTAAGGGAAAGAGGCAAGCTGACTTAATCTAGTCATGTGATCACTCATTACTATTTTCACTAGGAGAAGAAAGGAACAGGGACCAGCAGGGCAAAAAGCGTTCTTGGTAATTGACTTAAATTTGCAGTGGAGAAAGCAAAGCTCATGCAGGAGAAATGTGTCACAGTTCTGTATTGGATGTACACACTCTATTTTGGTAATTTATTTAATGTTACACCTAACTTTTGAACCAATTATCAATTGCTATGTAGGAATATATACCAAAATTCAGTGGCTTCCCAAAAATAATTTATTGCTGTGTATCTGCATATCATTTGGTGGTTGGGTTTGGACAGAGAGGCTCTGTTTCAAGTGTGTCTCATACTTACCAGGCCAGGATAGCATTAGGTTATATTTTTCTCATATCAATAGAAGATGTATTAGAGAGCAAGTGGAAAAGTTCAAGGTTTATTAAAACCTAAGCTGGAGACTAGCATATTGCTACTTCCAGCTATGTGTCACTGGACAAAGCAAGTCACAAGGTGTATTAGTGTCCTGCTGCTGCCATAACAAAGTTCCACAGACTGGGGGGTATAAGCAACAGAAGTTTGCTGCCTCACAGTTCTATAGATTAAAAGTCCAAGATCACAGTTCTGTGGACAGGTCTAGTTTCTTCTGAAGGCTGTAAGGATGGATCTGTTCCGCCTTCTTTTTGGTTGTAGGTGGCTATCTTCATGGTCACATGGCATTCACCCATGTGTGTTTGTTTTCAAATTTCTCTTTTTATAAGGACACTGGTCACATTGGATTAGGGCTCACCCTAATGACCTAATTTTAAACAATTCTCTCTGTAAAAACCCTATATCCAAACAAGTTTATATTCTAAGGCACTGGGGATCAGGACTTCAACATATGTGTTAGAGAAGGATAGAATTCAACCCATAAAACATGGTCAAGCCCCAAATGAAGGGGCTATAAACTGAACCCATAAGAAGACATGGTAAGGGCACGAATGAAGAAAAGGGCGAAGAAAGGAAAGTGTGTTTTAATAGTTTAAACTTTAATCAAGCCCAGGCATTGGAAAACTATGGCCTACGGGCCAAACCTGGCCCAATTTTATATACAAAGTTTCCTTGGACCACAAGAATTCTCATTTTTTATTTTATTGTCTACGTCCATTTTTGTGCTACAACGACAAACAGATATAAACTATCTTATACAGTTGTATCAAGAGACTGTGACCTTCAAAGTCTAAAAGAATTATCTGAAGCTTTGTAGGAAAATGTCTGCAACCCTTGATTTTTTTTACCAGGAGAGTAAGGCCTAGAGAATAACAATTAACATGACTTTTCCTGAATCCAACTAACTTCCCTAATAGATCAATGGTAAAAATACTTTTTTGGCAGCAGGGCTTTTGTCCTGTGGTATCAGTTTTGCAATTAGGTAGCTCTGAGACCTTGAGCAGAAAGAAGACCCTTAGCTTTCTTGTTCTTGTTTCTCATCTAAAAAATCAGGAAACTGGTCCTGTTGCCTATCTGTCTTCTTTGTCCTTAATTCATAGCTGAATATTAGACTTCAGTGACTAAAAAGTCCCCATTGTTGGATTCAATAAAGAAGGTAACTTATTCGTAAAAAAACATAATCCCCCCATTGACTTCCATCTAATATTTTAAAAGACTACAAGCTGTATTTTCTCTCTGAATTGTCAATCTTGCTTACCATGGAATTATATTTAAGGTCTTTTCTTTTGAATCTATGAAATCAAATACAAAGGGAGGGCAAGATGTAGCATTCTTAGATGGAGGTAGGCTTCATCTTGACAGAATTGTACTAGGCCCACTGCTTATCCACTGTGGCCACTCAGGGTATCAGAATCTTTAAATGGTGTCAGAGAGACCCCATTTGATTCTGCTAACCATGCATAATAATTAAAGTGCTTAGCTCAGAATTGGATGAAGAAATAGAGAATATGTTGAATGAGACTACAGCTCTGCCATGAGAGGCAGATTTAAAAATATGGCTCTGACATTTTGCAGCAACTCTCACAAAGAGGTGGACTCTCTTCTGACCCCTGGAATCTTACTTTGACCTATAGAATGCCGTCGAAATGATATTGTATAAGTTCTGAAACTGGGGCCTCAAAGTCCTGCCACTGTTGGCCTTTACTCTTAGAATGTTCCATAAGACCACACCCATGTAAGGAAGCTGGTGTAGTATATTGGAAGATAAGAAGCCAGGTGCAGAACTGTTTCCTAGGTAACAACTGGTGCCAATTATCAGTCATAAAGAGCTTGGCTAAAGAAAAAGTTCGGGTCCAATTTGAACAATGTTTTGTGTGCCCCACATCTTTCTAGTCTCATACTAGCTACCCTGAAATCTCTGCTTTTTATATGAATTATAGGAAAGTTTTTACTATTGTCTTTTGTATAAGCTTAAATTACCGTCTTTAGCTACAGAATTTTTATCAGCTGATTTCTTTAGTAATCTGCTTTCTTCCAATGTGCTCTATAAATTGCTGACTACCTGCTTTGGAGAAGATGTGGCTTATTGCAGTTCTCTGCATCTCTACTGCGAACACATGGCTGTGTTCCCTCTGCAAGATCAGCACACTCACTGGTGCAGTGGTGGAGAGGGCATTCGTACCTTTGGAGAGAGGAATAATTTCTTGCTTGTTGTCTGAGCTGGAGGCACATCTCTTATTATGCTAAGATCACCTAGATTTTATCTGGTCTGCTAACTTTGATTTGTGGTGACTGCCTGGGGCAATATTAAGAAATATTGTGACATCACATTGAGGCTCAGTTATAATTGATTGGCAATCTCTTTCCTTGAGAGAAAGTGGATCTATATCTGTATTGATATCTATCTCCAGTATGTCCCACTGTTGACTGGAGCATTTCCTATGAAACAATTAAACCACTTTTGTTTTCTACCAGTGGTAGCACTAGAAAATTTCTATTTCATCACTTTATACTCAGTAGGCATAATTTATAAAGTTATATTAACTGGGCTAGATAAAATTTAATGAAATTCACTAATAATCAACATCTTTAGAAGTGTTCATCTCATCAGAAGTGCAGAGGTTGTTATTTTGGTCATTCTTATTTATGCAGTTTTTTTACATAATCACATACAATATCTACTTAGTTTTTTAATACATGGCAATGTTTTTGAAATAAATATTTTAAATTATCAGATAAATTTATGATAAAATTGCAAAAGATTGCAGAGGCTCAAGTGAGAGGCGATGGAGTGCAGGGATTGGCAGACTACAGTAGTGGGCCAAATCCAATTTGTCACCTGCTTTTGGAAGGAATTTTTTTTGGAAGATAGCCAGGCTCATTTGGTTCATATTGCCCATGGCTGCTTTTGAGCCACATGATAGAACTGAGTAGCTGTAACAAAGACCAGCAGAGTAGAATAGTTCCAATAGAGACCTTATGACCTGCAGTGCCTAAGATATTTACTTTCCCATCTATTACAGAAAAAGTTTGCTGGCTCCTGATGGATTTGTGTGCTTAAGGATCTAACATTTATTGATCATTCTCTATATTCAGGGAGCTGTGATGGACAGAGCCCTTCAGGGCTTTTTTTTTTTTTTTTTTTTTTTTTTAAAGAAAAAAAAGGTTTTATTTGAAACAGTGGTTTTAAATCCCATCTGTACATTAAAATCAACTGGGTATAGTTTTTTAAATTACTAATACTGGGATACAACCTGCATGCATGGGGCCTAGACATTATGTTTTTGAAAGTTACTCAGCCAAGTCTAATGTACATTGGGATCATGAAGCATTGATCAGGATTATTATTTTACACTTGAGTTACTTGTTCTTCTAGAGGTTAGATGGTGTAACTATCCAGTTTGCCTTATAGTGACTCAACCATTGCATAGAAAGTCAATAGGAAAAAGCTTAACAAAATGAAAACTGAAAAGTTTCAAGGAATGGAGGCTATTAATTCAGACTGGATAAGCCTTCTCAAAGTTCTAAGCCAAAAGAATTCTTGCTGATAGGAGTCCAAATTTCTTATTTATAAGATATAAACATTTCCTCCACAATCATTTGGGTTAAAAACAGATTTAATTTTCAGGCTAACAAAAGTCATTTGAGTCTTTTTTTTTTTTTTTTTCTTGAATCATCCATTTCAAAAAATAAAACTCCATATAGGTATATCTGGTCTTGCTATTAGAAAATTTGTTCACATTGTATTCCTTGGAAAATATTTGGGAAATAGGGTAAAATATAGGAAAATTAAATTTGGGTTAGCTAAAGCAAATAATTCCTCCTGTTTTCATAAATAGCAAATTATAATGAATATCCCAGAAATATAGACCAGGGACCTCTCTCACAACTCTGGTTTTCATATATACCCTTGTAATGTGCACATGTGCACGCGCACACACACATACACATGCATATACATATATACATATGCGCACACACACACACACACTTATTGTCTTGTTTAGTGCACAATTCCATAGACATCTGAAGGCAAGGCCGATATTAATTATTAATTTAATATTTTACCAGCCCCAGAGATGAAGATTTCTGGTCATTTTGCCAAAATCAGACTTTAATTGATCCTCAAAAACCTATCTTGTTTCCATTCCCCTTACTAGCGCCAATTCTCCTTTGTCTCTCTCTTCATCTAAGCATCAAATGTTTCACATCAAACTAAGAAAACTTAGAAATCTCTATGTTAGAAATACTCTTACAGATCATTAAAAAATAAAACTTAAGACAAACAATTCAGAGAATATAAGAGTGAGGACAATCCATTATGCTTTAAAAGATTGTTTTATTATCATCTGATCTCATTTTTATAGGATTGGTAATGCCACATGAAAGCCACTCTGCCCATCATGGCCCATGAACATCTGTTTCCTGCAGAGACTAGTTTTTCTCTAATTGACACATAACACTTCTTCCTTTGTAGAGTATTTCAAAGTCTTTGGTCTGCTTCCCTGAATTGTTCCTATCTTGGAGCAGGTCCCTAGACTATACCAGAAGCAACATTCTCCACAGTGGTTATGTATATGTTTTCTGACAATCTCATTTCTATTTTTAGAAAACACCAAAAAGCACAATAGAAGCAAATAAGGTAAAATATACAGGAAAGTAACTGATATTTATTTAGTATCTAATATTTGTGAAATTCACACATGCTATTTAACTCTCATAAAAATGTCATATAGATATTATTCTTTTTACTCTGAGAAGTTAGGTCAAAATTTCAAGGTCACACAGTTAGTAATAATCTGTTTTTTTTCTAATTATATATAACTAACAAGCAACATTAATTACAAATCAATGAACTTTGGCTAAACTGGGGAGTCACTTAATTTTCACATGTCTTAGAGTACATCATAGGCATTATGGATGAGTTATTTCCTCTTCTCTATCAAGAATATAAGTAACTCACCACTACCTTAGAGTGACTTAGGCCTCGTTATGATGTCAAGCCTCTGAACATTTTTTTTTTCACTTGAAGGGTGCAACTTTGAAAATTACTGCAGTTTGATGTCTTACAACTTATTGCAGTTCTCTGCAAGTTCAAACATTTTCTGCAATGAACAGAGAGTACAAATGTAGCTAAGCGTTAATTAAAAAGAACATCTTGAGTGTAAACATTAAAAATTGATCACCTTCTGTGAGCAATTTAATTTACGAGCATTAACATATTCTATGCCGATGTCTCCAACTTTACTAGAACATCCTTCAGTGCATAATGAAGGGGAAGAAGGAAGAATCCTTAACATGAACATCTTCAAATTCTCTGTTTCTCTGTCACTGTGGGTCTACAGCTTCTGAGGCCAGAGAGGCATCCACTTCAGCTTGGCTCTAACAGCAACAGCTGCAATAGCAACAGCCTCCCATCATCCCTGGCCCCCCACAGCTGGGTTCACACCATCAGTTCTGATGCCACTGTAATCCTTTTTGGCAAAGTAGGAGACCCATGGAGTGGCTCCGGCAGCTTTCCTTTCCTTTTGGGTTCTACTAAATCATTAATGAATGCATTTATTTATTGGATTTTCAGCTTGTTCAGTAAGGTGTAGCAGAGTGTGCATACGAGAGAATGAAAAAAAAAGAATAAATTAAATTTCGTTGCCAAAGTCAGCCAACTATTTCTGTGAGCTTAATTAAGGGAATAATTTTCATCCCTTAGTTTCAAAGTCTGTTTTCAATGTCATGATCCTGATAGTATATTTTGAAAATGTTATTAAATAGAACAAGTACTATCTGAAATTTGAAGTCGTGAAGTCCTTTGGTCCTTTAACATTCCCTACCAACTATTGAGTACCTTCCCTGCTCCCAATAGTATCTTGGTCCAAGGCTTTTCTGATGCTCCCTCACTGCCCAGTGTTCCATGCCTTCATTCTGGACCCTTCTTGGTTGCTTCCCTTTTACTTTTCCACAAAACTCGGGGCTTTTCTGTTCTGTTTTTTAGCATATCACACCAACAGGAAATCTGAGTTGTTAATGTATGACCAGGTATTAGGAGTTCATCATAACAGTGCCAGTAGGTGAAAGGCCCCTTCTCTCAATCTGAAGCGATTTCAGTTTGGAGACAATATCCAGAATCATATAGCATAGATGGTTACTTGCACAGAATTGAGTCTACTGTGTGTGCATATTGTTTCAAGCTTAATCTTTATGTGGGCAAGATAGAAATAAATTAAAACAAATTCTTAAATATTTTTATCTTATAATAATCAAGAGAGGGTTTTCAAATGGATTTGACAAAGTGTTTTTCATCTTTTTTGTTTTGTATATTAAATAGGAATTTTTTATTTTTTTAAATTAAATTTTTTTTTTTTTTTGCGCGGTGCTGGGATTGAACCCAGGGCCTTATGCTTGTAAGGCAAGCACTCTACCAATTGAGCTATATCCTCATCCTAAATAAAGGAATATTTTAATGAAATTAATTTATGGACACAAATATGAAGATTTAATAAATGATCTCAGCTTCTGCTCCTGTGTAAAATAGCAATATTTATATTTTAAAATAAAACTCTAATTAGTAGTTCATCAAAATAAACGTGGACTGAGTGGTGAGGTCTCTGGCTTATTTTAGCAGATGACTTAATGGTAGGGTTGCTAGTGCATAACTGTTAGTGTCATTCTTCAAAGACTGACAGGAAAATAACAAGATAATGTCCAAATGGAATTCTAAGATACTAAAAACAAAATGGAGTTTGAAAGAGAGAGTTTAGTTTTATTAGACTGTCAAGAAAATAAAGTGTAGTGATATATTTTAATATCAATTTAATCATCAGTGAAATTTAAAAATAAATAGTATTTTAAATGTTTGAAATCCAAACTTAATATTTCTTTGGAATGCTTTAGGGTAATGGAGCAAAAAATTATTTGTCCCCCAAACACAGCCTTAAGGACGGATCTCATAGCAGTACAGAGAATTTTTCATCAAGAAAAAAAAAATGTGCAGTTTTCTGTTTTATTTTTAGCTCAGGACTGTTGTATGTTTAAGAGAAGAGGAAATCTGAATAAAGATGAAGTTTTCTGTCATCTTATGGATTCCTATGTCTGATTGGTGCTGTAACTATTTCCTGATATTTTTTTACCAAGCTTCAAAAAATGCATTTATCTACTACATTAAAAAGAAAGTTGACATGATTTAAGATTCTTGAAAATCTCATTATACTCTCAATGTATTAAACATTTGCATATTAAAATTAGACTCTAGTTGAATAACAAAATTTATGTTGATTTTTATTCTTCAAAAAATAATTAAATAGATTCATAATGTTCCAGTGGACATTTTTCAGTTGGCATGTTGAGGGAGTTGAGCTGGATCTGGGGTCTGAATAGAGTGGCTTCAGCATGGAGCTACTAGATTCAGGGAGAGCAGGAACCTCAGTACCAGAGCATATTCCAAGTACCAAATTGACCATTTGTGGTGAATTGGCCTTAGAACAACCCTGAAAATGGGAATTATAATACCCACATCACAGAAATGTCAGGAAAGCTATAGGAAATGGTATGAGGAATGGCCAGCTTCAAGATGCAGGCTCTCTTCAAGTAGTGGCAATACGGGGTCCCAACATCTCTAACCTTAAAAAAAACTTTGCACTTCAGATCTCTGAAGGGCAGAGACACTTTTCTCAATTTTACCCTCAATCCCCACAAAAGGATGCTGAATCACCCTGAGTAGGTAGTGAGCAAATATCTGAGCCAATCTCTGTAGCTGGATCATGGAGAGTTTTGATTAGCTGAACCAAGGGACAGGAGAGGTGGCCCCTGTGATCAATAGTCCCACCAGAAAAAAAAGGACTTGTCATCCTAACATGATAACACCCAAAAATGTGCTGGGCAGATAAAATACATCAGCTATATAGTATGCTGATTCAAGTGAAAAAGAACTTATTTTGGAAAGCATGAAGAAGAATGTCATAGGTATTGAAGGACAGGAAATAAGATCAATGGGCCAAGCCAGAGGCATTGGAAGGAGAGGTCTGTAGGAAGGCTACACAAGGTTGGGCTCTCCTGCTGGATGTTCTCATAGCATTCTGAATGTTCTGAATCATAACATTTGTAACCCTTCATCATAAACATTTCCTGCCTGTCCTTTTTGTAGAACTTCAAGCCCTATGAAGGCATGCACTTTGATTGTCCCATTTACTGTTGAGTCCCCAGCACCTGCAGTAATGTAGGGATCCTAGTAGGTTCAGCAAACGTTTGAGTGGATGAATGGATGGATAGATAAGTGGCACTACTCTCTTCATCTCTCATGACACTAGGCAATCTGTCATCCCTGCATGCCTTCTCCATTCATCTGCTTCTTTCTGCTATTCACAGGCCCCTCTGTACTCTCCAGGGATGCTTGTTCTTGGCTTTGTCCAGCATAGTACAGAGTCAGCCCTGGATTTGTATATTCTTTTAACTCTGGAGTCCCTTAGTTTCCCAATTTCAAATTTGATAGAATAAAATCAGACACACCTTGGGTCAAGTGTCCATAGCTTATCTGAGCTGCTGAAGTTGGGGTAGCCTTGTGTGGTCACAAAGGATATAGGGCTGCAGAAACCCATATCTTCAGTGAGACCTCCAGATAAAAATGTATTTATCCCTCAACACTCAAGTGATCAATAAAGGAGAATTGATATCATCAATCTGTTTCAAATCAGACTTATGTCAATAGGACATATCTCGGTCCCTACAGGTCCAATTAACTGCTTCCACCCCTTCAAATGCCACCCAGTGGCCTGGCATCCTGAATGTTATTTAAATCTACTGTAGGACGTGGTTTCACCTTTCATGTATTTGACTATGATAATTCCTGTCAACTACGCATGTTCATTCAATAAGTAAGTTCCAGCTGAGACAAGAGACTCTACAGCACATTCTCTAGGAGTGGAAGAGGATCCCTTAGAGGAACTAAGGTATGTTGCCAATGTTGAAATCCCTAAAAGGGAATCACTCACTCATTCAATCAACAGTAATTGAACTCTGAGTTCCTAGTTAATGTTAGGAACTATGCAAGAAGCTGGGAGTGGGTGGTGAACAAGACAGACAGTCCCTGTTTGCACAAAGTATACTTTAGTATACCAAATTACCTTTAGTGGGAAAGATGTGTAATTGAAATTGTTATTATATGTAAGAGCTGTGATAGAGGGAAAAACTTCTATAAGCATGCAAATAAGAATAGGACTGAACTTTATCTAAGGGACTGAGGAATACATTCCTGAGAATTTGGCCTGTAGGTTGAACCTTGGAAGAAGGATAAGAACTTCTTCCTGTATAAGAAGAGAATTGGAGGAAGGAGTATTCCAAGCAGGGAACATCACATGAAAGTCTTAATGGAACTGAAAGAAAACACACACACACACACACACACACACACACACAAATAGTAAAAAGTAGGGGTTTAGAAGTATCACCATCATTTTACGAAATAGCTACATAAATATATATAAATAGTGTTATATATAAATATATATAGTTTTATATGTATATATAAAAATAACTATTATATGCAGTTTCATCTTAGATGCCTTTCTCATTTAGCTGTATCTCATGGAAATCCCTTCAAATCAATTCATTATTATTATTATTACTTTTTGTACTGGTGGTTGAACCCTGGGTCACTTAACTACTGAGCCACATCCCCAGCCCTTTTTATTTTTTGAGACAGGATGTCTGTAAGTTGTTTAGGATTTTGCTGAGTTGCTGAGACTGGCCTTGAACTTGGAATCCTCCTGGATCAGCCTCCCGAGTCACTGGGATTACAGGTGTGTGACACCATGCCCAGCTCAACTTATTTTTAAACTTCTTTATATAAAACATGTAGTACTTGTCTTTCTGAATGTAGCTTATGTCACTTAACATAATGTCTTTGAGTTTCCTGCAAATGATGGCATTTCATTCTTCATAGTGGTCAAATAATATTCCACTGTGTATATATACCACATTTCTTTATCCATTCATCTGTTGATGGACAACTCGGTTGATTCCATAGCTTAGCTATTGTGAGTAGTGCTGCAAACAACATGAGCATGGACGTATCTCATTTCTGTTGGATATGGTATCTTGGATGTTTTTAGGATTCTTGGGTGGCTCTCCTTTTCTCCCTAGGTCAGTTAACATCATTTTATGGGTGTGAAGATGAGAAGCCAAGACTCTGGTATTTTATTTCATTTTGATGTTAACATATACATATTCTTTCTTTTGACATCTTGTAAGAGGCTTTTTTTATTTTTAGAATTTAGAAATTTTATCTGAATATGCTACCTATATGTGTAGAATGAAACTCAGTGAAAACTTTAAATCTTTTTTTTTTTCCCATCAACTCAGGGACATTACTTTTCTTTGTGCGTGTAATTAATGCTGTTCCTTGATCTGTAACTTTTTCCTGGAACTTCTTTCATTCTTACATCTTCTGGATCTGTCTGCCTGGTCTCATATTTTCTCCCATAATATCTAGCCCATTGTAATTTTTTCTTTTTCTTCTCATTTTAAAAATTTCTTTCTTTTGCTCTTCCTGATTACTCATTTGGGTATTATCATTATTGTTATTGGTTTGAAAATCATAGAATTTAGTTCCTGTTACGGACAGCATTATGACCCTCCTAAAATTCAGGTGTTGAAATCCTAACCAACATGATGATATTTGTAGATGGAGACCTGAGGGAGGTAGCTAAGGTTGAATGAGAATATAGGGCAGGACCCTGATCCAATAGGGCTAGAGTCCTTATGAAAAGAGGAAGAGACAACAGAGCTCCCTCTCTCCTCGAAGCACGGAGGAAAGATCAGAAGAGGACTCAGCAAGAAGGTGGCCATCTGAAAGCACAGAGAGCCCTCACCAGGAACCAATTTACCCACAGCTCAACATGGACTTTGTCTCCAGAACTATGAGAAAATAAGTGTGTTGTTTAAACTGCTCAGTGTGTTGCATTCTGTTATGACAACTTAAGTCATCTTTTTCACTGTTGTGACCCATTGACCTGACAAGAGCAATTTTAGAGGAGGAAAAGTTTATTTGGTGCTCACAGTTTCAGAGGTCTCAGTCCATAGATGGCCAACTCTATTTCTCTGGGCAGGAGGTGAGTCCGAGCATCATGGAGTGGGTTATGGAGGAGGAAAGCAGCTCAGAACATGGAAACAAGAAAACAGGTCATTAGTCATTGAGAGAAAAATGAGGTAAAATTTGGTTGAAAGAGACTTATGCTGATGTCCTATATTTGTTTCTGAAAATTTTAGAGCAAGAAGCCAAAAGCTTCCCACTTATTGTTCTAGATCTGCTACTGATACTGCAGTAAGTTTTTATCTGCATATTACAGGCTCCTACAGAAAGCACTGAACTCCAGGGATCTATCTAGTACAGCCTCCTGCTCTCAACAGAGGTTGGGCTCCTGAGGATGGGCTCCTTAACTTTAGCATGCCCCAGTTTATCTTAACAAGGGACAAGAATACCTGCCCTACTTGCTCCAGGGTTGTTGTGAGACAAAAATGAAATAACAGAATGAATTTTCAGTGGTGTAAAATATATGGCATAGCATGATAATATCATAGAACATAATGCATTTTAAGTATAAAAATACAAATATCCCTTGAAATGCAAAGATATATTTTTATATATCTGTATTCTTGTACTAAAATCCTCTTGCCCTTTGTTTTAACCCATGGAAGGAAAAAAACTCATGTGTTGTAAATTTTTACTAGTGGCAATTGCACTCTTATAAGGATGATCTCAGGGAAAAAAAAAAAAAAGGGTTATCCCCGTTTTGCAGATGGGGAAATTTAGTAAGTGCCAGAGCAAGAATTTGAACTCACTTCTGCTTGCTTCCTCTATGCATTAGTATTTGTTTTGCGTTCACCCAAGCTCTCAGTGGTTGCTCCTTTGCTCTGATTCCCTCTGTGCCCGTATTTATTTGTTCAGTCTACATTTGTGTGCATGGCTGCCTTTCCAGCACTCTTTGATTATTATTGCTCTGTGTCTCATCTTCCCTGTCACATCCTATCTTCATTACATGTCCTCCTTCACCTACCCTTTCTCCCTCCTCTCCTTCATAGGCAAACTTAGTGAATAAATTTTCTGCACCTGCTGTCTCCACTTCTTCTTTTCATTCTTTCTCCACAAGACTCTGTAATTTGTTTTCTAATCTTACCACCTCATTAAAACTGCTCTCTACAAGGACACCATGACCTCCATGTCCCTCAAACTAATGAACACTTTCAGTAATTATCTCTTTTGATTTCTCAGCAGCATTTTACAGTGTTAATGGTGCTCTCCTTCTACATTTCTATGGATTTCACTCTCTTGCTTTGTTTCCAACCTCTTAGTATATTTTCCTTGTCTTCTCCAAAGGTTTCCTTTCTTCTCTTGTATTTAAATATAGACATTTTATTCAATTCAGAATTTTCTCCTGCCTTCCAAACACATATATCTGACCTACTGAACATCTCCATGTAGAGGTCTCATGGGTGTCTCAACTTCACAAGATCTACAATTGAACTGCCTGTGTCCTAAGTCTTCCAGCTGAAAAAACAGAACCACCACTTAACCAATTGCTTAGATAAAAAGTGTAAGTGATTTACTTGACTCTTCCCTCTCTCTCAGCACATATTTCCAATTAGTTCCCCAAATCCTATCAATAAATCTCAAATCTATTCATTTCTCTTTATTGCTGTGGCCATCTATTTCAGGCAGAGGTTGCCTGCTTGCTGCTCTTGTTTCTTTTCAGTTCATTTTCCATCCAGCATCCATAATGGTCTTCCTAGCCTTCAGATCTTAGAGAGGACCAGCAAGAAGGCTGGAGCCCTGTGGTTCTTTCAGGTCCAGGTGGAGAGAGTTCACACAGGACTTCTTTCCATCTGGGTGTGTAAGGCTGGAGCCAGGTGGGGAAGATCAGAGCAAAATAACTTCTGAAAAGATCATTGCTGGAGGATGTTGATGGGTTTCTGAAGGAAAGGGCAGGGTAGATGGTGAAAATTTTCTAAAGGAGTTATACTCATGATTACCAGGAAGCTAGACAGGTTGTTTGAATCCGTCTTGCCTCTGAGACTGGCATAAGGAGATATAGGAGCAGAGAATTTGAGTCTTGTTATCCCAGCAGTAGAATCTGAGCCCCCAGTGATGGAAGACAACTTAGATAAAATGAGTTTTTTTTTTCTTTTGATCTTTTCCTCTTTCTTCAACATTTGGATTTATTGCTATATTTATTTTCAACTCCAGTCATGGTAATAGGTTTTAATGTAGTTCCAAAGAAAGCCATCATTTTCAACTAGATGCAGTGTAACAAATGCTTCTACATATGTACCCCCACCCTGACCTTCACCAGGCTTTCAACTCTTTTTGAAGGCAGGCTCTCAGCCTCTTTAGTCTGTTGTTCTCTCTCTGAACACCAAAGGCACTCAACTATGTACAACTAAATACTCAGCTTTAGTGCAACTCATTTTGGGACTTAGGGATCCTGTGTTGGTCCTTTTGAAATTATCATAGTCTAAAGTTGTCTCAGGCCCCCCACTTATTCCAGAGGAACTTTAACAGTCACATCCTTAATTGGCCTCTCTGTACCCAGGCAACATCCCCTTCAATCTGTCCTCCTCTTTGTCTCCACAAAACTCAGTATAATCTTATTAAATCAGTCGGCAATTTTCCTTTACTTATAGGAAGAAGTCCAAAGGTTTAGGATGGCTGACAAATTCTTCTGCTCTCTTTCCCCATCACACTGCACACTAACACTGAAAATAGCATTATCACTCCATTCATCTGCACCTTTGGATACGATGTTACTCTGCCCAGAATTCCCTTCTACCTTTGTCTGCAAAGTAGATCCTGATAAATCTAATGACTCAGGTCACAGATTGGCCATTATTTTCTTTGTGTGCTTATTGTATCTTTATGGTTGGACTCACATGGTGGAAATAATTTTTTTTACTAGTATATCTACTATTTCTACTTGGACTGTTGAGACTTGGATGGAACCTGGTATAATGTCAATGCTCAATAAATGCGCGCTTTAAAAGGAATATGTAGATACATGAGATATACTTTTAAGTGTTCCATTATTCTGTTTTTAGAAAGATGGATAAATCAAAGAATAATGTGTGACTGGTTCCTTTACTGTCCTAATAGATTCACAAGAAGCCTAAATCATTGACTGCATTCTCCAAATTTGTTAAATTAAAATGTATTCTGGTATTTTTTTAATAATGCTTAAGTCTGCCTTTATATTTATTCAGGAAGTTTGGACCTGATTAGAGTAGAAGCAGAATGGAGAGGGGAGGGAACATGTTAGCAAGTGAGAGAGCTTTTGCCTTTGGTTGAATTGTTCAGATAATTCCCTCAATCTGCCTTTCTAGTGTCCCAAGTCTACTACAAAGGAGGCCTGTTATAAAGAGTGAATATTTGACCACATACAAAAAGAAAGTCTATCCCCAGGGCTTTATGCAGTATACCAGGGTGCTGTACACTGCCCTACTTCATCTGAGAAGTCCAAGGTGAGATGAAAGTTCCTATCAGATCAAGCCATTCACATAAAGAATATGTACACCAAAGCCCGGATTCAGCTTCACCCCTGCCTGAACCTTCCTGTTCCACTTCTGGGTTATCCCATTATGTCCCTTCTGCTAGTTTGTACCCTTGCACCTTCCCTGCTGCCAATTATGCTCATCCACACGGCTGCAAGGAGCTCCTGCTGTTCCATTGAGGCTAATTGGTGTCTAGTTGGCAGCAGTTTCAGGCAACCTGGGGTTGGGGTTTAACCCCTTGCTTGGTTGGCCTGATGGCAGGGTCACCTAACTTGTTGCAAGTAGGTACAGAATTATGTGGCATAAATAAACACAAGGTAATGTGAATAAAACAATTTCCAAATTACTTGGTCTTAAGATGATTCAAGATTTGGCTTTTTCCCCCAGGAAATTATAGTACACTAATACGGAGAAGCTAAGGGAAACAACCAGAGAATAAGGTTGAATAAGAATAATTCAAGTTTTACTATTCCTTAAATTGAGAACAGTTAGAAGCTGCACAACTGGAAAAATACCACTTCTATGAAGCAAAATATTAAATCAATGGATTGTCACTAATCAATTGTAGTGGAAAGAACTATTTTCTTTTTTAAGTCACACATATAGACAAGATTTTAAAAAATTATTTGCTTTGGATAAGCTTTTTTCTTTTCAATGCTTCATGGTGACATTATTAAACTTCAGTCACACAGAAATAGTTATCCTTGAAACAGATTTCAAAAATATCTTTAATTTTACATAAAATGTTGCATCATATGCTTTCATCACCTACTTAATTACATGTGTATATTTTATTTGGCTTTTATTTTATATTACATTGAAAAATATCTTTCCCAAAATCATACTACCTTCTACCTAAGAAGGACGAATAGAACATAGTTTTAATGGAATTAAAGTATTTTTATATATAATGTAAAATTGTCTAGTTTATATATTTCATTAAACATTTAAGTTAAAAGCAAGATTGTTCATGATTTGGGCTACTTGAGTTTTTAGATCATTTAAAAAATCCCAGCAGCTCAGGAGGCTGAGACAGGAGGATCGTGAGTTCAAAGCCAGCCTCAGCAAAAAGTGAGGTGCTAAGCAACTCAGTGAGACCCTGTCTCTTAATAAAATATAGGACTGGGGATGTGGCTCAGTGGTTGAGTACCCCTGAGTTCAATCACGGGTACCCCCACCAAATAAACTGAATAATCTGGAAATACAAATACTTCCCAAAGTGATGTAAAGCAGCCTATGATAACAATTGCTCCGTTGCTCTTTTGTTTGTGCTGGAATAGGTAGCATGTAGTATTGTGCCTGTACAGAGTAAGCATTTGTTAATGTGAGAAAAGAAAGAGGGGGGGGCTATGTGGTGATGTAATGGTGGTGCCTTGGTTTACACTGGTGGTCAGTCAAGGCATTTCTGAGGAAAAAATATATACTTAAGTTATTAATTTCTGGGTATGCTGATAAACTGTGGATATTAACTTCTTTGTCATGTGTTGAAACTACTTTCAGTTTGTGTTATATTTTTGTCTTTGTAGTGTTTTTGCCATAGGAAAAAAAATATCTGTATATTTAATTAGTCAATTCTGTCAATATTTTCCCCTATCCTTGGGTGTCTTGGCATATTAAAGTTTTTCAAAAAGACACTAAAGTTATACAGACCCTATCCAATAACTAGTCCTCAGTCAGAGACTCATTCCCACTCTGGCTACTGGTGGTTAATCTTAGCACTTATTCTAGTGTTCCTAGGACCAGGAGTGCTGATTGAAGGAGCAGAGGAAGGAAAATATCAACTGAGAGCAGGGTGAGAAAATAACTCAAGCATGGCTGAATGTGAATTACCAGGAAACAATGCATAATTGTCCTAATGGGTATTAGTTTCAAGATAACTTGTGAGGCTATGAGAAACTGTAGTTGACTTCCTTCCCCAAAGCTTCCTGGGGTCAGCACTGAGCATCTTACTGATACTGTCCAATTCTGAAATTTGTGGCAATCCCACTTAATTTACTTTTAGAAGCACAAATACTGCTGTCTGCGTGGCTGCTCATTAACATCCTAATTATCAGTTGACACCTTAGGAGGGATTTGTATGCAGTCATCTGGGGGTGAGACCCAGTAGGAAAGATGGCCTCCCGCTGGCTTATGCATCTCACATCTTTTACTCAATTTATGCTCATATATTATGCCCTGGAGGGCAGTAACAGTATATTTTCTTATTACAAATGTGGAAAATCTGAAAGAGAACAGAGAAAATGACTTGTCTCATGTCACGGAGCTAATTAAAGGGAAAGCTGCATCTGGGTCCTTTGTCCCAGACTCCCAGAAGCCTGTGGTTTCTAATTCTAGGGCATCTCATAAGGTGGAAGAAATTCTGCCATGAAACCATGCTTGCTTGCTTCTTTACCTGGTAGGTACTCTCTGCAAAGAAATCTGAACTTTGAAAACACCAAAATCAACTTCCAGTGTAAAGATGACTCAGCAGTATACAAATTAGTAAGAGAAGATAAAAGCATCATTAATTGTTTTAAAAATTTAAAAACTCACCACAAGATTGGCATTTTCAAATATGGAACTTATTAGTTCCAGGTCCTTTGGCTATTTATGCTGACAAAAATTGATTCTTTTTTTAGCTCATTCACAGAAATCTTCTTTCAAGTGCTTGGATTTCTATAGGAGACAAAAGGTCACATTCTTATTCATAACCAAATTTGAAGAGATTTAGAGCTAACCTGTACTGGGAAAGATATTCCTATCTCTAATATATTACCCTTCTGGAAAAAGAAATGAAAGTACAAACCAAATCTCTCTAAAATTTATATTTGCATGTGTTTTTTATTTCTCCATGCCTGCAACCTTCCCCAGAGTGAATGCAATACTCCAGTTAAAACATCAGTTGATGGAGAGGGATATTGGCCAAATTATATTGTTATATTGTGTGCATGTATGAATATGTAGCAACAGATCCCATCATTATGTACAACTATAATGCACCAATAAAAATGTGGGAAAGAAAGGAGAGAAAATCATTGAACATTTGAAGATTAAAAAAAATTAAAATAAAACCAACATGCTCAATGTAGATGTAGCAGAAGGAAAATACCTTTTCCTTCTACTTATCTTAGGTTCATTGGCTAAAGTTACTATAAGAAAGAAAAATTAATGAGAAAAAGCATACAGATTTATTTAATATGTTTTATGTGACACAGGAATCATTGCAAGGAAAGGAAGATCCAAAGATGTGGTTAAACCTAGTATTTTTGCAGTAGGTAAAGAGTGGAAACTCAAGGAGAACTACAATAGGGACAAATAAGGTATGTGTTAAGTGTAATACACTGGGGGCCAACTTCACAAGAACTGGGTGATCCCTTTATGTTCAAAGGTAGGAAGATCCTTTCCTACCTGAATAGAAGGAGCTTCTCCTCACATCAGGTTCTTATGAACTTGATATAGGGGAAGGCCAGAGAGTCCTCCCTGTACACACTTTTTCTTTTTCTCACATTTCTCTGGCCAAGAAATGTTGGCCAAGGTACCATATTTGGGGGTACTGTGTCCTGAACTTGATAATGAAAAACTTGAAAAACACCAAAACATGAAGGAGGAGGAGCCCAAATCACCCTAAACCTGATATTACCTTGTAGCAATTTGGCACACACAACATACACCCACTCTGCACACACATATATGTTGATAAGTGAATGAAACCATATTGTGTACTCTGCTTGGAATGGCACAGAGGGTACATGTGTGCTGTGACTCCCCACCTTTGTGCCTATGGCAGATATTTAGAGATCACAGCCTTCTTTCCTGCAGAGCCCAGATGGTATTTCAGAATAACCTTCAATGTAGCACTCCAGATAGCCACTGCAAAAATATTTCAAAAAGCTATCCTTGGTATATCCTGCTTTGTATCTTGATTTTTTTCCCCCCATTTTTAAGTATGTATTTTCCCAAGTTATGTTTGAAATCATAAAAATGTAATATTTTCCTATGATCATACAAAACTCTAAACCTTACTGTTTATATTTTTTCTACAAATTGTGCTGTCATAAATAAAGCAGTGCCTACCATATTTGTACTTAAATTTTAACTGAAATTCTTATTATTTCCTAGGGAAAATTTCTAAGTGTCCTTAGATGTAGGCTTGTTGGATCAAGGACTGAAAACATTTTTGTAACTTCTAATTTATTTAACCAACTGAGTACCTGCCCAAATAAAAAAAAATTAAATCAATTTCATGAAAAGACATAAGAATATTAGTCTTAATGAATATTTATCATATTTCAAATCTTTGTTAATTTGTTAGGGGAAAATGTATATACTTTAAATTTTTAATTTTTTGTTACTAATTAGGTAAATTTTCTACTTATGCTTTAGCCCATATTTGTGCTGAGATACTATAATTGTATTGATTGGTTTGTATGAATTATTTGTATATTATGAATATAAATGTCTTGCAGCTTTAATTTTCTTAAGTTTGATTTAGGTAGAGGTGCCTTCTAACATATGGAAGGATTCACCTTTTATGAAGCCAACTATGTATATCTTTTACTTTGTGATTCCTTTTATTTATATGTAGAAAGTTCTTCCCCATCTAAGGACAAGAAAAATATTTACCTAAATTTCCTTCCAGCATTCCTCTAGCTATAATACGAAGGAAACATAAGAAAAGAATGTTAGAGAAAGGTATGTCTGTGTCTTTGACAATTTGTAATAGGCCAGACTGGGGAGAAAGTTGCTTCCTATGTGCTATACTTGAACTCTATTAAAAAAAAAAAAAAATCCTGCCTCAAAATGGCAATCTCCTCACCCATCATTATCTTGCTGCAGATTTATTCCGTGGAACCCTGAAGGTTCTTTGTTTTTTGAAGTCCCTCTTCATTACTAAAAAGTGTCATTTCAGAGTTAGTAGCTGACATATTCATTACAGATTAATAGCCCAAAGGATTTGCTACACATCTACTAATCAATCAGTGCAGGGTATATAGCAGGAATGGTACTTGGAACATATACTTTGAGTACAAAAGGAAGAAAGAGGAGCAGATGCTGGGGGCTGGGAAACAACAGAGGTATCTGCTGCTTTGATTCACAAGTGCTTGGACCCGATACTGTCAGGACTGTTGCCAGGATCTGTAGTGATTTAGTGCATTACTTGCTCCAGCTTCAGTGTATAGGTGGGGAAACTTCCAGGAATCCCTTTGACTCTCTCATGGAAATTTAAATATCACTTACTCCCTTGTGGTCAATGCCAGGCTAAGACACTTCACTGCATCACCCTGCCACACCCATGAGAGCTCCAGTTTATTGGAACAAATTTGCTGACTTGTGTTTTCTGTATTAGGAAATGTGCCTGTTTCATAGCTAATGCAAGCTGCCATTTATAGAACATTTATTGCTTGGCTATTATTTAATCCTGATAATCACCCACGAAGAAGACATTTTTATTCTGGTTTTGCGGTTGTGTTCTAATGCTCAGAAAGGGAAAAGCCTAAACAAGAGCACATACTATTTCATAAAATATTTATGAAGGGACTTCTCAATGCCAAGCATTATCTTCAAGGCATTATCTCATTGAATGACTACAAGAGTCTTCTCATCCAATTTAGGAACAGAGGAATGAAGACTTAGAAAGGATAAGTCTCTTGCTTCAGGTCAGAGGCAGACACAAGGTGGTGAAACTGGGATTTTAACCCAGGCATAAAAACTCCATTGGCCCCTTCTCTGTTCCATTAATTGCTGTGTTAACCTTTAAGTAGTGAATTCAAATCCAGATTTGACTGAGTCCAAAGCCCATGCTCTTAAGCAGAAGAGACTCCCAGATGTTGAGAGTAAGCAGAAATACTTTATGTGGCATGATGCATTAAATGAATGATAAGAGCAAATCACTAAAGCATGAAAGTTTGTGATTCCTGTCCTTTAAAAATTAGTTGGAAGAATTTAAAATGTTCTATAATATCATCTTACTCATTTTCATTCTAATATACCTTCTAGAATGGGAAAAATGGGATAATTCTGCTTATGGATGTTGTGGACCTGAAATTTAGACAGGACAGGATGGCTTGTCTTCGCTCCTTGATACTGGGGACTCACTCTTGCTTGGTGTTTGATTTTTCTAAAACACTGGTTCTCAAAATATGGTCACCTGGAAACTTTACAAATGCTAACTATCTGGTCTCACCCCCAGATCTACTAAATCAGGAACTCTAGTGGAGGGATTCAATGATCTATGTTCTAAAAAGCCCTCCAGTTGACTCTAATGCAGAACCACTGATCTAGAAACTTCTTCCTTCAGATAGTATGGTATGCTTCTAGCTAGTATGACTCAAAAGGAGGGATCAGTCAGGACTGTCAACCAGAGCACCTATGCACGGCCTCTCCACATGTCTTGGGCTTCTCAGAACATTGATTGGGGTCCCAGGAGCTACCCAGAGAGCAAGAATTCCAAGAGAACCAGGTGGAAATTTTGTGGCCTCTTCTGACCTAGATTGAGAAGTTACCCAGCATCACTATCACTCTATTCTATTGATTGAAATATTCAGAAGCCTTCCCCAATGTATTTGGAACAGTATTTTAAAACCTCTAGATCTGTCCTATGGCCAAACTCCCACATGCAGACTTCACTTCTAGGTTCCCCCAAAGTCTCATTGCATTTGGTATCAGGCTCAGACACAAAGTTCATAGGAATGTGATTCAATAGTTTGTATTGACTTTTATTGTAGAAAATAAGTTGAGAACCACTTCTCTTAAGAAGATATTACAGGACTTTTTGAGTGCATGATTGACAAATATGACTTTTTAAAAATCAATACATAGCATATAATAAATAGTAAACAGTGTGATCTCAGTGTGTGATCTCAGTGAATTGTTTTTTTTAACTTTTTTTTAAATTGTAGATGGACACAATATCTTTATTTATTTTTATGTGATGCGTGAGGACCAAACCCAGTGTCTCACACGTGAGGCAAGCACTCCACCCCTGATCAACGCACCAGCCCTCATAGAATTGTTATTGACTAAATTTTAAGACACTGTTTGAACCTTTACACACACACACACACACACACACACACACACACACACACAGTTTTCTATAATGTGCATTCTTCCCTTTTCTGTATTCGACACACTCTAACAAAGCACAAGATGGCCTATGAATCATAGAAGACATGACACACAGAACCTGTTATCCTGGATACCTCCAAGCACTGTATTTCTAAAAATAATCTTCACTCAGAGCCTAAGCAGCCAGTGGTTACTATGCTGCTAGAGACTAGTGGCTAGTGACCTTGTGACTGAATCATTGAAGTTCAGATGAAAATAACTACACAAGTGCTTTCCAATAGCATTTCCTGAATTCTAAGTAACAATTTAAATTTGTCTTCTCTTGGTCTCATACATGAATTTTCATGCTAGTTCTTTACTTTTATAACACTATCTAAAACAAGATTCAGGAACGTGTACCAAGGACTCATTCCATGTACATAAGCTAACCCAGAACCTTGTGTCCATTATGAAATAAAACTCTAATAGTATGCCTTTAAAATTATTTAGCCAATGGACTTAAAATCTTTTTTTTATTTTCTAATGAATGGGACTTTGAGTTCAAACACAGCATTGGCAGATCATTCCTTGGCTTTCTTTCTGTTCTCTGAAAACAATGTCTATTCTGCCCTTAATTAGATTATCCATATCTCTTTAATTTTTAACATGTATACCATCCTTTTAATTATTGAGTTTTCTAGAGACCACATAATTGACATTTGATTTTATAGGGTTAAAACAGCATTGATCTCACATTTCTGGTTTTAATGTTTCTGTGCATGAACAGGGAAAGAGCATGCAGTGGCACTGGGGAACGCATTACAACGTAAAACATTTTTAATAACTTCTTGAGGAAGAGGGGATTATATACGGGTTAAATTTTAATTCCAGGTGTTCTACATTGCTACCATCATGGTGCAAGACTTTTCAGGGAGATTCAAGTATGAAATTCTTCTGTCCAGGCTACCAGTGATTCTATAACAAATGTAAGAACACAGTGGGTTGTTCAGAGCCCAGTACAAACTCTTGGGTGCACTCACAAAGAAGGTCTTGTAGAGTGTGAAAAATGGTGACAATTCACACAGCTTATACACTTGTGCCTAAGCTGCAAGTGAAGAGAGGAAGATTTGATCAGGAGATCACATGGCCTACTGAAATGTTCCTTAATCATTTATTTTAGCAAATCTAAACTTAGATTTTTCCTGGTCTTCAGTAGTTTCAATTACTTTTTCAATTTTGATTCTTCTCATCTTCTAGCCTCAAATGAATGAAACCATTGCTTAAAATCAATCCATTCACTTGTGCATTCACTCTCTTACTTATTTCTACATGTGTTTTTTCCATCAACAGCACCAAACTAGGGGCCAAAGGTACAAAAGTGAGTAGGGCATAATTTCTGTTTTCCAGGAGCTCACACATAATGTGAAGGTGTGGCAAATGCTATGATAGAGGCAGATGCTAAGGTCTGGAGTGAGATTGGCTATGTAGGTTAAACTGTGCCTAAGCGTGGGAAGAAGCATTGGCAACTTAATATTCTTTGGGAAAGAACACCATGACCTTTAATTCTACTATCTAGCATATTAGTTACTCCTCTCTGCCAAGTCATATGCATGTTTTAGCTGTCTAACAATATTCAGCTGGAGATGCTAAGGGCAAAAAGAATTCTGAGATACTCCGTTAAAGACTTCTCTGCATTATTTAACCATCTATTAACCTATAGAATCAAATTATCCTTCAGTCCACATCTCTTCATCGGCATATGCTCTGTAGTACTTAGCCTTTGACTGCAAATAATAGATAATTTCCAACTCAATTGGTTTATGTAGTAAAATTATGTATTATCCAACATAAAAAGAAGTCCAGAGGTACAGCAGCTCTGAGATTACTTAATTTAATAGTTCGATGACATCAGAGATCTGAGTTTTTTCATTTTTATTCTGTCATCCTTAGAATACTGGCTTATCTTTAGGATAGTTTTACTTGTGAGAGCTACAGTAATTCCAGACATCATAGTCAGAAAATGCTGTCTGGTAGAAGAGGGTATCTTTATTTGTGTTTGTACATTTTTTGAATCAGTGAAGAAGGGTCTCCACCAGACTTGTAACCTAGGTCTGATTGATCAGAATTATATGACATACTTATTTATAAGCTACTCACTAGCAAGGAATTATCATGGCTAGCATAGTCTAATCAGGATATATTTGATTTCAGTAGTAGTAACTACTGAACTGTTGATAGATGTTATTTTAACAGTCTCTGATTCTCTTTAAGTAAAATTCTCATATATGTCCAACCTTCAATTTGGTTGAAGGGTTTATTCTTAGAATATACTAAAATATTTGCATTTAAAAAGTATAGGAACAAAAATCTTCATTAAAAACAAGAACAAACCAAACATGTGCCCTAAACAAACAAAAGCAAAGACTCCATCTAAATGTGGACTTTCAGACTTCACTGGATTGAGGTGAAGTTAGCCTAAGTCCTTGGAGATTTTTACCAGTGAGAAGCCTCCTCCTTCACTCTCTGGGTAAGGATGACCTTGTTGAGGATCATCATATGCTTGCTGGGAAGGACCTGGACTGTGAAGGCAATGTTGGGCACCACTTTGATGTCTTCCAGGGGAATATTGGGGTACTACTTCAATGTCTTCTCTAAATTTTTTAAAAAATTCTATATTTAGAAAGTCAGTTTAATTTTTTTTTCATTTTTATAATAATGCAAATGAAAAAAGCAAGCATTCAAGTGATTCCAACTTCTTGATAGATGCTAAATGGTGGCAGATTGCTGTAAGCTGAATTCTATTTTATTTACCTAGTATTACCGTTGTTACTAGGAAACCATGCTTCATATTTAGCATTTTATTGTGAAAAATAAAATGTTCAATTATTGCAAAGGTGTCTCAATTTGTGATTTATCTTTTATGCTTAAAGTCTCTGCATGTTTTTCTAAATGTTATTTTGTGATGAATTAGGTGACAAATATTTAATTTCTCTAAAAAATTATTTGTATCAGCCTCCCCAAAACTAGTTTATATTTTATATCTTAGCCAATTTATCTATAATTTTTTAAATGTTTGTAAATTTGTTACAGAATTGAGGAACTTCTCTAGTGAGTCACTGGATAGTTTTAAGGTCACTCTTTTATTGTTCTCTTCTTGCTGCTGTGGAAATGTTTACTTATAAATCCTAAATGAACTTCTCAGATGAAAACTCTGTGGGCCCTAATCACTCACAGTGTTAAGTGCAAAATTTATCTGTTATTTCTCATTTGCAGTGATTTATGGTTCCTATAAAACAGTATACCTTTGGGAAACTATTTTACAAGCATGTATTAATTTTCATATGCCTGTTGAAATTCATATAATGCCACAGATGAATTTGTCATTTTCCAAAGCTATTCTTCAGTATTTGTAGGGTAAAATTATACTAGTACAATAACAATAATGATTGTGGTATCTTTGATTTATATAGTTCTTTCCAAAGGATTATATCACTTGATTTTATGTTCACAATAACCCTGCAATATAACTTTTAAGATGCTATTTCCATTCTTATGAGTAAGAAAATGGATGATCAGTCAAGTTGAGTAAAATTTCTAACACCAGACAGCAGATAAATGGCAGAACTGGGACTTGAACTCAGGTTTCCTCACTCCAAATCTAGTGCTGTTTTCTATCTTCTTATAAAATGCTATTACTGCATATTTAATATATATAGCTTGTGTTTCTGCAGTTTCTGAATTATGGTGAAAAAAGTAATTTTTTTGCAGAAATTTCATCTGAATATTTATTTTCAGTCAATAACAACTGAATTAGATTCAATCCAAATATTTTTTTCAGTGCCTCCCACATGCCAGGTTCTGTGTTAGACTCTTGGATATACATTTCATCCAGATTATCTCATTTGGTATTCTTAAGGAATCTCCAATTCCATTTCCATTCTGGGATTGTCTGATTATAGATGTCTACCATATACAAATTCTATTTCTTTTTTTTAAGTCTTTAACTCTTTCAGATGATGGAGTTAGTTAGGCTTTAATGTCTATTTTGTTTATAAGTTAGTACAGTAACTTTAAATTTTATAATAATTTAAATGATCTTTTTGAAGAATCCTATTAAAATTTATGGATCAACTTTTTTTCTGTAAGTGTGTGTTATCAATTCCTCAATTTCTGGCTTTTGGTTCTGCATTTGGAATTTTATTTATTTGTTTAATTTCAATTTTATTTTTATATTAATTTTCTAATTTGTTCTAATTAGTTATACATGATAGTAGAATGCATTTATGCATTTTGATAAATCATACAAAAATGAAGTAATGCATTTTTGCATATACTTGAAGTATAAATGAAGTATATTCATTTCAAAAATGAAGTAAATGTCTAATTTTATTAGACATTTAAAAACAGTCTGTTTGAAATGTAAGTTGCAATGCTGTTGAAAGTGTCAGTCTGTGAGTTAGGGT
Source organism: Glaucomys volans (assembly GCA_020662805.1). NCBI lineage: Eukaryota > Metazoa > Chordata > Mammalia > Rodentia > Sciuridae > Glaucomys > Glaucomys volans. The sequence continues at coordinate 790,387 of JAJEJO010000184.1, forward strand.
CTGGATTCAGGGCTTGAATTTGGTTATCTGACTTTCATTTGGCCTATGTATATTTTTAAAAAGTATTAATTTTGAAAGTGTAAACTGTGGTAATGTCTTTCTGAAATGGTTAACGTGATTGTTTGTGATTAAGGCTACTTTGGGAGCTCATTAGCATACCTTCCATCAAGGAAACACTGGAAGTCTGGCAAATATATTTAAAATTTGAATTTAGTTCATTGCTTTTGCAACATTGTGGTGTACATACATTAACCTTGATCAAGGATTGCACACAGCAGAGAAAAGTGAATGATAGATTGACACTTTGTTAATCATAAATGCAATGTTTTTCCAGGAAATGGGGCAGAGAACACTTCAAAATAGTTATTGAACATATGTAAAGTATTTAATAAGTTCTGAAAATATTTCTAACTACTTGTGTACCAGTCACTTTCTTGACTTGCCGGAAACTGTAAATACTAAGTATCTTCTGAACTCAAGAACCTTTTAGTGTCATCTGGGAAAGACAGACACATCAAATTTGATATAAATAAATATAAGGATGTGTTAAAAAACAAGTTACTATTACCAAGTCACATTATTCCAGGAAAACAAGGAGAATTCAGTAGTTGAATATATTTTAATGTAATTCATCATTTTAATTTATTAAAAGAGAAAAATATGACCATCTCTGATTCTAAAAAAGCGTTTGACAAAACATTCAACATTTATTACTGATAAAATCCCCTAGTGAACTAGATGAATGCTTCTTTGACATCTCAAAATAAACATATGCCAATGCCAACTCCATTGGGAACATCAGCATTACCATTAAAGTCAGGGAAAACTAAGGATCTTTACAATCATCATCATTACACATCATTGTTCTGGGTGGTTCTGCCAATGTTATAGGACAAGAGAAAATAGAATAAGATGCACAAGATTTAGGAAACAAGCTTCTTTTTCATTCTGCCTCAGGATACCCACCCTTGGTCACTATGCCATGAGGAAGCCTGAACAGGCAATGGTGAGGCCCACATGGACTGTCCCATAGTCCCAGGTAAGCTCTTAGCCGATGGCCAGCACCAATTTGCCAGGTATGTGAGTGAATTCTCTTGGAAGTGGGTCTTCCTGATTCTAGTCAAGCTGCCTATAGAACAAAACGAACCATCTCTCCTAATCTCTGCCTTAGCTTCACATTGCTAAGCAAAATTAATGTTTGCTGTTATTTGAAGCTAGTAGATTTTGGAGTGGTATGTTAATGCAGCCATAGATAATCAGAAAAGATTTTGGTGTGTAAAAATGGGGTACTATAGTAATCAAACCATAAAAAATGTGGTTTGGGTTTTGGGACTAAACAGCAATAAGAAGTCAATAGGATTTTGAGAATAATGCCAGTAAAATTCTCAATTACATCCAGAAAATTGTAAGCAGAAGCTTAGGATCACTGGTGGTATGGAAGAGCCATTTCTTCCTATACTGCTTATATCCAAGAAAATAAAATTACTTAGATTAGAAGCTTCTCTGCAGTGGCTAAGATCAGAAAAAAATGGCATCCTTCCCATTCTGAAAAAAATCCTACCTTCATTTTGTTTCAGATTTTGCAGAGCAGTTGTTAACTTTTCCACATATTGTTTCACGTATGATCCTACTTTATACTTTAAATAACCATTGATATATGTGCATCAGGTGTTACCATATGATTCACTACACTGTTGGTGACAATGTAAAGTTAGTGCATCCACCATGGACATCAGTATGTAAGTTCCTTAAAAAACTACAAATAAGATTCAGCTGTACCACTCTTTGGTATAGACTCAAAGTAACTGAGGACATTGTGTCACAGAGATACCTATATATACTTGTTTATCACAGCACAATTCACAATAGCCAAGTTATGGATATCAGCCTAGTGCCCATCAATGGACAAATGGATAAATAAAATTGTGTGTATATATATATGTGTGTGTGTGTATAAAATTGTGTATATATAAATATATATATACATATACATATATACATGTGTATACACAATGGAATACTATTCAGCCATATGGAAGAACAAAATCAAGCCATTTTCAGGAAAATAGGTGAAATTGGAGAGCATCACGTTAAAAAAGGCCAGGAAGACAACTGTCACATGTTTTCTCTCATATGTGGAATCTAGGGGGGAAAGATGACATAAAACTAGAAGGGAAACTTTAAAAAGAGAAGGATGGGGGCGGGGAAAGCTCAGGGTAAGGGAAGGTAACAGGAGAGAGTAGATATGATCAAAGTATGTTATGCACATGTGTGGATATGCCACAGTGAAACCTATTATTCTGTATAATTAAAATGTACTAAAAAAAACAGATTGAATGACCAGCACAAGTAACAATGATCTGGGAGTAGAGCTAGTGCCAGCTTTGATTCTCATTATTTCTGACTTCCTGAACAGTGGTTTTCCTGCATTGGTTAGTAATTTTAAACTTGCTTCAGTTTGCACAGGAGTAGTAGTAGTCTGAGAAACTGAAGAACAAAAGCACCAGTAGGCAGGACCCCATCTGATTGTCTTTCAGTATTTATCTTTCAGAATACACATTCTGTGAGCAGTAGACCATTGTGGTTATATTGACTTATTTTTCTTTTCTGTTCTTCTCTATATTCTTAGTGTAGCTCCAAATAAATGTTTCAGGTATTGGAGACTTGTTTTTTTTCTCCAAGAACTTTAATATTTCATGAGTTTGGAAACTGAGAAGCTGATCAGAAACACCTTCAATTCAAGTTTCTATTAGACATTTTTTGTGCTATTTCCCTAAATTTCATAGTTGAAAATGAATCCAGGATAAAATTGGTGGGCTCAATTACATTCGATATTCTTTTTCTAAGTAAGGAGGAGCCCCTAGAGAAGGGATAACAACACTTTGTGGATGGGTCTTTAAAGAGCTCACCTTTTGCAGGGCATCTGGTTCTTTAAGACAGCTGTAAGAAGACTTTTTATTTAACTTCTGAGGTGATGTAAATATAGTAATAATTATCCAGATTTTTTACAATAGTGGAACATATCAAGAATTTTAAAATAGGAAAGAGCAAGAGCTTACCTTGAGCTCTCCTTTGGATAATTAGGAGAATAGATAGCTTCTGAACAACATTAATGCCTGCAGTTTCTTCCTTTACTTTAGGACTGGTAACTGCTCCTCTACGCCCCGTCCCCCTGAGCCCCCAACTTTTCTGACCATTCTTCTCCTGAATGTTCTCTTCGAGTAATGACAAAGATTCTTTGCTTGGTCAAACTTTAGTAAGGTTCCTGAACCTTCTCCTAAGTCCATCTGTGTACTTCCTTGTAAAATACAATTTTATCAGGAATTATGCTAAGGCAGTTTAACAAGAATTCACTATTTTTTGATATCTGATCACCACTGACATCTGATGTAGTTCTCAATCCTCCACCACCCCCTGTTGAAGTCTGATCACCCCGAATGGCTTCACCATTAATTCTTTTAGGTGGGTTTAGTCAGAATTCCTCTTCCCCCTGATGTTTCCTCTTGAAGTTTTTCCATCTGTTGACCACCTCTGCCTCCCATTCTGTTCCTTGGCTATAAATGCTGTATTCAGAGTTGAGTTCAGTCTCTCTCTCCCACTGCAAAATTCCATTGTCGTGATCCTTCTGCCTGTTGTGATGGTGGTGAATGAAGTCTGCCTTACTATGCTTTAGCAAGTGTCATTGAGTAATTTTTTTCTTTAACAGTTAACACTTGGGATTGTCTGTGGAGTTATTTTTATCATTTTAAAAATGAAATCATGAATCATGCATCTGGCATCCTTGTGTCTTGAGGAAGCATTTCTGGCATACCTGAGGCCCAGCTGAGCAGAACTCTGGCCTCAGGGCAATGGAGATTCAGCAGAAATAAGAACAGGAGGCCTTGGAAGGAAGTCTACACAACTTCATCCATAGCCACCACCGATTGTCACATGGAATGATGGTGTTAATGCTAGAGCATTTTGTAGGCTCTAAAATGTTTTACAAACAGTATCCATTAAAATAAACCAGTCTCTGTAAGGCAATCCAAGAGGTTAGGTGATGCCTATACACCTCGGAGGCCACTGTTATGTATGCTAATATTGAAATGTAGATTAAATGTGAAGACAAACAGCATTAATGATATAAATTATGTTAAATGAATTGTCAGAGGCATTTGCTGAAAAACAATGAAGGGCATTTTAAGTTTATTTAAATAGAAAGTCAATAAAATACCTTAACCCTAAGGAAAAATTATAAAATAGACTGCTTATCCATATTTGGCAGATGAGAAAATGAGATTAAGAAAGTATATGAGAACGCACACCTGTAATCTCAGTGACTTGGGAGGCTGAGCCAGAAGGATTGTGAGTTCAAAGCCAGCCTCAGCAACAGCGAGGTGCTAAACAACTCAGTGAGACCTTGTCTCTAAATAAAATACAAAATCGGGGCTGGGGATGTGGCTCAGTGGTCAAGTGCCCCTGAGTTCAATCCCTGGTACCCCCACCCTGCAAAAAAATAGTGTATGAGAGACTCCTTTCCTGCTGCCTCATTGCTGCTTTAGTCCTTAGGATGGACCCACTAACCTACACAGCCATGCTTATGCTGAGGTATAGGTATTGAGCCAAGGTGAACACCTGACTCAGGATTATTCTCTTTGTTTGCCAGTGGCCCGGGACTCAAGTGAATTGTCTGATCTGAAAATATAAGCAACTAAAATATGATTTTTTTCTTCCTCTGGATATGGATTGAAGAAATCCATTAATCTGCATCTCCATGTTCATTGCAATAGTATTTGCAGTAGACAAGATAGGGAAACTACCTAAGTATCTGTTGATAGATGAATGGATAAAGAAAATTTATATGTATATATGTATGTGTATTGTGTGCATATATAAATTGAATACTATTTGGCCAAAAATAATGGTTAAAATTCTATAATTTGTGACAATATGGACAAATCTGGTGGGTATTAGACTACATTAGGACATTAGGCTAGGGACAGAGAGACAAATACTGTATGACCTCACTTACATGTGGAATCTAATAAAAAAATAGAATTTGTAGAAGTGGAGTAGAATGGTGGTTGACAGGGATTGAGGAAGGAGGATTTGGGGAGATGCTGGCCAAAGGACCCAAAATTTTGGTTGCAAAATGAACAAATTCTGGGGACCTGAGGTAGAGTATGAAAAGAAGATGGATTCATTAATTAATTTAACTGTGGTAATAATTACAAATTGAGTATACATACATCAAATCATTGCATGATACATCTTCATCAATTAAATATTTTTTTTTAAAAAGAAAAAAATATCCAACAGGCAGTCATTAAATTAAAGATCTGTAGGCCCAGTAAGGGACAGCCACTGTGGTCATGTAAATAGAGAAGCTGAACAAGAATGGAGAGTGACAAATGTTCTGAGAAGCAGTAAAATGGAGAGAGATGGTCATTTGAAAGTGACTATTCCTTTCAGTTCCTTGGATTCTGCCCATCCTTTGGTTGTGACATATTTTCTTGGTTTCCTATGATATTTCCCTGAATTTAAAATAGATTTTCTTTCTTCAGAGAGTTTGATAGATTTTTAAAAAATTTAAAAGAAATTAAATAGAACAGATAGGTTATATAACTTACTGGAGCCACCAAAGCTAATAACTGGTGCCCCAAATCAGGCATTTGTGATTTTTAAGATTTCTTCTAGCTCTAAGATGTGTCTTTTCTCTAAAGAAACTCTTCAGTATTTACTAGAAACCACCAGAAAGAATGGGTCCCATTTCATGAATTCCAAGCACTATGGTGTTACATTCATAGGGAGGACTTGGGACAACCTTCAAATTAAGCCACGTAGACACGTAGGCAATTTCCTACTTTGTCAATGAACATGGGTATTTCTTTGTTTTTAGGTAAGAATAATTTAGAGCAATCAAAGAAACAATGTAAGTTATCACTTGGCGAGCTTTACCTTCTCTTTTGAGAATAGTCCTATCTCCGTTGCAACCACCATACTCATCCTAGAGAGGTGGTGCCTGCAGTTAGTATTCATGTAAAACATCGTGGGCTCCCATGTCACTCTGTTGTAATGTAATCCTGTTCATGTTTATTCTATTTTACAATTAACGTGGGGAAACAAGGAGCCGGTAAAGCACTAGAATGAATTAAATCTATAAGAAATTTTTCATCTTCAAGAAATTTATTCTGAAGTGTATTTCTTTAGATTTCTGACATATTTAAATCAAAGTTTTGAGAATACCAAAGCCACTGTCAGTTATCACTGGGGAATGCATCTAGAAATAATTTCCAATTTGGTGATCACAAAAGAAATTTGACATATATTTAAAAAGCTGTCAGTTTATCATTTTGTGGTTATTACCAAGGATAAAAGACATTGCATTTTTAACTGGAGGAATTTGTTATAAAATCAATTTTTGCCATTGCCTTTTGGGTATTAAGAATACAAAGACTGTATTAAACTAAAGGATTTATATAATCCATACAAAGAATTCTATGGTAAACCAGATATGTGATTTTACATGACATATTTGTCAAATATGTGACTTTGGAGTTTTGTGGATAAGTAGTAGAATCATTCTAATGTCTTAATTACATCTCACCCCTTTCCATCCATTGTTTTCAAAATGATGTGGATGGTGACCATGATGTATGGGGCAAAGAATAGCTTACAAATTACAATGACTATATTATCCAGTGAGCACATAGAAAGTTTTCTTGAATATTTAAAAGTATTGAACTAAAATTCAGTAAATTAAGAATAATTTTACTTCAATTTGAAAAAAGAAAAAGAAACTGAAGTGAAACTTAAAAATTTTCTCTACTTAAGATAAATGTTTTCTCTTTTTTCTTAATAAGTGTTACTTTTTTCTCAGAGATTCTTTTGGCTTTTGGCTCAAGAGAGAGGGCAAAACATTCTTTTATTCATCCCTCTCATTAAATACACAATGATGCTAGGTAAAACATAAAGGGAAGAGTGTCATTATAAGCAGAAAACAAGGTGGTGTAGGCTGGAGCATCAGTAATCAGGCAATTTAGTAGAGAATTTTTGGAAGATTAAAAAAAGATGGAATTGAATTGAGGAAAAACTGGAATGGAGGCCACTTTGTCCTAAACATACACAGAAATATTAAGTGGAGAATTATCCTTTTGGGGGAAGAATAGTTTCTCACTCAGAGTTGGAAACAGAACAGAAGTTGCAGGGAGGCACCCACTGGAATGACCATTTAAAGGGAGATCCTCAAAAGAGATGCCCTGGCCTTACTTCCTCCATCTTTCCTTTCTTCATCCTTCCATCAACAATACACAGAATTTCTGATTCACCCTCATATGAAACTCAGAGAAATTCAGAACTGTGCTTTAAAGAAATGAATTGTTCTGTTGAGGAATCATATCAACATAGATAGACCGTGACCTTGTCTTCATCATTTTGGCCTAGTGAGTGAGACTGTGTAGTTGTGGTCCACTGTAATTGTCTATTCTATCTCAGAGGACCTAGATGAAAGCTTGTTTGCATCTAGCCCTCTCAAAAAGTGAAGCAGACCTTTGTACTTGCAAAAAATCCCACCCCAGTTGCCTTCATTCATAAATATCAATGGATATTGCCAGGTATTTCAGAAAATAAGCAGCACAGAGAATTTAAAAAGTCATTTATTCAATATTCATTCAACAAATGTACAATTAATATCCTAAGTGTTTCAGGCCCACTGTTATAGACACGTGGTGCACATCAATGAAGAAAACAGACAAAGATCTTCACCTCATGAAACTTCCAGCAGGAGAGGCAGAAAATGAATAAGTAATAAATATAGTCACTATATAATTTAGCAACTTAAATGAGGCAAAATAAAAAAGTATCTTTCAATATTTCACAAAGAAGGGATAAAAACATGGGAGAAGCAGAATGAATTACAGTTTCAAGTAGAGTTAGTAAGGGCAAGGCATAGTTGAGAACATCCATAATGAGGAGTTAGTTAAGATGGAAGAGATTTCCAGGAAGGTGGAATAACCAGGTCAAAGACTCTGACATTGGCGTTAGTTTTGTATCTTTAGGATAAATGATAGTCCTGTATCACTTCTGGTTGCAGCAGAAGACTAGGGCAGAGTAATAGGAGAACAGAGAGATAACCAAGGCCAGGCCATGCAAGACGTTGTAGGTCATTGTCAGGCTTTAGCTTTTACTCTGAGTGAAATGGGAGGCCCTTGTTGGAAAAAGGGCAGAAGAGGAATATGATCTGATTTCAAATCTAAAAGGATCAGTTTTACTTGCTGTCAGGGAGGATGTTGATGCTGGAGGCTAGTTCAGAAGCTACTGCTGAAATCCATGGGGAGATGATGGTGAATTGGACTAGCTTGTGAGCAGAAGGGATAGTGAGATGTGGTTGCATTTAGGGTATGTTCCGGAGGCAGAGAAGGCAAAGCAAAACCATACCCTGCTTAAGAGGCTACGAATCTGAGGGAGAAAGTCCAAGCTCAGTAGCCAGTGCAGGTGGCTCTGGTGACAAGCATCTAATGGAAGATTGGAAAAAAATTAACCATAAATACAATAAGAACCCCCAAGGAGACACAAAGACGAACCCTTCTGGATGTGAAAAAAAATCCATAATTTTCAAGATTAAAAACTCATAGATGGACTGAAAAGGAGACTAACTATTGCTGAGAATTCTGGAACAAAAATGGAAGAAGTATTTTATAGTGTGGAGGAAAAGTTCAGAGATAGAAATCAGGACAGAATTATTTGGATTTGTTTTGGGAAGCTTAATTTGTACATAATAGGATTTCTAAGGGCAGAGAAGATACAGATAAAGGCTCAGGAAGGAAAAAGAAAGATGTTCTAGAAGAAAAGTTCTCTAGACTTAGAAAAAAAAAAAGCAGTGAACGAGAGACTTATATATTGAAAGGATATACAAAACACAGGCATAGTTCAATAATAATTATGATAATGATAATAATAAGTCACATACTAAAAATATCCTGATGAAATTTCTGAATTAAAAAAATCAAAAAATCTTATAGATTTCTGAATTCAAAGAAAAAGCTGCTGACAAAGAAAAGGTTAGCATCAGATTTCATTTGCTAAATTGAGCTGGAATTAAAAATTTGGAGGAAAACAGACTGATCTAAAATTCATGTATCTTGTTAAGATGCTGTTCATCTATTAGTACAAATAGAAGGCATGCCACTCATGCACACTATGTGAAAAAGAATTTTGAGAAAGAAAATTAGTAAAAATAAAAATGGAAACTTTATTGGAAAAAATTAATGATATGGTAAAGAAGGTATTTATTTTCTCAAGAAGAAAAATGACCAAGTGACTGTATCTTTCTAGTCTATCTACCTACTGACCTATCATTTATCTTAATGGCTAATGATATACTAAGGAAAAATGATAATGCAAGTGCTAAGTAAACCTTAAAACAAAGAGAAGTATAAGGGACAACATTTTAGTATTTTTATTAGTATATTATAATTATAGACTTAGGTTCGTCTATCGCCATCAGTCAGCTAGGTATTTTCCCTGTGACAGTTACTTAATTCTTAATTGATTTTGCTAAATGTCAAAGATGATTCCATTGAAAATTGGGTCCTGTAAAACCATTCGGTCAAAGTAAGTGAAGAGGGCTCCAGTGGGGAATCTGTGCCCAGCGGCGCCATTCTACAGCTTCCCTGGTGGAGAGACGCCATCTTGAGCTGTCTGAGCCCTCGGACCTAAGCCCAGCCCTTCCCGCGAGGACACGGCGCTGTGGCTCCAGATAAAGCAGACTTCAAGCCAAAGTTAGTCAGAAGGGATAAAGAAGGACATTTCATACTGCTTAAAGGAAGCATAAATCAGCAAGACATAACAATCATAAATATTTATGCACCAAACAATGGTGCATCTATGTATGTCAGTCAGATCCTTCTCAATTTCAGGAATCAAATAGACCAAAACACAATAATGCTCGGAGACTTTAACACTCCTCTCTCACCGTTGGACAGATCCTCCAAGCAAAAATTGAACAAAGAAACCATAGGACTCAATGACACAATCGCTAATTTGGACTTAACAGACATATATAGAATATTCCATCCATCAAAAAGCGAATACACTTTCTTCTCAGCAGCTCATGGGTCCTTCTCTAAAATAGACCATATGTTATGCCACAAAGCTACTCTTAGCAAATACAAAAACATAGAGATACTACCTTGTATACTATCAGATCTTAATGGAATGAAATTAGATATCAATGATAAAGTTAAAAACAGAAACTACTCCAAGACCTGGAGATTAAATA